>CATIWZ010000023.1:0-225818 GCA_949708635.1 Hirtodrosophila cameraria
TAAATGAACAGTCGTAGACTATATTCGGAGATACAGAAAGGTATTTATAGTCCAAATTTCAAGGCTCTATCTCGCTCAGGAACCGAGATATTCGATAAAACGTAAATTTACACTTTTCTTTTTCCAAATTTCAAGTCTCTATCTCGCTCGAGAACCGAGATATTCGATAAAACGTAAATGAACAGTCGTAGACTATATTCGGAGATACAGAAAGGTATTTATAGTCCAAATTTCAAGGCTCTATCTCGCTCAGGAACCGAGATATTCGATAAAACGTAAATTTACACTTTTCTTTTTGATGTTGCAGCCGATCTAAAAGTCGTAGAATATTTTCGGGGATACAGAAAGTTGAGGAATTTCGAAAAGGTATTTATAGTCCAAATTTCAAGGCTCTATCTCGCTCAGGAACCGAGATATTCGATAAAACGTAAATTTACACTTTTCTTTTTGATGTTGCAGCCGATCTAAAAGTCGTAGAATATTTTCGGGGATACAGAAAGTTGAGGAATTTTGAGAAGGTATTTATAGTCCAAATTTCAAGGCTCTATCTCGCTCAGGAACCGAGATATTCGATAAAACGTAAATGAACAGTCGTAGACTATATTCGGGGATACAGAAAGTTGAGGAATTTCGAAAAGGTATTTATAGTCCAAATTTCAAGGCTCTATCTCGCTCAGGAACCGAGATATTCGATAAAACGTAAATGAACAGTCGTAGACTATATTCGGGGATACAGAAAGGTATTTATAGTCCAAATTTCAAGGCTCTATCTCGCTCAGGAACCGAGATATTCGATAAAACGTAAATTTACACTTTTCTTTTTGATGTTGCAGCCGATCTAAAAGTCGTAGAATATTTTCGGGGATACAGAAAGTTGAGGAATTTGGAGAAGGTATTTATAATCCAAATTTCAAGGCTCTATCTCGCTCAGGAACCGAGATATTCGATAAAACGTAAATGAACAGTCGTAGACTATATTCGGGGATACAGAAAGGTATTTATAGTCCAAATTTCAAGGCTCTATCTCGCTCAGGAACCGAGATATTCGATAAAACGTAAATTTACACTTTTCTTTTTGATGTTGCAGCCGATCTAAAAGTCGTAGAATATTTTCGGGGATGCAGAAAGTTGAGGAATTTTGAGAAGGTATTTATAGTCCAAATTTCAAGGCTCTATCTCGCTCAGGAACCGAGATATTCGATAAAACGTAAGTCGTAGAATATTTTCGGGGATACAGAAAGTTGAGGAATTTTGAGAAGGTATTTATAGTCCAAATTTCAAGGCTCTATCTCGCTCAGGAACCGAGATATTCGATAAAACGTAAATGAACAGTCGTAGACTATATTCGGGGATACAGAAAGTTGAGGAATTTCGAAAAGGTATTTATAGTCCAAATTTCAAGTCTCTATCTCGCTCGAGAACCGAGATATTCGATAAAACGTAAATGAACAGTCGTAGACTATATTCGGGGATACAGAAAGGTATTTATAGTCCAAATTTCAAGGCTCTATCTCGCTCAGGAACCGAGATATTCGATAAAACGTAAATTTACACTTTTCTTTTTGATGTTGCAGCCGATCTAAAAGTCGTAGAATATTTTCGGGGATACAGAAAGTTGAGGAATTTTGAGAAGGTATTTATAGTCCAAATTTCAAGGCTCTATCTCGCTCAGGAACCGAGATATTCGATAAAACGTAAATGAACAGTCGTAGACTATATTCGGAGATACAGAAAGGTATTTATAGTCCAAATTTCAAGGCTCTATCTCGCTCAGGAACCGAGATATTCGATAAAACGTAAATTTACACTTTTCTTTTTGATGTTGCAGCCGATCTAAAAGTCGTAGAATATTTTCGGGGATACAGAAAGTTGAGGAATTTGGAGAAGGTATTTATAGTCCAAATTTCAAGGCTCTATCTCGCTCAGGAACCGAGATATTCGATAAAACGTAAATGAACAGTCGTAGACTATATTCGGGGATACAGAAAGTTGAGGAATTTCGAAAAGGTATTTATAGTCCAAATTTCAAGTCTCTATCTCGCTCGAGAACCGAGATATTCGATAAAACGTAAATGAACAGTCGTAGACTATATTCGGAGATACAGAAAGGTATTTATAGTCCAAATTTCAAGGCTCTATCTCGCTCAGGAACCGAGATATTCGATAAAACGTAAATTTACACTTTTCTTTTTGATGTTGCAGCCGATCTAAAAGTCGTAGAATATTTTCGGGGATACAGAAAGTTGAGGAATTTCGAAAAGGTATTTATAGTCCAAATTTCAAGGCTCTATCTCGCTCAGGAACCGAGATATTCGATAAAACGTAAATTTACACTTTTCTTTTTGATGTTGCAGCCGATCTAAAAGTCGTAGAATATTTTCGGGGATACAGAAAGTTGAGGAATTTGGAGAAGGTATTTATAATCCAAATTTCAAGGCTCTATCTCGCTCAGGAACCGAGATATTCGATAAAACGTAAATGAACAGTCGTAGACTATATTCGGGGATACAGAAAGGTATTTATAGTCCAAATTTCAAGGCTCTATCTCGCTCAGGAACCGAGATATTCGATAAAACGTAAATTTACACTTTTCTTTTTGATGTTGCAGCCGATCTAAAAGTCGTAGAATATTTTCGGGGATGCAGAAAGTTGAGGAATTTTGAGAAGGTATTTATAGTCCAAATTTCAAGGCTCTATCTCGCTCAGGAACCGAGATATTCGATAAAACGTAAATGAACAGTCGTAGAATATTTTCGGGGATACAGAAAGTTGAGGAATTTTGAGAAGGTATTTATAGTCCAAATTTCAAGGCTCTATCTCGCTCAGGAACCGAGATATTCGATAAAACGTAAATGAACAGTCGTAGACTATATTCGGGGATACAGAAAGTTGAGGAATTTCGAAAAGGTATTTATAGTCCAAATTTCAAGTCTCTATCTCGCTCGAGAACCGAGATATTCGATAAAACGTAAATGAACAGTCGTAGACTATATTCGGGGATACAGAAAGGTATTTATAGTCCAAATTTCAAGGCTCTATCTCGCTCAGGAACCGAGATATTCGATAAAACGTAAATTTACACTTTTCTTTTTGATGTTGCAGCCGATCTAAAAGTCGTAGAATATTTTCGGGGATACAGAAAGTTGAGGAATTTTGAGAAGGTATTTATAGTCCAAATTTCAAGGCTCTATCTCGCTCAGGAACCGAGATATTCGATAAAACGTAAATGAACAGTCGTAGACTATATTCGGGGATACAGAAAGTTGAGGAATTTCGAAAAGGTATTTATAGTCCAAATTTCAAGTCTCTATCTCGCTCGAGAACCGAGATATTCGATAAAACGTAAATGAACAGTCGTAGACTATATTCGGGGATACAGAAAGGTATTTATAGTCCAAATTTCAAGGCTCTATCTCGCTCAGGAACCGAGATATTCGATAAAACGTAAATTTACACTTTTCTTTTTGATGTTGCAGCCGATCTAAAAGTCGTAGAATATTTTCGGGGATACAGAAAGTTGAGGAATTTTGAGAAGGTATTTATAGTCCAAATTTCAAGGCTCTATCTCGCTCAGGAACCGAGATATTCGATAAAACGTAAATGAACAGTCGTAGACTATATTCGGAGATACAGAAAGGTATTTATAGTCCAAATTTCAAGGCTCTATCTCGCTCAGGAACCGAGATATTCGATAAAACGTAAATTTACACTTTTCTTTTTGATGTTGCAGCCGATCTAAAAGTCGTAGAATATTTTCGGGGATACAGAAAGTTGAGGAATTTGGAGAAGGTATTTATAGTCCAAATTTCAAGGCTCTATCTCGCTCAGGAACCGAGATATTCGATAAAACGTAAATGAACAGTCGTAGACTATATTCGGGGATACAGAAAGTTGAGGAATTTCGAAAAGGTATTTATAGTCCAAATTTCAAGTCTCTATCTCGCTCGAGAACCGAGATATTCGATAAAACGTAAATGAACAGTCGTAGACTATATTCGGAGATACAGAAAGGTATTTATAGTCCAAATTTCAAGGCTCTATCTCGCTCAGGAACCGAGATATTCGATAAAACGTAAATTTACACTTTTCTTTTTGATGTTGCAGCCGATCTAAAAGTCGTAGAATATTTTCGGGGATACAGAAAGTTGAGGAATTTCGAAAAGGTATTTATAGTCCAAATTTCAAGGCTCTATCTCGCTCAGGAACCGAGATATTCGATAAAACGTAAATTTACACTTTTCTTTTTGATGTTGCAGCCGATCTAAAAGTCGTAGAATATTTTCGGGGATACAGAAAGTTGAGGAATTTGGAGAAGGTATTTATAATCCAAATTTCAAGGCTCTATCTCGCTCAGGAACCGAGATATTCGATAAAACGTAAATGAACAGTCGTAGACTATATTCGGGGATACAGAAAGGTATTTATAGTCCAAATTTCAAGGCTCTATCTCGCTCAGGAACCGAGATATTCGATAAAACGTAAATTTACACTTTTCTTTTTGATGTTGCAGCCGATCTAAAAGTCGTAGAATATTTTCGGGGATGCAGAAAGTTGAGGAATTTTGAGAAGGTATTTATAGTCCAAATTTCAAGGCTCTATCTCGCTCAGGAACCGAGATATTCGATAAAACGTAAATGAACAGTCGTAGACTATATTCGGGGATACAGAAAGTTGAGGAATTTCGAAAAGGTATTTATAGTCCAAATTTCAAGTCTCTATCTCGCTCGAGAACCGAGATATTCGATAAAACGTAAATGAACAGTCGTAGACTATATTCGGAGATACAGAAAGGTATTTATAGTCCAAATTTCAAGGCTCTATCTCGCTCAGGAACCGAGATATTCGATAAAACGTAAATTTACACTTTTCTTTTTGATGTTGCAGCCGATCTAAAAGTCGTAGAATATTTTCGGGGATGCAGAAAGTTGAGGAATTTTGAGAAGGTATTTATAGTCCAAATTTCAAGTCTCTATCTCGCTCGAGAACCGAGATATTCGATAAAACGTAAATGAACAGTCGTAGACTATATTCGGAGATACAGAAAGGTATTTATAGTCCAAATTTCAAGGCTCTATCTCGCTCAGGAACCGAGATATTCGATAAAACGTAAATTTACACTTTTCTTTTTGATGTTGCAGCCGATCTAAAAGTCGTAGAATATTTTCGGGGATGCAGAAAGTTGAGGAATTTTGAGAAGGTATTTATAGTCCAAATTTCAAGGCTCTATCTCGCTCAGGAACCGAGATATTCGATAAAACGTAAATGAACAGTCGTAGACTATATTCGGGGATACAGAAAGTTGAGGAATTTCGAAAAGGTATTTATAGTCCAAATTTCAAGTCTCTATCTCGCTCGAGAACCGAGATATTCGATAAAACGTAAATGAACAGTCGTAGACTATATTCGGAGATACAGAAAGGTATTTATAGTCCAAATTTCAAGGCTCTATCTCGCTCAGGAACCGAGATATTCGATAAAACGTAAATTTACACTTTTCTTTTTGATGTTGCAGCCGATCTAAAAGTCGTAGAATATTTTCGGGGATACAGAAAGTTGAGGAATTTCGAAAAGGTATTTATAGTCCAAATTTCAAGGCTCTATCTCGCTCAGGAACCGAGATATTCGATAAAACGTAAATTTACACTTTTCTTTTTGATGTTGCAGCCGATCTAAAAGTCGTAGAATATTTTCGGGGATACAGAAAGTTGAGGAATTTGGAGAAGGTATTTATAATCCAAATTTCAAGGCTCTATCTCGCTCAGGAACCGAGATATTCGATAAAACGTAAATGAACAGTCGTAGACTATATTCGGGGATACAGAAAGGTATTTATAGTCCAAATTTCAAGGCTCTATCTCGCTCAGGAACCGAGATATTCGATAAAACGTAAATTTACACTTTTCTTTTTGATGTTGCAGCCGATCTAAAAGTCGTAGAATATTTTCGGGGATGCAGAAAGTTGAGGAATTTTGAGAAGGTATTTATAGTCCAAATTTCAAGGCTCTATCTCGCTCAGGAACCGAGATATTCGATAAAACGTAAATGAACAGTCGTAGAATATTTTCGGGGATACAGAAAGTTGAGGAATTTTGAGAAGGTATTTATAGTCCAAATTTCAAGGCTCTATCTCGCTCAGGAACCGAGATATTCGATAAAACGTAAATGAACAGTCGTAGACTATATTCGGGGATACAGAAAGTTGAGGAATTTCGAAAAGGTATTTATAGTCCAAATTTCAAGTCTCTATCTCGCTCGAGAACCGAGATATTCGATAAAACGTAAATGAACAGTCGTAGACTATATTCGGGGATACAGAAAGGTATTTATAGTCCAAATTTCAAGGCTCTATCTCGCTCAGGAACCGAGATATTCGATAAAACGTAAATTTACACTTTTCTTTTTGATGTTGCAGCCGATCTAAAAGTCGTAGAATATTTTCGGGGATACAGAAAGTTGAGGAATTTTGAGAAGGTATTTATAGTCCAAATTTCAAGGCTCTATCTCGCTCAGGAACCGAGATATTCGATAAAACGTAAATGAACAGTCGTAGACTATATTCGGAGATACAGAAAGGTATTTATAGTCCAAATTTCAAGGCTCTATCTCGCTCAGGAACCGAGATATTCGATAAAACGTAAATTTACACTTTTCTTTTTGATGTTGCAGCCGATCTAAAAGTCGTAGAATATTTTCGGGGATACAGAAAGTTGAGGAATTTGGAGAAGGTATTTATAGTCCAAATTTCAAGGCTCTATCTCGCTCAGAAACCGAGATATTCGATAAAACGTAAATGAACAGTCGTAGACTATATTCGGGGATACAGAAAGTTGAGGAATTTCGAAAAGGTATTTATAGTCCAAATTTCAAGGCTCTATCTCGCTCAGGAACCGAGATATTCGATAAAACGTAAATGAACAGTCGTAGACTATATTCGGAGATACAGAAAGGTATTTATAGTCCAAATTTCAAGGCTCTATCTCGCTCAGGAACCGAGATATTCGATAAAACGTAAATTTACACTTTTCTTTTTGATGTTGCAGCCGATCTAAAAGTCGTAGAATATTTTCGGGGATACAGAAAGTTGAGGAATTTCAAGGCTCTATCTCGCTCAGGAACCGAGATATTCGATAAAACGTAAATGAACAGTCGTAGACTATATTCGGGGATACAGAAAGTTGAGGAATTTCGAAAAGGTATTTATAGTCCAAATTTCAAGTCTCTATCTCGCTCGAGAACCGAGATATTCGATAAAACGTAAATGAACAGTCGTAGACTATATTCGGAGATACAGAAAGGTATTTATAGTCCAAATTTCAAGGCTCTATCTCGCTCAGGAACCGAGATATTCGATAAAACGTAAATGAACAGTCGTAGACTATATTCGGAGATACAGAAAGGTATTTATAGTCCAAATTTCAAGGCTCTATCTCGCTCAGGAACCGAGATATTCGATAAAACGTAAATTTACACTTTTCTTTTTGATGTTGCAGCCGATCTAAAAGTCGTAGAATATTTTCGGGGATACAGAAAGTTGAGGAATTTGGAGAAGGTATTTATAGTCCAAATTTCAAGGCTCTATCTCGCTCAGAAACCGAGATATTCGATAAAACGTAAATGAACAGTCGTAGACTATATTCGGGGATACAGAAAGTTGAGGAATTTCGAAAAGGTATTTATAGTCCAAATTTCAAGGCTCTATCTCGCTCAGGAACCGAGATATTCGATAAAACGTAAATGAACAGTCGTAGACTATATTCGGAGATACAGAAAGGTATTTATAGTCCAAATTTCAAGGCTCTATCTCGCTCAGGAACCGAGATATTCGATAAAACGTAAATTTACACTTTTCTTTTTGATGTTGCAGCCGATCTAAAAGTCGTAGAATATTTTCGGGGATACAGAAAGTTGAGGAATTTCGAAAAGGTATTTATAGTCCAAATTTCAAGGCTCTATCTCGCTCAGGAACCGAGATATTCGATAAAACGTAAATGAACAGTCGTAGACTATATTCGGGGATACAGAAAGTTGAGGAATTTCGAAAAGGTATTTATAGTCCAAATTTCAAGTCTCTATCTCGCTCGAGAACCGAGATATTCGATAAAACGTAAATGAACAGTCGTAGACTATATTCGGAGATACAGAAAGGTATTTATAGTCCAAATTTCAAGGCTCTATCTCGCTCAGGAACCGAGATATTCGATAAAACGTAAATTTACACTTTTCTTTTTGATGTTGCAGCCGATCTAAAAGTCGTAGAATATTTTCGGGGATACAGAAAGTTGAGGAATTTCGAAAAGGTATTTATAGTCCAAATTTCAAGGCTCTATCTCGCTCAGGAACCGAGATATTCGATAAAACGTAAATTTACACTTTTCTTTTTGATGTTGCAGCCGATCTAAAAGTCGTAGAATATTTTCGGGGATACAGAAAGTTGAGGAATTTGGAGAAGGTATTTATAATCCAAATTTCAAGGCTCTATCTCGCTCAGGAACCGAGATATTCGATAAAACGTAAATGAACAGTCGTAGACTATATTCGGGGATACAGAAAGGTATTTATAGTCCAAATTTCAAGGCTCTATCTCGCTCAGGAACCGAGATATTCGATAAAACGTAAATTTACACTTTTCTTTTTGATGTTGCAGCCGATCTAAAAGTCGTAGAATATTTTCGGGGATGCAGAAAGTTGAGGAATTTTGAGAAGGTATTTATAGTCCAAATTTCAAAGCTCTATCTCGCTCAGGAACCGAGATATTCGATAAAACGTAAATGAACAGTCGTAGACTATATTCGGGGATACAGAAAGTTGAGGAATTTCGAAAAGGTATTTATAGTCCAAATTTCAAGGCTCTATCTCGCTCAGGAACCGAGATATTCGATAAAACGTAAATGAACAGTCGAAGACTATATTCGGGGATACAGAAAGGTATTTATAGTCCAAATTTCAAGGCTCTATCTCGCTCAGGAACCGAGATATTCGATAAAACGTAAATGAACAGTCGTAGACTATATTCGGGGATACAGAAAGGTATTTATAGTCCAAATTTCAAGGCTCTATCTCGCGCAGGAACCGAGATATTCGATAAAACGTAAATGAACAGTCGTAGACTATATTCGGGGATACAGAAAGTTGAGGAATTTCGAAAAGGTATTTATAGTCCAAATTTCAAGGCTCTATCTCGCTCAGGAACCGAGATATTCGATAAAACGTAAATGAACAGTCGAAGACTATATTCGGGGATACAGAAAGGTATTTATAGTCCAAATTTCAAGGCTCTATCTCGCTCAGGAACCGAGATATTCGATAAAACGTAAATGAACAGTCGTAGACTATATTCGGGGATACAGAAAGGTATTTATAGTCCAAATTTCAAGGCTCTATCTCGCGCAGGAACCGAGATATTCGATAAAACGTAAATGAACAGTCGTAGACTACATTCGGGGATACAGAAAGTTGAGGAATTTCGAAAAGGTATTTATAGTCCAAATTTCAAGGCTCTATCTCGCTCAGGAACCGAGATATTCGATAAAACGTAAATGAACAGTCGTAGACTATATTCGGGGATACAGAAAGTTGAGGAATTTCGAAAAGGTATTTATAGTCCAAATTTCAAGGCTCTATCTCGCTCAGGAACCGAGATATTCGATAAAACGTAAATGAACAGTCGAAGACTATATTCGGGGATACAGAAAGGTATTTATAGTCCAAATTTCAAGGCTCTATCTCGCTCAGGAACCGAGATATTCGATAAAACGTAAATGAACAGTCGTAGAATATATTCGGGGATACAGAAAGTTGAGGAATTTCGAGAAGGTATTTATAGTCCAAATTTCAAAGCTCTATCTCGCTCAGGAACCGAGATATTCGATAAAACGTAAATGAACAGTCGTAGACTATATTCGGGGATACAGAAAGTTGAGGAATTTCGAAAAGGTATTTATAGTCCAAATTTCAAGGCTCTATCTCGCTCAGGAACCGAGATATTCGATAAAACGTAAATGAACAGTCGAAGACTATATTCGGGGATACAGAAAGGTATTTATAGTCCAAATTTCAAGGCTCTATCTCGCTCAGGAACCGAGATATTCGATAAAACGTAAATGAACAGTCGTAGACTATATTCGGGGATACAGAAAGGTATTTATAGTCCAAATTTCAAGGCTCTATCTCGCGCAGGAACCGAGATATTCGATAAAACGTAAATGAACAGTCGTAGACTACATTCGGGGATACAGAAAGTTGAGGAATTTCGAAAAGGTATTTATAGTCCAAATTTCAAGGCTCTATCTCGCTCAGGAACCGAGATATTCGATAAAACGTAAATGAACAGTCGTAGACTATATTCGGGGATACAGAAAGGTATTTATAGTCCAAATTTCAAGGCTCTATCTCGCTCAGGAACCGAGATATTCGATAAAACGTAAATGAACAGTCGTAGAATATTTTCGGGGATACAGAAAGTTGAGGAATTTTGAGAAGGTATTTATAGTCCAAATTTCAAGGCTCTATCTCGCTCAGGAACCGAGATATTCGATAAAACGTAAATGAACAGTCGTAGACTATATTCGGGGATACAGAAAGTTGAGGAATTTCGAAAAGGTATTTATAGTCCAAATTTCAAGTCTCTATCTCGCTCGAGAACCGAGATATTCGATAAAACGTAAATGAACAGTCGTAGACTATATTCGGGGATACAGAAAGGTATTTATAGTCCAAATTTCAAGGCTCTATCTCGCTCAGGAACCGAGATATTCGATAAAACGTAAATTTACACTTTTCTTTTTGATGTTGCAGCCGATCTAAAAGTCGTAGAATATTTTCGGGGATACAGAAAGTTGAGGAATTTTGAGAAGGTATTTATAGTCCAAATTTCAAGGCTCTATCTCGCTCAGGAACCGAGATATTCGATAAAACGTAAATGAACAGTCGTAGACTATATTCGGAGATACAGAAAGGTATTTATAGTCCAAATTTCAAAGCTCTATCTCGCTCAGGAACCGAGATATTCGATAAAACGTAAATTTACACTTTTCTTTTTGATGTTGCAGCCGATCTAAAAGTCGTAGAATATTTTCGGGGATACAGAAAGTTGAGGAATTTGGAGAAGGTATTTATAGTCCAAATTTCAAGGCTCTATCTCGCTCAGAAACCGAGATATTCGATAAAACGTAAATGAACAGTCGTAGACTATATTCGGGGATACAGAAAGTTGAGGAATTTCGAAAAGGTATTTATAGTCCAAATTTCAAGTCTCTATCTCGCTCGAGAACCGAGATATTCGATAAAACGTAAATGAACAGTCGTAGACTATATTCGGAGATACAGAAAGGTATTTATAGTCCAAATTTCAAGGCTCTATCTCGCTCAGGAACCGAGATATTCGATAAAACGTAAATTTACACTTTTCTTTTTGATGTTGCAGCCGATCTAAAGGTCGTAGAATATTTTCGGGGATACAGAAAGTTGAGGAATTTCGAAAAGGTATTTAAAGTCCAAATTTCAAGGCTCTTTCTCGCTCAGGAACCGAGATATTCGATAAAACGTAAATTTACACTTTTCTTTTTGATGTTGCAGCCGATCTAAAAGTCGTAGAATATTTTCGGGGATACAGAAAGTTGAGGAATTTTGAGAAGGTATTTATAGTCCAAATTTCAAGGCTCTATCTCGCTCAGGAACCGAGATATTCGATAAAACGTAAATGAACAGTCGTAGACTATATTCGGGGATACAGAAAGTTGAGGAATTTCGAAAAGGTATTTATAGTCCAAATTTCAAGTCTCTATCTCGCTCGAGAACCGAGATATTCGATAAAACGTAAATGAACAGTCGTAGACTATATTCGGGGATACAGAAAGGTATTTATAGTCCAAATTTCAAGGCTCTATCTCGCTCAGGAACCGAGATATTCGATAAAACGTAAATTTACACTTTTCTTTTTGATGTTGCAGCCGATCTAAAAGTCGTAGAATATTTTCGGGGATACAGAAAGTTGAGGAATTTTGAGAAGGTATTTATAGTCCAAATTTCAAGGCTCTATCTCGCTCAGGAACCGAGATATTCGATAAAACGTAAATGAACAGTCGTAGACTATATTCGGAGATACAGAAAGGTATTTATAGTCCAAATTTCAAAGCTCTATCTCGCTCAGGAACCGAGATATTCGATAAAACGTAAATTTACACTTTTCTTTTTGATGTTGCAGCCGATCTAAAAGTCGTAGAATATTTTCGGGGATACAGAAAGTTGAGGAATTTGGAGAAGGTATTTATAGTCCAAATTTCAAGGCTCTATCTCGCTCAGAAACCGAGATATTCGATAAAACGTAAATGAACAGTCGTAGACTATATTCGGGGATACAGAAAGTTGAGGAATTTTGAGAAGGTATTTATAGTCCAAATTTCAAGTCTCTATCTCGCTCGAGAACCGAGATATTCGATAAAACGTAAATGAACAGTCGTAGACTATATTCGGAGATACAGAAAGGTATTTATAGTCCAAATTTCAAGGCTCTATCTCGCTCAGGAACCGAGATATTCGATAAAACGTAAATTTACACTTTTCTTTTTGATGTTGCAGCCGATCTAAAGGTCGTAGAATATTTTCGGGGATACAGAAAGTTGAGGAATTTCGAAAAGGTATTTAAAGTCCAAATTTCAAGGCTCTTTCTCGCTCAGGAACCGAGATATTCGATAAAACGTAAATTTACACTTTTCTTTTTGATGTTGCAGCCGATCTAAAAGTCGTAGAATATTTTCGGGGATACAGAAAGTTGAGGAATTTTGAGAAGGTATTTATAGTCCAAATTTCAAGGCTCTATCTCGCTCAGGAACCGAGATATTCGATAAAACGTAAATGAACAGTCGTAGACTATATTCGGGGATACAGAAAGTTGAGGAATTTCGAAAAGGTATTTATAGACCAAATTTCAAGTCTCTATCTCGCTCGAGAACCGAGATATTCGATAAAACGTAAATGAACAGTCGTAGACTATATTCGGATATACAGAAAGGTATTTATAGTCCAAATTTCAAGGCTCTATCTCGCTCAGGAACCGAGATATTCGATAAAACGTAAATTTACACTTTTCTTTTTGATGTTGCAGCCGATCTAAAAGTCGTAGAATATTTTCGGGGATACAGAAAGTTGAGGAATTTGGAGAAGGTATTTATAGTCCAAATTTCAAGGCTCTATCTCGCTCAGGAACCGAGATATTCGATAAAACGTAAATGAACAGTCGTAGACTATATTCGGGGATACAGAAAGTTGAGGAATTTCGAAAAGGTATTTATAGTCCAAATTTCAAGGCTCTATCTCGCTCAGGAACCGAGATATTCGATAAAACGTAAATGAACAGTCGTAGACTATATTCGGGGATACAGAAAGTTGAGGAATTTCGAAAAGGTATTTATAGTCCAAATTTCAAGGCTCTATCTCGCTCAGGAACCGAGATATTCGATAAAACGTAAATGAACAGTCGTAGACTATATTCGGGGATACAGAAAGGTATTTATAGTCCAAATTTCAAGGCTCTATCTCGCTCAGGAACCGAGATATTCGATAAAACGTAAATTTACACTTTTCTTTTTGATGTTGCAGCCGATCTAAAAGTCGTAGAATATTTTCGGGGATACAGAAAGTTGAGGAATTTTGAGAAGGTATTTATAGTCCAAATTTCAAGGCTCTATCTCGCTCAGGAACCGAGATATTCGATAAAACGTAAATGAACAGTCGTAGACTATATTCGGGGATACAGAAAGTTGAGGTATTTCGAAAAGGTATTTATAGTCCAAATTTCAAGTCTCTATCTCGCTCGAGAACCGAGATATTCGATAAAACGTAAATGAACAGTCGTAGACTATATTCGGGGATACAGAAAGGTATTTATAGTCCAAATTTCAAGGCTCTATCTCGCTCAGGAACCGAGATATTCGATAAAACGTAAATTTACACTTTTCTTTTTGATGTTGCAGCCGATCTAAAAGTCGTAGAATATTTTCGGGGATACAGAAAGTTGAGGAATTTTGAGAAGGTAATTATAGTCCAAATTTCAAGGCTCTATCTCGCTCAGAAACCGAGATATTCGATAAAACGTAAATGAACAGTCGTAGACTATATTCGGGGATACAGAAAGTTGAGGAATTTCGAAAAGGTATTTATAGTCCAAATTTCAAGTCTCTATCTCGCTCGAGAACCGAGATATTCGATAAAACGTAAATGAACAGTCGTAGACTATATTCGGAGATACAGAAAGGTATTTATAGTCCAAATTTCAAGGCTCTATCTCGCTCAGGAACCGAGATATTCGATAAAACGTAAATTTACACTTTTCTTTTTGATGTTGCAGCCGATCTAAAAGTCGTAGAATATTTTCGGGGATACAGAAAGTTGAGGAATTTCGAAAAGGTATTTAAAGTCCAAATTTCAAGGCTCTTTCTCGCTCAGGAACCGAGATATTCGATAAAACGTAAATGAACAGTCGTAGACTATATTCGGGGATACAGAAAGGTATTTATAGTCCAAATTTCAAGGCTCTATCTCGCTCAGGAACCGAGATATTCGATAAAACGTAAATTTACACTTTTCTTTTTGATGTTGCAGCCGATCTAAAAGTCGTAGAATATTTTCGGGGATACAGAAAGTTGAGGAATTTTGAGAAGGTAATTATAGTCCAAATTTCAAGGCTCTATCTCGCTCAGAAACCGAGATATTCGATAAAACGTAAATGAACAGTCGTAGACTATATTCGGGGATACAGAAAGTTGAGGAATTTCGAAAAGGTATTTATACAGAATACAGAAAGGTATTTATAGTCCAAATTTCAAGGCTCTATCTCGCTCAGGAACCGAGATATTCGATAAAACGTAAATTTACACTTTTCTTTTTGATGTTGCAGCCGATCTAAAAGTCGTAGAATATTTTCGGGGATACAGAAAGTTGAGGAATTTGGAGAAGGTATTTATAATCCAAATTTCAAGGCTCTATCTCGCTCAGAAACCGAGATATTCGATAAAACGTAAATGAACAGTCGTAGACTATATTCGGGGATACAGAAAGGTATTTATAGTCCAAATTTCAAGGCTCTATCTCGCTCAGGAACCGAGATATTCGATAAAACGTAAATTTACACTTTTCTTTTTGATGTTGCAGCCGATCTAAAAGTCGTAGAATATTTTCGGGGATACAGAAAGTTGAGGAATTTTGAGAAGGTATTTATAATCCAAATTTCAAGGCTCTATCGCGCTCAGGAACCGAGATATTCGATAAAACGTAAATTTACACTTTTCTTTTTGATGTTGCAGCCGATCTAAAAGTCGTAGAATATTTTCGGGGATACAGAAAGTTGAGGAATTTTGAGAAGGTATTTATAGTCCAAATTTCAAGGCTCTATCTTGCTCAGGAACCGAGATATTCGATGAAACGTAAATGAACAGTCGTAGACTATATTCGGGGATACAGAAAGTTGAGGAATTTCGAAAAGGTATTTATAGTCCAAATTTCAAGTTTCTATCTCGCTCGAGAACCGAGATATTCGATAAAACGTAAATGAACAGTCGTAGACTATATTCGGGGATACAGAAAGGTATTTATAGTCCAAATTTCAAGGCTCTATCTCGCTCAGGAACCGAGATATTCGATAAAACGTAAATTTACACTTTTCTTTTTGATGTTGCAGCCGATCTAAAAGTCGTAGAATATTTTCGGGGATACAGAAAGTTGAGGAATTTGGAGAAGGTATTTATAATCCAAATTTCAAGGCTCTATCTCGCTCAGGAACCGAGATATTCGATAAAACGTAAATGAACAGTCGTAGACTATATTCGGGGATACAGAAAGGTATTTATAGTCCAAATTTCAAGGCTCTATCTCGCTCAGGAACCGAGATATTCGATAAAACGTAAATTTACACTTTTCTTTTTGATGTTGCAGCCGATCTAAAAGTCGTAGAATATTTTCGGGGATACAGAAAGTTGAGGAATTTTGAGAAGGTATTTATAGTCCAAATTTCAAGGCTCTATCTCGCTCAGGAACCGAGATATTCGATAAAACGTAAATGAACAGTCGTAGACTATATTCGGGGATACAGAAAGGTATTTATAGTCCAAATTTCAAGGCTCTATCTCGCTCAGGAACCGAGATATTCGATAAAACGTAAATTTACACTTTTCTTTTTGATGTTGCAGCCGATCTAAAAGTCGTAGAATATTTTCGGGGATACAGAAAGTTGAGGAATTTTGAGAAGGTATTTATAGTCCAAATTTCAAGGCTCTATCTCGCTCAGGAACCGAGATATTCGATAAAACGTAAATGAACAGTCGTAGACTATATTCGGGGATACAGAAAGTTGAGGAATTTCGAAAAGGTATTTATAGTCCAAATTTCAAGTCTCTATCTCGCTCGAGAACCGAGATATTCGATAAAACGTAAATGAACAGTCGTAGACTATATTCGGGGATACAGAAAGGTATTTATAGTCCAAATTTCAAGGCTCTATCTCGCTCAGGAACCGAGATATTCGATAAAACGTAAATTTACACTTTTCTTTTTGATGTTGCAGCCGATCTAAAAGTCGTAGAATATTTTCGGGGATACAGAAAGTTGAGGAATTTTGAGAAGGTAATTATAGTCCAAATTTCAAGGCTCTATCTCGCTCAGAAACCGAGATATTCGATAAAACGTAAATGAACAGTCGTAGACTATATTCGGGGATACAGAAAGTTGAGGAATTTCGAAAAGGTATTTATAGTCCAAATTTCAAGTCTCTATCTCGCTCGAGAACCGAGATATTCGATAAAACGTAAATGAACAGTCGTAGACTATATTCGGAGATACAGAAAGGTATTTATAGTCCAAATTTCAAGGCTCTATCTCGCTCAGGAACCGAGATATTCGATAAAACGTAAATTTACACTTTTCTTTTTGATGTTGCAGCCGATCTAAAAGTCGTAGAATATTTTCGGGGATACAGAAAGTTGAGGAATTTCGAAAAGGTATTTAAAGTCCAAATTTCAAGGCTCTTTCTCGCTCAGGAACCGAGATATTCGATAAAACGTAAATGAACAGTCGTAGACTATATTCGGGGATACAGAAAGGTATTTATAGTCCAAATTTCAAGGCTCTATCTCGCTCAGGAACCGAGATATTCGATAAAACGTAAATTTACACTTTTCTTTTTGATGTTGCAGCCGATCTAAAAGTCGTAGAATATTTTCGGGGATACAGAAAGTTGAGGAATTTTGAGAAGGTAATTATAGTCCAAATTTCAAGGCTCTATCTCGCTCAGAAACCGAGATATTCGATAAAACGTAAATGAACAGTCGTAGACTGTATTCGGGGATACAGAAAGTTGAGGAATTTCGAAAAGGTATTTATAGTCCAAATTTCAAGTCTCTATCTCGCTCGAGAACCGAGATATTCGATAAAACGTAAATGAACAGTCGTAGACTATATTCGGAGATACAGAAAGGTATTTATAGTCCAAATTTCAAGGCTCTATCTCGCTCAGGAACCGAGATATTCGATAAAACGTAAATTTACACTTTTCTTTTTGATGTTGCAGCCGATCTAAAAGTCGTAGAATATTTTCGGGGATACAGAAAGTTGAGGAATTTCGAAAAGGTATTTAAAGTCCAAATTTCAAGGCTCTTTCTCGCTCAGGAACCGAGATATTCGATAAAACGTAAATTTACACTTTTCTTTTTGATGTTGCAGCCGATCTAAAAGTCGTAGAACATTTTCGGGGATACAGAAAGTTGAGGAATTTTGAGAAGGTATTTATAGTCCAAATTTCAAGGCTCTATCTCGCTCAGGAACCGAGATATTCGATAAAACGTAAATGAACAGTCGTAGACTATATTCGGAGATACAGAAAGGTATTTATAGTCCAAATTTCAAGGCTCTATCTCGCTCAGGAACCGAGATATTCGATAAAACGTAAATTTACACTTTTCTTTTTGATGTTGCAGCCGATCTAAAAGTCGTAGAATATTTTCGGGGATACAGAAAGTTGAGGAATTTTGAGAAGGTATTTATAGTCCAAATTTCAAGGCTCTATCTCGCTCAGGAACCGAGATATTCTATAAAACGTAAATGAACAGTCGTAGACTATATTCGGGGATACAGAAAGTTGAGGAATTTCGAAAAGGTATTTATAGTCCAAATTTCAAGGCTCTATCTCGCTCAGGAACCGAGATATTCGATAAAACGTAAATGAACAGTCGTAGACTATATTCGGGGATACAGAAAGGTATTTATAGTCCAAATTTCAAGGCTCTATCTCGCTCAGGAACCGAGATATTCGATAAAACGTAAATTTACACTTTTCTTTTTGATGTTGCAGCCGATCTAAAAGTCGTAGAATATTTTCGGGGATACAGAAAGTTGAGGAATTTTGAGAAGGTATTTATAATCCAAATTTCAAGGCTCTATCGCGCTCAGGAACCGAGATATTCGATAAAACGTAAATTTACACTTTTCTTTTTGATGTTGCAGCCGATCTAAAAGTCGTAGAATATTTTCGGGGATACAGAAAGTTGAGGAATTTTGAGAAGGTATTTAAAGTCCAAATTTCAAGGCTCTATCTTGCTCAGGAACCGAGATATTCGCTGAAACGTAAATGAACAGTCGTAGACTATATTCGGGGATACAGAAAGTTGAGGAATTTCGAAAAGGTATTTATAGACCAAATTTCAAGTCTCTATCTCGCTCGAGAACCGAGATATTCGATAAAACGTAAATGAACAGTCGTAGACTATATTCGGAGATACAGAAAGGTATTTATAGTCCAAATTTCAAGGCTCTATCTCGCTCAGGAACCGAGATATTCTATAAAACGTAAATGAACAGTCGTAGACTATATTCGGGGATACAGAAAGTTGAGGAATTTCGAAAAGGTATTTATAGTCCAAATTTCAAGGCTCTATCTCGCTCAGGAACCGAGATATTCGATAAAACGTAAATGAACAGTCGTAGACTATATTCGGGGATACAGAAAGGTATTTATAGTCCAAATTTCAAGGCTCTATCTCGCTCAGGAACCGAGATATTCGATAAAACGTAAATTTACACTTTTCTTTTTGATGTTGCAGCCGATCTAAAAGTCGTAGAATATTTTCGGGGATACAGAAAGTTGAGGAATTTCGAAAAGGTAATTATAGTCCAAATTTCAAGGCTCTATCTCGCTCAGAAACCGAGATATTCGATAAAACGTAAATGAACAGTCGTAGACTATATTCGGGGATACAGAAAGTTGAGGAATTTCGAAAAGGTATTTATAGTCCAAATTTCAAGTCTCTATCTCGCTCGAGAACCGAGATATTCGATAAAACGTAAATGAACAGTCGTAGACTATATTCGGAGATACAGAAAGGTATTTATAGTCCAAATTTCAAGGCTCTATCTCGCTCAGGAACCGAGATATTCGATAAAACGTAAATTTACACTTTTCTTTTTGATGTTGCAGCCGATCTAAAAGTCGTAGAATATTTTCGGGGATACAGAAAGTTGAGGAATTTCGAAAAGGTATTTAAAGTCCAAATTTCAAGGCTCTTTCTCGCTCAGGAACCGAGATATTCGATAAAACGTAAATTTACACTTTTCTTTTTGATGTTGCAGCCGATCTAAAAGTCGTAGAACATTTTCGGGGATACAGAAAGTTGAGGAATTTTGAGAAGGTATTTATAGTCCAAATTTCAAGGCTCTATCTCGCTCAGGAACCGAGATATTCGATAAAACGTAAATGAACAGTCGTAGACTATATTCGGAGATACAGAAAGGTATTTATAGTCCAAATTTCAAGGCTCTATCTCGCTCAGGAACCGAGATATTCGATAAAACGTAAATTTACACTTTTCTTTTTGATGTTGCAGCCGATCTAAAAGTCGTAGAATATTTTCGGGGATACAGAAAGTTGAGGAATTTTGAGAAGGTATTTATAGTCCAAATTTCAAGGCTCTATCTCGCTCAGGAACCGAGATATTCTATAAAACGTAAATGAACAGTCGTAGACTATATTCGGGGATACAGAAAGTTGAGGAATTTCGAAAAGGTATTTATAGTCCAAATTTCAAGGCTCTATCTCGCTCAGGAACCGAGATATTCGATAAAACGTAAATGAACAGTCGTAGACTATATTCGGGGATACAGAAAGGTATTTATAGTCCAAATTTCAAGGCTCTATCTCGCTCAGGAACCGAGATATTCGATAAAACGTAAATTTACACTTTTCTTTTTGATGTTGCAGCCGATCTAAAAGTCGTAGAATATTTTCGGGGATACAGAAAGTTGAGGAATTTTGAGAAGGTATTTATAATCCAAATTTCAAGGCTCTATCGCGCTCAGGAACCGAGATATTCGATAAAACGTAAATTTACACTTTTCTTTTTGATGTTGCAGCCGATCTAAAAGTCGTAGAATATTTTCGGGGATACAGAAAGTTGAGGAATTTTGAGAAGGTATTTATAGTCCAAATTTCAAGGCTCTATCTTGCTCAGGAACCGAGATATTCGATGAAACGTAAATGAACAGTCGTAGACTATATTCGGGGATACAGAAAGTTGAGGAATTTCGAAAAGGTATTTATAGACCAAATTTCAAGTCTCTATCTCGCTCGAGAACCGAGATATTCGATAAAACGTAAATGAACAGTCGTAGACTATATTCGGAGATACAGAAAGGTATTTATAGTCCAAATTTCAAGGCTCTATCTCGCTCAGGAACCGAGATATTCGATAAAACGTAAATGAACAGTCGTAGACTATATTCGGGGATACAGAAAGTTGAGGAATTTCGAAAAGGTATTTATAGTCCAAATTTCAAGTTTCTATCTCGCTCGAGAACCGAGATATTCGATAAAACGTAAATGAACAGTCGTAGACTATATTCGGGGATACAGAAAGGTATTTATAGTCCAAATTTCAAGGCTCTATCTCGCTCAGGAACCGAGATATTCGATAAAACGTAAATTTACATTTTTCTTTTTGATGTTGCAGCCGATCTAAAAGTCGTAGAATATTTTCGGGGATACAGAAAGTTGAGGAATTTGGAGAAGGTATTTATAATCCAAATTTCAAGGCTCTATCTCGCTCAGGAACCGAGATATTCGATAAAACGTAAATGAACAGTCGTAGACTATATTCGGGGATACAGAAAGGTATTTATAGTTCAAATTTCAAGGCTCTATCTCGCTCAGGAACCGAGATATTCGATAAAACGTATATTTACACTTTTCTTTTTGATGTTGCAGCCGATCTAAAAGTCGTAGAATATTTTCGGGGATACAGAAAGTTGAGGAAAGGTATTTATAGTCCAAATTTCAAGGCTCTATCTCGCTCAGGAACCGAGATATTCGATAAAACGTAAATTTACACTTTTCTTTTTGATGTTGCAGCCGATCTAAAAGTCGTAGAATATTTTCGGGGATACAGAAAGTTGAGGAATTTGGAGAAGGTATTTATAATCCAAATTTCAAGGCTCTATCTCGCTCAGGAACCGATATATTCGATAAAACGTAAATGAACAGTCGTAGACTATATTCGGGGATACAGAAAGTTGAGGAATTTCATAAAGGTATTTATAGTCCAAATTTCAAGTCTCTATCTCGCTCGAGAACCGAGATATTCGATAAAACGTAAATGAACAGTCGTAGACTATATTCGGGGATACAGAAAGTTGAGGAATTTCGAAAAGGTATTTATAGTCCAAATTTCAAGGCTCTATCTCGCTCAGGAACCGAGATATTCGATAAAACGTAAATGAACAGTCGTAGACTATATTCGGGGATACAGAAAGGTATTTATAGTCCAAATTTCAAGGCTCTATCTCGCTCAGGAACCGAGATATTCGATAAAACGTAAATTTACACTTTTCTTTTTGATGTTGCAGCCGATCTAAAAGTCGTAGAATATTTTCGGGGATACAGAAAGTTGAGGAATTTTGAGAAGGTATTTATAGTCCAGATTTCAAGGCTCTATCTCGCTCACGAACCGAGATATTCGATAAAACGTAAATGAACAGTCGTAGACTATATTCGGGGATACAGAAAGGTATTTATAGTTCAAATTTCAAGGCTCTATCTCGCTCAGGAACCGAGATATTCGATAAAACGTAAATTTACACTTTTCTTTTTGATGTTGCAGCCGATCTAAAAGTCGTAGAATATTTTCGGGGATACAGAAAGTTGAGGAATTTGGAGAAGGTATTTATAATCCAAATTTCAAGGCTCTATCTCGCTCAGGAACCGAGATATTCGATAAAACGTAAATGAACAGTCGTAGACTACATTCGGGGATACAGAAAGTTGAGGAATTTCGAAAAGGTATTTATAGTCCAAATTTCAAGTTTCTATCTCGCTCGAGAACCGAGATATTCGATAAAACGTAAATGAACAGTCGTAGACTATATTCGGGGATACAGAAAGGTATTTATAGTCCAAATTTCAAGGCTCTATCTCGCTCAGGAACCGAGATATTCGATAAAACGTAAATTTACACTTTTCTTTTTGATGTTGCAGCCGATCTAAAAGTCGTAGAATATTTTCGGGGATACAGAAAGTTGAGGAATTTTGAGAAGGTATTTATAGTCCAAATTTCAAGGCTCTATCTCGCTCAGGAACCGAGATATTCTATAAAACGTAAATGAACAGTCGTAGACTATATTCGGGGATACAGAAAGTTGAGGAATTTCGAAAAGGTATTTATAGTCCAAATTTCAAGGCTCTATCTCGCTCAGGAACCGAGATATTCGATAAAACGTAAATGAACAGTCGTAGACTATATTCGGGGATACAGAAAGGTATTTATAGTCCAAATTTCAAGGCTCTATCTCGCTCAGGAACCGAGATATTCGATAAAACGTAAATTTACACTTTTCTTTTTGATGTTGCAGCCGATCTAAAAGTCGTAGAATATTTTCGGGGATACAGAAAGTTGAGGAATTTTGAGAAGGTATTTATAATCCAAATTTCAAGGCTCTATCGCGCTCAGGAACCGAGATATTCGATAAAACGTAAATTTACACTTTTCTTTTTGATGTTGCAGCCGATCTAAAAGTCGTAGAATATTTTCGGGGATACAGAAAGTTGAGGAATTTTGAGAAGGTATTTATAGTCCAAATTTCAAGGCTCTATCTTGCTCAGGAACCGAGATATTCGATGAAACGTAAATGAACAGTCGTAGACTATATTCGGGGATACAGAAAGTTGAGGAATTTCGAAAAGGTATTTATAGACCAAATTTCAAGTCTCTATCTCGCTCGAGAACCGAGATATTCGATAAAACGTAAATGAACAGTCGTAGACTATATTCGGAGATACAGAAAGGTATTTATAGTCCAAATTTCAAGGCTCTATCTCGCTCAGGAACCGAGATATTCGATAAAACGTAAATGAACAGTCGTAGACTATATTCGGGGATACAGAAAGTTGAGGAATTTCGAAAAGGTATTTATAGTCCAAATTTCAAGTTTCTATCTCGCTCGAGAACCGAGATATTCGATAAAACGTAAATGAACAGTCGTAGACTATATTCGGGGATACAGAAAGGTATTTATAGTCCAAATTTCAAGGCTCTATCTCGCTCAGGAACCGAGATATTCGATAAAACGTAAATTTACACTTTTCTTTTTGATGTTGCAGCCGATCTAAAAGTCGTAGAATATTTTCGGGGATACAGAAAGTTGAGGAATTTGGAGAAGGTATTTATAATCCAAATTTCAAGGCTCTATCTCGCTCAGGAACCGAGATATTCGATAAAACGTAAATGAACAGTCGTAGACTATATTCGGGGATACAGAAAGGTATTTATAGTTCAAATTTCAAGGCTCTATCTCGCTCAGGAACCGAGATATTCGATAAAACGTATATTTACACTTTTCTTTTTGATGTTGCAGCCGATCTAAAAGTCGTAGAATATTTTCGGGGATACAGAAAGTTGAGGAAAGGTATTTATAGTCCAAATTTCAAGGCTCTATCTCGCTCAGGAACCGAGATATTCGATAAAACGTAAATTTACACTTTTCTTTTTGATGTTGCAGCCGATCTAAAAGTCGTAGAATATTTTCGGGGATACAGAAAGTTGAGGAATTTGGAGAAGGTATTTATAATCCAAATTTCAAGGCTCTATCTCGCTCAGGAACCGATATATTCGATAAAACGTAAATGAACAGTCGTAGACTATATTCGGGGATACAGAAAGTTGAGGAATTTCATAAAGGTATTTATAGTCCAAATTTCAAGTCTCTATCTCGCTCGAGAACCGAGATATTCGATAAAACGTAAATGAACAGTCGTAGACTATATTCGGGGATACAGAAAGTTGAGGAATTTCGAAAAGGTATTTATAGTCCAAATTTCAAGGCTCTATCTCGCTCAGGAACCGAGATATTCGATAAAACGTAAATGAACAGTCGTAGACTATATTCGGGGATACAGAAAGGTATTTATAGTCCAAATTTCAAGGCTCTATCTCGCTCAGGAACCGAGATATTCGATAAAACGTAAATTTACACTTTTCTTTTTGATGTTGCAGCCGATCTAAAAGTCGTAGAATATTTTCGGGGATACAGAAAGTTGAGGAATTTTGAGAAGGTATTTATAGTCCAGATTTCAAGGCTCTATCTCGCTCACGAACCGAGATATTCGATAAAACGTAAATGAACAGTCGTAGACTATATTCGGGGATACAGAAAGGTATTTATAGTTCAAATTTCAAGGCTCTATCTCGCTCAGGAACCGAGATATTCGATAAAACGTAAATTTACACTTTTCTTTTTGATGTTGCAGCCGATCTAAAAGTCGTAGAATATTTTCGGGGATACAGAAAGTTGAGGAATTTGGAGAAGGTATTTATAATCCAAATTTCAAGGCTCTATCTCGCTCAGGAACCGAGATATTCGATAAAACGTAAATGAACAGTCGTAGACTACATTCGGGGATACAGAAAGTTGAGGAATTTCGAAAAGGTATTTATAGTCCAAATTTCAAGTTTCTATCTCGCTCGAGAACCGAGATATTCGATAAAACGTAAATGAACAGTCGTAGACTATATTCGGGGATACAGAAAGGTATTTATAGTCCAAATTTCAAGGCTCTATCTCGCTCAGGAACCGAGATATTCGATAAAACGTAAATTTACACTTTTCTTTTTGATGTTGCAGCCGATCTAAAAGTCGTAGAATATTTTCGGGGATACAGAAAGTTGAGGAATTTGGAGAAGGTATTAATAATCCAAATTTCAAGGCTCTATCTCGCTCAGGAACCGAGATATTCGATAAAACGTAAATGAACAGTCGTAGACTATATTCGGGGATACAGAAAGGTATTTATAGTCCAAATTTCAAGGCTCTATCTCGCTCAGGAACCGAGATATTCGATAAAACGTAAATTTACACTTTTCTTTTTGATGTTGCAGCCGATCTAAAAGTCGTAGAATATTTTCGGGGATACAGAAAGTTGAGGAAAGGTATTTATAGTCCAAATTTCAAGGCTCTATCTCGCTCAGGAACCGAGATATTCGATAAAACGTAAATTTACACTTTTCTTTTTGATGTTGCAGCCGATCTAAAAGTCGTAGAATATTTTCGGGGATACAGAAAGTTGAGGAATTTGGAGAAGGTATTTATAATCCAAATTTCAAGGCTCTATCTCGCTCAGGAACCGATATATTCGATAAAACGTAAATGAACAGTCGTAGACTATATTCGGGGATACAGAAAGTTGAGGAATTTCATAAAGGTATTTATAGTCCAAATTTCAAGTCTCTATCTCGCTCGAGAACCGAGATATTCGATAAAACGTAAATGAACAGTCGTAGACTATATTCGGGGATACAGAAAGTTGAGGAATTTCGAAAAGGTATTTATAGTCCAAATTTCAAGGCTCTATCTCGCTCAGGAACCGAGATATTCGATAAAACGTAAATGAACAGTCGTAGACTATATTCGGGGATACAGAAAGGTATTTATAGTCCAAATTTCAAGGCTCTATCTCGCTCAGGAACCGAGATATTCGATAAAACGTAAATTTACACTTTTCTTTTTGATGTTGCAGCCGATCTAAAAGTCGTAGAATATTTTCGGGGATACAGAAAGTTGAGGAATTTTGAGAAGGTATTTATAGTCCAGATTTCAAGGCTCTATCTCGCTCACGAACCGAGATATTCGATAAAACGTAAATGAACAGTCGTAGACTATATTCGGGGATACAGAAAGGTATTTATAGTTCAAATTTCAAGGCTCTATCTCGCTCAGGAACCGAGATATTCGATAAAACGTAAATTTACACTTTTCTTTTTGATGTTGCAGCCGATCTAAAAGTCGTAGAATATTTTCGGGGATACAGAAAGTTGAGGAATTTGGAGAAGGTATTTATAATCCAAATTTCAAGGCTCTATCTCGCTCAGGAACCGAGATATTCGATAAAACGTAAATGAACAGTCGTAGACTACATTCGGGGATACAGAAAGTTGAGGAATTTCGAAAAGGTATTTATAGTCCAAATTTCAAGTTTCTATCTCGCTCGAGAACCGAGATATTCGATAAAACGTAAATGAACAGTCGTAGACTATATTCGGGGATACAGAAAGGTATTTATAGTCCAAATTTCAAGGCTCTATCTCGCTCAGGAACCGAGATATTCGATAAAACGTAAATTTACACTTTTCTTTTTGATGTTGCAGCCGATCTAAAAGTCGTAGAATATTTTCGGGGATACAGAAAGTTGAGGAATTTGGAGAAGGTATTTATAATCCAAATTTCAAGGCTCTATCTCGCTCAGGAACCGAGATATTCGATAAAACGTAAATGAACAGTCGTAGACTATATTCGGGGATACAGAAAGGTATTTATAGTCCAAATTTCAAGGCTCTATCTCGCTCAGGAACCGAGATATTCGATAAAACGTAAATTTACACTTTTCTTTTTGATGTTGCAGCCGATCTAAAAGTCGTAGAATATTTTCGGGGATACAGAAAGTTGAGGAATTTTGAGAAGGTATTTATAGTCCAAATTTCAAGGCTCTATCTCGCTCAGGAACCGAGATATTCGATAAAACGTAAATTTACACTTTTCTTTTTGATGTTGCAGCCGATCTAAAAGTCGTAGAATATTTTCGGGGATACAGAAAGTTGAGGAATTTTGAGAAGGTATTTATAGTCCAAATTTCAAGGCTCTATCTTGCTCAGGAACCGAGATATTCGATAAAACGTAAATGAACAGTCGTAGACTATATTCGGGGATACAGAAAGTTGAGGAATTTCGAAAAGGTATTTATAGACCAAATTTCAAGTCTCTATCTCGCTCGAGAACCGAGATATTCGATAAAACGTAAATGAACAGTCGTAGACTATATTCGGAGATACAGAAAGGTATTTATAGTCCAAATTTCAAGGCTCTATCTCGCTCAGGAACCGAGATATTCGATAAAACGTAAATGAACAGTCGTAGACTATATTCGGGGATACAGAAAGTTGAGGAATTTCGAAAAGGTATTTATAGTCCAAATTTCAAGTTTCTATCTCGCTCGAGAACCGAGATATTCGATAAAACGTAAATGAACAGTCGTAGACTATATTCGGGGATACAGAAAGGTATTTATAGTCCAAATTTCAAGGCTCTATCTCGCTCAGGAACCGAGATATTCGATAAAACGTAAATTTACACTTTTCTTTTTGATGTTGCAGCCGATCTAAAAGTCGTAGAATATTTTCGGGGATACAGAAAGTTGAGGAATTTGGAGAAGGTATTTATAATCCAAATTTCAAGGCTCTATCTCGCTCAGGAACCGAGATATTCGATAAAACGTAAATGAACAGTCGTAGACTATATTCGGGGATACAGAAAGGTATTTATAGTCCAAATTTCAAGGCTCTATCTCGCTCAGGAATTGAGATATTCGATAAAACGTAAATTTACACTTTTCTTTTTGATGTTGCAGCCGATCTAAAAGTCGTAGAATATTTTCGGGGATACAGAAAGTTGAGGAATTTTGGGAAGGTATTTATAGTCCAGATTTCAAGGCTCTATCTCGCTCAGGAACCGAGATATTCGATAAAACGTAAATGAACAGTCGTAGACTATATTCGGGGATACAGAAAGGTATTTATAGTTCAAATTTCAAGGCTCTATCTCGCTCAGGAACCGAGATATTCGATAAAACGTATATTTACACTTTTCTTTTTGATGTTGCAGCCGATCTAAAAGTCGTAGAATATTTTCGGGGATACAGAAAGTTGAGGAAAGGTATTTATAGTCCAAATTTCAAGGCTCTATCTCGCTCAGGAACCGAGATATTCGATAAAACGTAAATTTACACTTTTCTTTTTGATGTTGCAGCCGATCTAAAAGTCGTAGAATATTTTCGGGGATACAGAAAGTTGAGGAATTTGGAGAAGGTATTTATAATCCAAATTTCAAGGCTCTATCTCGCTCAGGAACCGATATATTCGATAAAACGTAAATGAACAGTCGTAGACTATATTCGGGGATACAGAAAGTTGAGGAATTTCATAAAGGTATTTATAGTCCAAATTTCAAGTCTCTATCTCGCTCGAGAACCGAGATATTCGATAAAACGTAAATGAACAGTCGTAGACTATATTCGGGGATACAGAAAGTTGAGGAATTTCGAAAAGGTATTTATAGTCCAAATTTCAAGGCTCTATCTCGCTCAGGAACCGAGATATTCGATAAAACGTAAATGAACAGTCGTAGACTATATTCGGGGATACAGAAAGGTATTTATAGTCCAAATTTCAAGGCTCTATCTCGCTCAGGAACCGAGATATTCGATAAAACGTAAATTTACACTTTTCTTTTTGATGTTGCAGCCGATCTAAAAGTCGTAGAATATTTTCGGGGATACAGAAAGTTGAGGAATTTTGAGAAGGTATTTATAGTCCAGATTTCAAGGCTCTATCTCGCTCAGGAACCGAGATATTCGATAAAACGTAAATGAACAGTCGTAGACTATATTCGGGGATACAGAAAGGTATTTATAGTCCAAATTTCAAGGCTCTATCTCGCTCAGGAACCGAGATATTCGATAAAACGTAAATTTACACTTTTCTTTTTGATGTTGCAGCCGATCTAAAAGTCGTAGAATATTTTCGGGGATACAGAAAGTTGAGGAATTTTGAGAAGGTATTTATAGTCCAGATTTCAAGGCTCTATCTCGCTCAGGAACCGAGATATTCGATAAAACGTAAATGAACAGTCGTAGACTATATTCGGGGATACAGAAAGGTATTTATAGTCCAAATTTCAAGGCTCTATCTCGCTCAGGAACCGAGATATTCGATAAAACGTAAATTTACACTTTTCTTTTTGATGTTGCAGCCGATCTAAAAGTCGTAGAATATTTTCGGGGATACAGAAAGTTGAGGAATTTCGAAAAGGTATTTATAGTCCAAATTTCAAGGCTCTATCTCGCTCAGGAACCGAGATATTCGATAAAACGTAAATGAACAGTCGTAGACTATATTCGGGGATACAGAAAGTTGAGGAATTTCGAAAAGGTATTTATAGTCCAAATTTCAAGGCTCTATCTCGCTCGAGAACCGAGATATTCGATAAAACGTAAATGAACAGTCATAGACTATATTCGGGGATACAGAAAGGTATTTATAGTCCAAATTTCAAGGCTCTATCTCGCTCAGGAACCGAGATATTCGATAAAACGTAAATTTACACTTTTCTTTTTGATGTTGCAGCCGATCTAAAAGTCGTAGAATATTTTCGGGGATACAGAAAGTTGAGGAATTTGGAGAAGGTATTTATAATCCAAATTTCAAGGCTCTATCTCGCTCAGGAACCGATATATTCGATAAAACGTAAATGAACAGTCGTAGACTATATTCGGGGATACAGAAAGTTGAGGAATTTCATAAAGGTATTTATAGTCCAAATTTCAAGTCTCTATCTCGCTCGAGAACCGAGATATTCGATAAAACGTAAATGAACAGTCGTAGACTATATTCGGGGATACAGAAAGTTGAGGAATTTCGAAAAGGTATTTATAGTCCAAATTTCAAGGCTCTATCTCGCTCAGGAACCGAGATATTCGATAAAACGTAAATGAACAGTCGTAGACTATATTCGGGGATACAGAAAGGTATTTATAGTCCAAATTTCAAGGCTCTATCTCGCTCAGGAACCGAGATATTCGATAAAACGTAAATTTACACTTTTCTTTTTGATGTTGCAGCCGATCTAAAAGTCGTAGAATATTTTCGGGGATACAGAAAGTTGAGGAATTTTGAGAAGGTATTTATAGTCCAGATTTCAAGGCTCTATCTCGCTCAGGAACCGAGATATTCGATAAAACGTAAATTTACACTTTTCTTTTTGATGTTGCAGCCGATCTAAAAGTCGTAGAATATTTTCGGGGATACAGAAAGTTGAGGAATTTCGAAAAGGTATTTATAGTCCAAATTTCAAGGCTCTATCTCGCTCAGGAACCGAGATATTCGATAAAACGTAAATGAACAGTCGTAGACTATATTCGGGGATACAGAAAGGTATTTATAGTCCAAATTTCAAGGCTCTATCTCGCTCAGGAACCGAGATATTCGATAAAACGTAAATTTACACTTTTCTTTTTGATGTTGCAGCCGATCTAAAAGTCGTAGAATATTTTCGGGGATACAGAAAGTTGAGGAATTTTGAGAAGGTATTTATAGTCCAGATTTCAAGGCTCTATCTCGCTCAGGAACCGAGATATTCGATAAAACGTAAATTTACACTTTTCTTTTTGATGTTGCAGCCGATCTAAAAGTCGTAGAATATTTTCGGGGATACAGAAAGTTGAGGAATTTGGAGAAGGTATTTATAATCCAAATTTCAAGGCTCTATCTCGCTCAGGAACCGATATATTCGATAAAACGTAAATGAACAGTCGTAGACTATATTCGGGGATACAGAAAGGTATTTATAGTCCAAATTTCAAGGCTCTATCTCGCTCAGGAACCGAGATATTCGATAAAACGTAAATTTACACTTTTCTTTTTGATGTTGCAGCCGATCTAAAAGTCGTAGAATATTTTCGGGGATACAGAAAGTTGAGGAATTTTGAGAAGGTATTTATAGTCCAAATTTCAAGGCTCTATCTCGCTCAAGAACCGAGATATTCGATAAAACGTAAATGAACAGTCGTAGACTATATTCGGGGATACAGAAAGTTGAGGAATTTCGAAAAGGTATTTATAGTCCAAATTTCAAGTTTCTATCTCGCTCGAGAACCGAGATATTCGATAAAACGTAAATGAACAGTCGTAGACTATATTCGGGGATACAGAAAGGTATTTATAGTCCAAATTTCAAGGCTCTATCTCGCTCAGGAACCGAGATATTCGATAAAACGTAAATTTACACTTTTCTTTTTGATGTTGCAGCCGATCTAAAAGTCGTAGAATATTTTCGGGGATACAGAAAGTTGAGGAATTTTGAGAAGGTATTTATAGTCCAAATTTCAAGGCTCTATCTCGCTCAGAAACCGAGATATTCGATAAAACGTAAATGAACAGTCGTAGACTATATTCGGGGATACAGAAAGTTGAGGAATTTCGAAAAGGTATTTATAGTCCAAATTTCAAGGCTCTATCTCGCTCAGGAACCGATATATTCGATAAAACGTAAATGAACAGTCGTAGACTATATTCGGGGATACAGAAAGTTGAGGAATTTCGAAAAGGTATTTATAGTCCAAATTTCAAGGCTCTATCTCGCTCATTAACCGAGATATTCGATAAAACGTAAATGAACAGTCGTAGACTATATTCGGGGATACAGAAAGTTGAGGAATTTCGAAAAGGTATTTATAGTCCAAATTTCAAGGCTCTATCTCGCTCAGGAACCGAGATATTCGATAAAACGTAAATGAACAGTCGTAGACTATATTCGGGGATACAGAAAGTTGAGGAATTTCGAAAAGGTATTTATAGTCCAAATTTCAAGGCTCTATCTCGCTCGAGAACCGAGATATTCGATAAAACGTAAATGAACAGTCGTAGACTATATTCGGGGATACAGAAAGTTGAGGAATTTCGAAAAGGTATTTATAGTCCAAATTTCAAAGCTCTATCTCGCTCAGGAACCGAGATATTCGATAAAACGTAAATGAACAGTCGTAGACTATATTCGGGGATACAGAAAGTTGAGGAATTTCGAAAAGGTATTTATAGTCCAAATTTCAAAGCTCTATCTCGCTCAGGAACCGAGATATTCGATAAAACGTAAATGAACAGTCGTAGACTATATTCGGGGATACAGAAAGGTATTTATAGTCCAAATTTCAAGGCTCTATCTCGCTCAGGAACCGAGATATTCGATAAAACGTAAATGAACAGTCGTAGACTATATTCGGGGATACAGAAAGTTGAGGAATTTCGAAAAGGTATTTATAGTCCGAATTTCAAGGCTCTATCTCGCTCAGGAACCGAGATATTCGATAAAACGTAAATGAACAGTCGTAGACTATATTCGGGGATACAGAAAGGTATTTATAGTCCAAATTTCAAGGCTCTATCTCGCTCAGGAACCGAGATATTCGATAAAACGTAAATTTACACTTTTCTTTTTGATGTTGCAGCCGATCTAAAAGTCGTAGAATATTTTCGGGGATACAGAAAGTTGAGGAATTTTGAGAAGGTATTTATAGTCCAAATTTCAAGGCTCTATCTCGCTCAGGAACCGAGATATTCGATAAAACGTAAATGAACAGTCGTAGACTATATTCGGGGATACAGAAAGTTGAGGAATTTCATAAAGGTATTTATAGTCCAAATTTCAAGTCTCTATCTCGCTCGAGAACCGAGATATTCGATAAAACGTAAATGAACAGTCGTAGACTATATTCGGGGATACAGAAAGTTGAGGAATTTCGAAAAGGTATTTATAGTCCAAATTTCAAGGCTCTATCTCGCTCAGGAACCGAGATATTCGATAAAACGTAAATGAACAGTCGTAGACTATATTCGGGGATACAGAAAGGTATTTATAGTCCAAATTTCAAGGCTCTATCTCGCTCAGGAACCGAGATATTCGATAAAACGTAAATTTACACTTTTCTTTTTGATGTTGCAGCCGATCTAAAAGTCGTAGAATATTTTCGGGGATACAGAAAGTTGAGGAATTTCGAAAAGGTATTTATAGTCCAAATTTCAAGGCTCTATCTCGCTCAGGAACCGAGATATTCGATAAAACGTAAATGAACAGTCGTAGACTATATTCGGGGATACAGAAAGGTATTTATAGTCCAAATTTCAAGGCTCTATCTCGCTCAGGAACCGAGATATTCGATAAAACGTAAATTTACACTTTTCTTTTTGATGTTGCAGCCGATCTAAAAGTCGTAGAATATTTTCGGGGATACAGAAAGTTGAGGAATTTTGAGAAGGTATTTATAGTCCAGATTTCAAGGCTCTATCTCGCTCAGGAACCGAGATATTCGATAAAACGTAAATTTACACTTTTCTTTTTGATGTTGCAGCCGATCTAAAAGTCGTAGAATATTTTCGGGGATACAGAAAGTTGAGGAATTTGGAGAAGGTATTTATAATCCAAATTTCAAGGCTCTATCTCGCTCAGGAACCGATATATTCGATAAAACGTAAATGAACAGTCGTAGACTATATTCGGGGATACAGAAAGGTATTTATAGTCCAAATTTCAAGGCTCTATCTCGCTCAGGAACCGAGATATTCGATAAAACGTAAATTTACACTTTTCTTTTTGATGTTGCAGCCGATCTAAAAGTCGTAGAATATTTTCGGGGATACAGAAAGTTGAGGAATTTTGAGAAGGTATTTATAGTCCAAATTTCAAGGCTCTATCTCGCTCAAGAACCGAGATATTCGATAAAACGTAAATGAACAGTCGTAGACTATATTCGGGGATACAGAGGGTTGAGGAATTTCGAAAAGGTATTTATAGTCCAAATTTCAAGTCTCTATCTCGCTCGAGAACCGAGATATTCGATAAAACGTAAATGAACAGTCGTAGACTATATTCGGGGATACAGAAAGGTATTTATAGTCCAAATTTCAAGGCTCTATCTCGCTCAGGAACCGAGATATTCGATAAAACGTAAATTTACACTTTTCTTTTTGATGTTGCAGCCGATCTAAAAGTCGTAGAATATTTTCGGGGATACAGAAAGTTGAGGAATTTTGAGAAGGTATTTATAGTCCAAATTTCAAGGCTCTATCTCGCTCAGAAACCGAGATATTCGATAAAACGTAAATGAACAGTCGTAGACTATATTCGGGGATACAGAAAGTTGAGGAATTTCGAAAAGGTATTTATAGTCCAAATTTCAAGGCTCTATCTCGCTCAGGAACCGATATATTCGATAAAACGTAAATGAACAGTCGTAGACTATATTCGGGGATACAGAAAGTTGAGGAATTTCGAAAAGGTATTTATAGTCCAAATTTCAAGGCTCTATCTCGCTCATTAACCGAGATATTCGATAAAACGTAAATGAACAGTCGTAGACTATATTCGGGGATACAGAAAGTTGAGGAATTTCGAAAAGGTATTTATAGTCCAAATTTCAAGGCTCTATCTCGCTCAGGAACCGAGATATTCGATAAAACGTAAATGAACAGTCGTAGACTATATTCGGGGATACAGAAAGTTGAGGAATTTCGAAAAGGTATTTATAGTCCAAATTTCAAGGCTCTATCTCGCTCGAGAACCGAGATATTCGATAAAACGTAAATGAACAGTCGTAGACTATATTCGGGGATACAGAAAAGTGAGGAATTTCGAAAAGGTATTTATAGTCCAAATTTCAAAGCTCTATCTCGCTCAGGAACCGAGATATTCGATAAAACGTAAATGAACAGTCGTAGACTATATTCGGGGATACAGAAAGTTGAGGAATTTCGAAAAGGTATTTATAGTCCAAATTTCAAAGCTCTATCTCGCTCAGGAACCGAGATATTCGATAAAACGTAAATGAACAGTCGTAGACTATATTCGGGGATACAGAAAGGTATTTATAGTCCAAATTTCAAGGCTCTATCTCGCTCAGGAACCGAGATATTCGATAAAACGTAAATGAACAGTCGTAGACTATATTCGGGGATACAGAAAGTTGAGGAATTTCGAAAAGGTATTTATAGTCCGAATTTCAAGGCTCTATCTCGCTCAGGAACCGAGATATTCGATAAAACGTAAATGAACAGTCGTAGACTATATTCGGGGATACAGAAAGGTATTTATAGTCCAAATTTCAAGGCTCTATCTCGCTCAGGAACCGAGATATTCGATAAAACGTAAATTTACACTTTTCTTTTTGATGTTGCAGCCGATCTAAAAGTCGTAGAATATTTTCGGGGATACAGAAAGTTGAGGAATTTTGAGAAGGTATTTATAGTCCAAATTTCAAGGCTCTATCTCGCTCAGGAACCGAGATATTCGATAAAACGTAAATTTACACTTTTCTTTTTGATGTTGCAGCCGATCTAAAAGTCGTAGAATATTTTCGGGGATACAGAAAGTTGAGGAATTTTGAGAAGGTATTTATAGTCCAGATTTCAAGGCTCTATCTCGCTCAGGAACCGAGATATTCGATAAAACGTAAATTTACACTTTTCTTTTTGATGTTGCAGCCGATCTAAAAGTCGTAGAATATTTTCGGGGATACAGAAAGTTGAGGAATTTGGAGAAGGTATTTATAATCCAAATTTCAAGGCTCTATCTCGCTCAGGAACCGAGATATTCGATAAAACGTAAATGAACAGTCGTAGACTATATTCGGGGATACAGAAAGTTGAGGAATTTCGAAAAGGTATTTATAGTCCGAATTTCAAGGCTCTATCTCGCTCAGGAACCGAGATATTCGATAAAACGTAAATGAACAGTCGTAGACTATATTCGGGGATACAGAAAGGTATTTATAGTCCAAATTTCAAGGCTCTATCTCGCTCAGGAACCGAGATATTCGATAAAACGTAAATTTACACTTTTCTTTTTGATGTTGCAGCCGATCTAAAAGTCGTAGAATATTTTCGGGGATACAGAAAGTTGAGGAATTTTGAGAAGGTATTTATAGTCCAAATTTCAAGGCTCTATCTCGCTCAGGAACCGAGATATTCGATAAAACGTAAATGAACAGTCGTAGACTATATTCGGGGATACAGAAAGTTGAGGAATTTCGAAAAGGTATTTATAGTCCAAATTTCAAGTCTCTATCTCGCTCGAGAACCGAGATATTCGATAAAACGTAAATGAACAGTCGTAGACTATATTCGGGGATACAGAAAGGTATTTATAGTCCAAATTTCAAGGCTCTATCTCGCTCAGGAACCGAGATATTCGATAAAACGTAAATTTACAATTTTCTTTTTGATGTTGCAGCCGATCAAAAAGTCGTAGAATATTTTCGGGGATACAGAAAGTTGAGGAATTTTGAGAAGGTATTTATAGTCCAAATTTCAAGGCTCTATCTCGCTCAGGAACCGATATATTCGATAAAACGTAAATGAACAGTCGTAGACTATATTCGGGGATACAGAAAGTTGAGGAATTTCAAAAAGGTATTTATAGTCCAAATTTCAAGTCTCTATCTCGCTCGAGAACCGAGATATTCGATAAAACGTAAATGAACAGTCGTAGACTATATTCGGGGATACAGAAAGTTGAGGAATTTCGAAAAGGTATTTATAGTCCAAATTTCAAGGCTCTATCTCGCTCAGGAACCGATATATTCGATAAAACGTAAATGAACAGTCGTAGACTATATTCGGGGATACAGAAAGTTGAGGAATTTCAAAAAGGTATTTATAGTCCAAATTTCAAGTCTCTATCTCGCTCGAGAACCGAGATATTCGATAAAACGTAAATGAACAGTCGTAGACTATATTCGGGGATACAGAAAGTTGAGGAATTTCGAAAAGGTATTTATAGTCCAAATTTCAAAGCTCTATCTCGCTCAGGAACCGAGATATTCGATTAAACGTAAATGAACAGTCGTAGACTATATTCGGGGATACAGAAAGTTGAGGAATTTCGAAAAGGTATTTATAGTCCAAATTTCAAAGCTCTATCTCGCTCAGGAACCGAGATATTCGATAAAACGTAAATGAACAGTCGTAGACTATATTCGGGGATACAGAAAGGTATTTATAGTCCAAATTTCAAGGCTCTATCTCGCTCAGGAACCGAGATATTCGATAAAACGGAAATGAACAGTTGTAGACTATATTCGGGGATACAGAAAGTTGAGGAATTTCGAAAAGGTATTTATAGTCCAAATTTCAAAGCTCTATCTCGCTCAGGAACCGAGATATTCGATAAAACGTAAATGAACAGTCGTAGACTATATTCGGGGATACAGAAAGGTATTTATAATCCAAATTTCAAGGCTCTATCTCGCTCAAGAACCGAGATATTCGATAAAACGTAAATGAACAGTCGTAGACTATATTCGGGGATACAGAAAGGTATTTATAGTCCAAATTTCAAGGCTCTATCTCGCTCGAGAACCGAGATATTCGATAAAACGTAAATGAACAGTCGTAGACTATATTCGGGGATACAGAAAGTTGAGGAATTTCGAAAAGGTATTTATAGTCCAAATTTCAAAGCTCTATCTCGCTCAGGAACCGAGATATTCGATAAAACGTAAATGAACAGTCGTAGACTATATTCGGGGATACAGAAAGTTGAGGAATTTCGAAAAGGTATTTAAAGTCCAAATTTCAAAGCTCTATCTCGCTCAGGAACCGAGATATTCGATAAAACGTAAATGAACAGTCGTAGACTATATTCGGGGATACAGAAAGGTATTTATAATCCAAATTTCAAGGCTCTATCTCGCTCGAGAACCGAGATATTCGATAAAACGTAAATGAACAGTCGTAGACTATATTCGGGGATACAGAAAGTTGAGGAATTTTGAGAAGGTATTTATAGTCCAAATTTCAAAGCTCTATCTCGCTCAGGAACCGAGATATTCGATAAAACGTAAATGAACAGTCGTAGACTATATTCGGGGATACAGAAAGTTGAGGAATTTCAAAAAGGTATTTATAGTCCAAATTTCAAGTCTCTATCTCGCTCGAGAACCGAGATATTCGATAAAACGTAAATGAACAGTCGTAGACTATATTCGGGGATACAGAAAGTTGAGGAATTTCGAAAAGGTATTTATAGTCCAAATTTCAAGGCTCTATCTCGCTCAGGAACCGATATATTCGATAAAACGTAAATGAACAGTCGTAGACTATATTCGGGGATACAGAAAGTTGAGGAATTTCAAAAAGGTATTTATAGTCCAAATTTCAAGTCTCTATCTCGCTCGAGAACCGAGATATTCGATAAAACGTAAATGAACAGTCGTAGACTATATTCGGGGATACAGAAAGTTGAGGAATTTCGAAAAGGTATTTATAGTCCAAATTTCAAAGCTCTATCTCGCTCAGGAACCGAGATATTCGATTAAACGTAAATGAACAGTCGTAGACTATATTCGGGGATACAGAAAGTTGAGGAATTTCGAAAAGGTATTTATAGTCCAAATTTCAAAGCTCTATCTCGCTCAGGAACCGAGATATTCGATAAAACGTAAATGAACAGTCGTAGACTATATTCGGGGATACAGAAAGGTATTTATAGTCCAAATTTCAAGGCTCTATCTCGCTCAGGAACCGAGATATTCGATAAAACGGAAATGAACAGTTGTAGACTATATTCGGGGATACAGAAAGTTGAGGAATTTCGAAAAGGTATTTATAGTCCAAATTTCAAAGCTCTATCTCGCTCAGGAACCGAGATATTCGATAAAACGTAAATGAACAGTCGTAGACTATATTCGGGGATACAGAAAGGTATTTATAGTCCAAATTTCAAGGCTCTATCTCGCTCAGGAACCGAGATATTCGATAAAACGTAAATTTACACTTTTCTTTTTGATGTTGCAGCCGATCTAAAAGTCGTAGAATATTTTCGGGGATACAGAAAGTTGAGGAATTTTGAGAAGGTATTTATAGTCCAAATTTCAAGGCTCTATCTCGCTCAGGAACCGAGATATTCGATAAAACGTAAATGAACAGTCGTAGACTATATTCGGGGATACAGAAAGTTGAGGAATTTCGAAAAGGTATTTATAGTCCAAATTTCAAGTCTCTATCTCGCTCGAGAACCGAGATATTCGATAAAACGTAAATGAACAGTCGTAGACTATATTCGGGGATACAGAAAGGTATTTATAGTCCAAATTTCAAGGCTCTATCTCGCTCAGGAACCGAGATATTCGATAAAACGTAAATTTACAATTTTCTTTTTGATGTTGCAGCCGATCAAAAAGTCGTAGAATATTTTCGGGGATACAGAAAGTTGAGGAATTTTGAGAAGGTATTTATAGTCCAAATTTCAAGGCTCTATCTCGCTCAGGAACCGATATATTCGATAAAACGTAAATGAACAGTCGTAGACTATATTCGGGGATACAGAAAGTTGAGGAATTTCAAAAAGGTATTTATAGTCCAAATTTCAAGTCTCTATCTCGCTCGAGAACCGAGATATTCGATAAAACGTAAATGAACAGTCGTAGACTATATTCGGGGATACAGAAAGTTGAGGAATTTCGAAAAGGTATTTATAGTCCAAATTTCAAGGCTCTATCTCGCTCAGGAACCGATATATTCGATAAAACGTAAATGAACAGTCGTAGACTATATTCGGGGATACAGAAAGTTGAGGAATTTCAAAAAGGTATTTATAGTCCAAATTTCAAGTCTCTATCTCGCTCGAGAACCGAGATATTCGATAAAACGTAAATGAACAGTCGTAGACTATATTCGGGGATACAGAAAGTTGAGGAATTTCGAAAAGGTATTTATAGTCCAAATTTCAAAGCTCTATCTCGCTCAGGAACCGAGATATTCGATTAAACGTAAATGAACAGTCGTAGACTATATTCGGGGATACAGAAAGTTGAGGAATTTCGAAAAGGTATTTATAGTCCAAATTTCAAAGCTCTATCTCGCTCAGGAACCGAGATATTCGATAAAACGTAAATGAACAGTCGTAGACTATATTCGGGGATACAGAAAGGTATTTATAGTCCAAATTTCAAGGCTCTATCTCGCTCAGGAACCGAGATATTCGATAAAACGGAAATGAACAGTTGTAGACTATATTCGGGGATACAGAAAGTTGAGGAATTTCGAAAAGGTATTTATAGTCCAAATTTCAAAGCTCTATCTCGCTCAGGAACCGAGATATTCGATAAAACGTAAATGAACAGTCGTAGACTATATTCGGGGATACAGAAAGGTATTTATAATCCAAATTTCAAGGCTCTATCTCGCTCAAGAACCGAGATATTCGATAAAACGTAAATGAACAGTCGTAGACTATATTCGGGGATACAGAAAGGTATTTATAGTCCAAATTTCAAGGCTCTATCTCGCTCGAGAACCGAGATATTCGATAAAACGTAAATGAACAGTCGTAGACTATATTCGGGGATACAGAAAGTTGAGGAATTTCGAAAAGGTATTTATAGTCCAAATTTCAAAGCTCTATCTCGCTCAGGAACCGAGATATTCGATAAAACGTAAATGAACAGTCGTAGACTATATTCGGGGATACAGAAAGTTGAGGAATTTCGAAAAGGTATTTAAAGTCCAAATTTCAAAGCTCTATCTCGCTCAGGAACCGAGATATTCGATAAAACGTAAATGAACAGTCGTAGACTATATTCGGGGATACAGAAAGGTATTTATAATCCAAATTTCAAGGCTCTATCTCGCTCGAGAACCGAGATATTCGATAAAACGTAAATGAACAGTCGTAGACTATATTCGGGGATACAGAAAGTTGAGGAATTTTGAGAAGGTATTTATAGTCCAAATTTCAAAGCTCTATCTCGCTCAGGAACCGAGATATTCGATAAAACGTAAATGAACAGTCGTAGACTATATTCGGGGATACAGAAAGTTGAGGAATTTCAAAAAGGTATTTATAGTCCAAATTTCAAGTCTCTATCTCGCTCGAGAACCGAGATATTCGATAAAACGTAAATGAACAGTCGTAGACTATATTCGGGGATACAGAAAGTTGAGGAATTTCGAAAAGGTATTTATAGTCCAAATTTCAAGGCTCTATCTCGCTCAGGAACCGATATATTCGATAAAACGTAAATGAACAGTCGTAGACTATATTCGGGGATACAGAAAGTTGAGGAATTTCAAAAAGGTATTTATAGTCCAAATTTCAAGTCTCTATCTCGCTCGAGAACCGAGATATTCGATAAAACGTAAATGAACAGTCGTAGACTATATTCGGGGATACAGAAAGTTGAGGAATATCGAAAAGGTATTTATAGTCCAAATTTCAAAGCTCTATCTCGCTCAGGAACCGAGATATTCGATTAAACGTAAATGAACAGTCGTAGACTATATTCGGGGATACAGAAAGTTGAGGAATTTCGAAAAGGTATTTATAGTCCAAATTTCAAAGCTCTATCTCGCTCAGGAACCGAGATATTCGATAAAACGTAAATGAACAGTCGTAGACTATATTCGGGGATACAGAAAGGTATTTATAGTCCAAATTTCAAGGCTCTATCTCGCTCAGGAACCGAGATATTCGATAAAACGGAAATGAACAGTTGTAGACTATATTCGGGGATACAGAAAGTTGAGGAATTTCGAAAAGGTATTTATAGTCCAAATTTCAAAGCTCTATCTCGCTCAGGAACCGAGATATTCGATAAAACGTAAATGAACAGTCGTAGACTATATTCGGGGATACAGAAAGGTATTTATAATCCAAATTTCAAGGCTCTATCTCGCTCAAGAACCGAGATATTCGATAAAACGTAAATGAACAGTCGTAGACTATATTCGGGGATACAGAAAGGTATTTATAGTCCAAATTTCAAGGCTCTATCTCGCTCGAGAACCGAGATATTCGATAAAACGTAAATGAACAGTCGTAGACTATATTCGGGGATACAGAAAGTTGAGGAATTTCGAAAAGGTATTTATAGTCCAAATTTCAAAGCTCTATCTCGCTCAGGAACCGAGATATTCGATAAAACGTAAATGAACAGTCGTAGACTATATTCGGGGATACAGAAAGTTGAGGAATTTCGAAAAGGTATTTATAGTCCAAATTTCAAAGCTCTATCTCGCTCAGGAACCGAGATATTCGATAAAACGTAAATGAACAGTCGTAGACTATATTCGGGGATACAGAAAGGTATTTATAATCCAAATTTCAAGGCTCTATCTCGCTTGAGAACCGAGATATTCGATAAAACGTAAATGAACAGTCGTAGACTATATTCGGGGATACAGAAAGTTGAGGAATTTCGAAAAGGTATTTATAGTCCAAATTTCAAGGCTCTATCTCGCTCAGGAACCGAGATATTCGATAAAACGTAAATGAACAGTCGTAGACTATATTCGGGGATACAGAAAGTTGAGGAATTTCGAAAAGGTATTTATAGTCCAAATTTCAAGGCTCTATCTCGCTCGAGAACCGAGATATTCGATAAAACGTAAATGAACAGTCGTAGACTATATTCGGGGATACAGAAAGTTGAGGAATTTCGAAAAGGTATTTATAGTCCAAATTTCAAAGCTCTATCTCGCTCAGGAACCGAGATATTCGATAAAACGTAAATGAACAGTCGTAGACTATATTCGGGGATACAGAAAGTTGAGGAATTTCGAAAAGGTATTTATAGTCCAAATTTCAAAGCTCTATCTCGCTCAGGAACCGAGATATTCGATAAAACGTAAATGAACAGTCGTAGACTATATTCGGGGATACAGAAAGGTATTTATAGTCCAAATTTCAAGGCTCTATCTCGCTCAGGAACCGAGATATTCGATAAAACGTAAATGAACAGTCGTAGACTATATTCGGGGATACAGAAAGTTGAGGAATTTCGAAAAGGTATTTATAGTCCGAATTTCAAGGCTCTATCTCGCTCAGGAACCGAGATATTCGATAAAACGTAAATGAACAGTCGTAGACTATATTCGGGGATACAGAAAGGTATTTATAGTCCAAATTTCAAGGCTCTATCTCGCTCAGGAACCGAGATATTCGATAAAACGGAAATGAACAGTCGTAGACTATATTCGGGGATACAGAAAGTTGAGGAATTTCGAAAAGGTATTTATAGTCCAAATTTCAAAGCTCTATCTCGCTCAGGAACCGAGATATTCGATAAAACGTAAATGAACAGTCGTAGACTATATTCGGGGATACAGAAAGGTATTTATAATCCAAATTTCAAGGCTCTATCTCGCTCAAGAACCGAGATATTCGATAAAACGTAAATGAACAGTCGTAGACTATATTCGGGGATACAGAAAGGTATTTATAGTCCAAATTTCAAGGCTCTATCTCGCTCAGGAACCGAGATATTCGATAAAACGGAAATGAACAGTCGTAGACTATATTCGGGGATACAGAAAGTTGAGGAATTTCGAAAAGGTATTTATAGTCCAAATTTCAAAGCTCTATCTCGCTCAGGAACCGAGATATTCGATAAAACGTAAATGAACAGTCGTAGACTATATTCGGGGATACAGAAAGGTATTTATAGTCCAAATTTCAAGGCTCTATCTCGCTCAAGAACCGAGATATTCGATAAAACGTAAATGAACAGTCGTAGACTATATTCGGGGATACAGAAAGGTATTTATAGTCCAAATTTCAAGGCTCTATCTCGCTCAGGAACCGAGATATTCGATAAAACGTAAATTTACACTTTTCTTTTTGATGTTGCAGCCGATCTAAAAGTCGTAGAATATTTTCGGGGATACAGAAAGTTGAGGAATTTTGAGAAGGTATTTATAGTCCAAATTTCAAGGCTCTATCTCGCTCAGAAACCGAGATATTCGATAAAACGTAAATGAACAGTCGTAGACTATATTCGGGGATACAGAAAGTTGAGGAATTTCGAAAAGGTATTTATAGTCCAAATTTCAAGGCTCTATCTCGCTCAGGAACCGATATATTCGATAAAACGTAAATGAACAGTCGTAGACTATATTCGGGGATACAGAAAGTTGAGGAATTTCGAAAAGGTATTTATAGTCCAAATTTCAAGGCTCTATCTCGCTCAGGAACCGAGATATTCGATAAAACGTAAATGAACAGTCGTAGACTATATTCGGGGATACAGAAAGTTGAGGAATTTCGAAAAGGTATTTATAGTCCAAATTTCAAGGCTCTATCTCGCTCAGGAACCGAGATATTCGATAAAACGTAAATGAACAGTCGTAGACTATATTCGGGGATACAGAAAGTTGAGGAATTTCGAAAAGGTATTTATAGTCCAAATTTCAAGGCTCTATCTCGCTCGAGAACCGAGATATTCGATAAAACGTAAATGAACAGTCGTAGACTATATTCGGGGATACAGAAAGTTGAGGAATTTCGAAAAGGTATTTATAGTCCAAATTTCAAAGCTCTATCTCGCTCAGGAACCGAGATATTCGATAAAACGTAAATGAACAGTCGTAGACTATATTCGGGGATACAGAAAGTTGAGGAATTTCGAAAAGGTATTTATAGTCCAAATTTCAAAGCTCTATCTCGCTCAGGAACCGAGATATTCGATAAAACGTAAATGAACAGTCGTAGACTATATTCGGGGATACAGAAAGGTATTTATAGTCCAAATTTCAAGGCTCTATCTCGCTCAGGAACCGAGATATTCGATAAAACGTAAATGAACAGTCGTAGACTATATTCGGGGATACAGAAAGTTGAGGAATTTCGAAAAGGTATTTATAGTCCAAATTTCAAGGCTCTATCTCGCTCAGGAACCGAGATATTCGATAAAACGTAAATGAACAGTCGTAGACTATATTCGGGGATACAGAAAGTTGAGGAATTTCAAAAAGGTATTTATAGTCCAAATTTCAAGTCTCTATCTCGCTCGAGAACCGAGATATTCGATAAAACGTAAATGAACAGTCGTAGACTATATTCGGGGATACAGAAAGTTGAGGAATTTCGAAAAGGTATTTATAGTCCAAATTTCAAAGCTCTATCTCGCTCAGGAACCGAGATATTCGATAAAACGTAAATGAACAGTCGTAGACTATATTCGGGGATACAGAAAGGTATTTATAGTCCAAATTTCAAGGCTCTATCTCGCTCAGGAACCGAGATATTCGATAAAACGGAAATGAACAGTCGTAGACTATATTCGGGGATACAGAAAGTTGAGGAATTTCGAAAAGGTATTTATAGTCCAAATTTCAAAGCTCTATCTCGCTCAGGAACCGAGATATTCGATAAAACGTAAATGAACAGTCGTAGACTATATTCGGGGATACAGAAAGGTATTTATAATCCAAATTTCAAGGCTCTATCTCGCTCGAGAACCGAGATATTCGATAAAACGTAAATGAACAGTCGTAGACTATATTCGGGGATACAGAAAGTTGAGGAATTTCGAAAAGGTATTTATAGTCCAAATTTCAAAGCTCTATCTCGCTCAGGAACCGAGATATTCGATAAAACGTAAATGAACAGTCGTAGACTATATTCGGGGATACAGAAAGTTGAGGAATTTTGAGAAGGTATTTATAGTCCAAATTTCAAGGCTCTATCTCGCTCAGGAACCGAGATATTCGATAAAACGTAAATGAACAGTCGTAGACTATATTCGGGGATACAGAAAGTTGAGGAATTTCGAAAAGGTATTTATAGTCCAAATTTCAAGTCTCTATCTCGCTCGAGAACCGAGATATTCGATAAAACGTAAATGAACAGTCGTAGACTATATTCGGGGATACAGAAAGGTATTTATAGTCCAAATTTCAAGGCTCTATCTCGCTCAGGAACCGAGATATTCGATAAAACGTAAATTTACAATTTTCTTTTTGATGTTGCAGCCGATCAAAAAGTCGTAGAATATTTTCGGGGATACAGAAAGTTGAGGAATTTTGAGAAGGTATTTATAGTCCAAATTTCAAGGCTCTATCTCGCTCAGGAACCGATATATTCGATAAAACGTAAATGAACAGTCGTAGACTATATTCGGGGATACAGAAAGTTGAGGAATTTCAAAAAGGTATTTATAGTCCAAATTTCAAGTCTCTATCTCGCTCGAGAACCGAGATATTCGATAAAACGTAAATGAACAGTCGTAGACTATATTCGGGGATACAGAAAGTTGAGGAATTTCGAAAAGGTATTTATAGTCCAAATTTCAAGGCTCTATCTCGCTCAGGAACCGATATATTCGATAAAACGTAAATGAACAGTCGTAGACTATATTCGGGGATACAGAAAGTTGAGGAATTTCAAAAAGGTATTTATAGTCCAAATTTCAAGTCTCTATCTCGCTCGAGAACCGAGATATTCGATAAAACGTAAATGAACAGTCGTAGACTATATTCGGGGATACAGAAAGTTGAGGAATTTCGAAAAGGTATTTATAGTCCAAATTTCAAAGCTCTATCTCGCTCAGGAACCGAGATATTCGATTAAACGTAAATGAACAGTCGTAGACTATATTCGGGGATACAGAAAGTTGAGGAATTTCGAAAAGGTATTTATAGTCCAAATTTCAAAGCTCTATCTCGCTCAGGAACCGAGATATTCGATAAAACGTAAATGAACAGTCGTAGACTATATTCGGGGATACAGAAAGGTATTTATAGTCCAAATTTCAAGGCTCTATCTCGCTCAGGAACCGAGATATTCGATAAAACGGAAATGAACAGTTGTAGACTATATTCGGGGATACAGAAAGTTGAGGAATTTCGAAAAGGTATTTATAGTCCAAATTTCAAAGCTCTATCTCGCTCAGGAACCGAGATATTCGATAAAACGTAAATGAACAGTCGTAGACTATATTCGGGGATACAGAAAGGTATTTATAATCCAAATTTCAAGGCTCTATCTCGCTCAAGAACCGAGATATTCGATAAAACGTAAATGAACAGTCGTAGACTATATTCGGGGATACAGAAAGGTATTTATAGTCCAAATTTCAAGGCTCTATCTCGCTCGAGAACCGAGATATTCGATAAAACGTAAATGAACAGTCGTAGACTATATTCGGGGATACAGAAAGTTGAGGAATTTCGAAAAGGTATTTATAGTCCAAATTTCAAAGCTCTATCTCGCTCAGGAACCGAGATATTCGATAAAACGTAAATGAACAGTCGTAGACTATATTCGGGGATACAGAAAGGTATTTATAATCCAAATTTCAAGGCTCTATCTCGCTCGAGAACCGAGATATTCGATAAAACGTAAATGAACAGTCGTAGACTATATTCGGGGATACAGAAAGTTGAGGAATTTTGAGAAGGTATTTATAGTCCAAATTTCAAAGCTCTATCTCGCTCAGGAACCGAGATATTCGATAAAACGTAAATGAACAGTCGTAGACTATATTCGGGGATACAGAAAGTTGAGGAATTTCAAAAAGGTATTTATAGTCCAAATTTCAAGTCTCTATCTCGCTCGAGAACCGAGATATTCGATAAAACGTAAATGAACAGTCGTAGACTATATTCGGGGATACAGAAAGTTGAGGAATTTCGAAAAGGTATTTATAGTCCAAATTTCAAAGCTCTATCTCGCTCAGGAACCGAGATATTCGATAAAACGTAAATGAACAGTCGTAGACTATATTCGGGGATACAGAAAGTTGAGGAATTTCGAAAAGGTATTTATAGTCCAAATTTCAAAGCTCTATCTCGCTCAGGAACCGAGATATTCGATAAAACGTAAATGAACAGTCGTAGACTATATTCGGGGATACAGAAAGGTATTTATAATCCAAATTTCAAGGCTCTATCTCGCTCGAGAACCGAGATATTCGATAAAACGTAAATGAACAGTCGTAGACTATATTCGGGGATACAGAAAGTTGAGGAATTTTGAGAAGGTATTTATAGTCCAAATTTCAAAGCTCTATCTCGCTCAGGAACCGAGATATTCGATAAAACGTAAATGAACAGTCGTAGACTATATTCGGGGATACAGAAAGTTGAGGAATTTCAAAAAGGTATTTATAGTCCAAATTTCAAGTCTCTATCTCGCTCGAGAACCGAGATATTCGATAAAACGTAAATGAACAGTCGTAGACTATATTCGGGGATACAGAAAGTTGAGGAATTTCGAAAAGGTATTTATAGTCCAAATTTCAAGGCTCTATCTCGCTCAGGAACCGATATATTCGATAAAACGTAAATGAACAGTCGTAGACTATATTCGGGGATACAGAAAGTTGAGGAATTTCAAAAAGGTATTTATAGTCCAAATTTCAAGTCTCTATCTCGCTCGAGAACCGAGATATTCGATAAAACGTAAATGAACAGTCGTAGACTATATTCGGGGATACAGAAAGTTGAGGAATTTCGAAAAGGTATTTATAGTCCAAATTTCAAAGCTCTATCTCGCTCAGGAACCGAGATATTCGATTAAACGTAAATGAACAGTCGTAGACTATATTCGGGGATACAGAAAGTTGAGGAATTTCGAAAAGGTATTTATAGTCCAAATTTCAAAGCTCTATCTCGCTCAGGAACCGAGATATTCGATAAAACGTAAATGAACAGTCGTAGACTATATTCGGGGATACAGAAAGGTATTTATAGTCCAAATTTCAAGGCTCTATCTCGCTCAGGAACCGAGATATTCGATAAAACGGAAATGAACAGTTGTAGACTATATTCGGGGATACAGAAAGTTGAGGAATTTCGAAAAGGTATTTATAGTCCAAATTTCAAAGCTCTATCTCGCTCAGGAACCGAGATATTCGATAAAACGTAAATGAACAGTCGTAGACTATATTCGGGGATACAGAAAGGTATTTATAATCCAAATTTCAAGGCTCTATCTCGCTCAAGAACCGAGATATTCGATAAAACGTAAATGAACAGTCGTAGACTATATTCGGGGATACAGAAAGGTATTTATAGTCCAAATTTCAAGGCTCTATCTCGCTCGAGAACCGAGATATTCGATAAAACGTAAATGAACAGTCGTAGACTATATTCGGGGATACAGAAAGTTGAGGAATTTCGAAAAGGTATTTATAGTCCAAATTTCAAAGCTCTATCTCGCTCAGGAACCGAGATATTCGATAAAACGTAAATGAACAGTCGTAGACTATATTCGGGGATACAGAAAGTTGAGGAATTTCGAAAAGGTATTTATAGTCCAAATTTCAAAGCTCTATCTCGCTCAGGAACCGAGATATTCGATAAAACGTAAATGAACAGTCGTAGACTATATTCGGGGATACAGAAAGGTATTTATAATCCAAATTTCAAGGCTCTATCTCGCTCGAGAACCGAGATATTCGATAAAACGTAAATGAACAGTCGTAGACTATATTCGGGGATACAGAAAGTTGAGGAATTTCGAAAAGGTATTTATAGTCCAAATTTCAAGGCTCTATCTCGCTCAGGAACCGAGATATTCGATAAAACGTAAATGAACAGTCGTAGACTATATTCGGGGATACAGAAAGTTGAGGAATTTCGAAAAGGTATTTATAGTCCAAATTTCAAGGCTCTATCTCGCTCGAGAACCGAGATATTCGATAAAACGTAAATGAACAGTCGTAGACTATATTCGGGGATACAGAAAGTTGAGGAATTTCGAAAAGGTATTTATAGTCCAAATTTCAAAGCTCTATCTCGCTCAGGAACCGAGATATTCGATAAAACGTAAATGAACAGTCGTAGACTATATTCGGGGATACAGAAAGTTGAGGAATTTCGAAAAGGTATTTATAGTCCAAATTTCAAAGCTCTATCTCGCTCAGGAACCGAGATATTCGATAAAACGTAAATGAACAGTCGTAGACTATATTCGGGGATACAGAAAGGTATTTATAGTCCAAATTTCAAGGCTCTATCTCGCTCAGGAACCGAGATATTCGATAAAACGTAAATGAACAGTCGTAGACTATATTCGGGGATACAGAAAGTTGAGGAATTTCGAAAAGGTATTTATAGTCCGAATTTCAAGGCTCTATCTCGCTCAGGAACCGAGATATTCGATAAAACGTAAATGAACAGTCGTAGACTATATTCGGGGATACAGAAAGGTATTTATAGTCCAAATTTCAAGGCTCTATCTCGCTCAGGAACCGAGATATTCGATAAAACGGAAATGAACAGTCGTAGACTATATTCGGGGATACAGAAAGTTGAGGAATTTCGAAAAGGTATTTATAGTCCAAATTTCAAAGCTCTATCTCGCTCAGGAACCGAGATATTCGATAAAACGTAAATGAACAGTCGTAGACTATATTCGGGGATACAGAAAGGTATTTATAATCCAAATTTCAAGGCTCTATCTCGCTCAAGAACCGAGATATTCGATAAAACGTAAATGAACAGTCGTAGACTATATTCGGGGATACAGAAAGGTATTTATAGTCCAAATTTCAAGGCTCTATCTCGCTCAGGAACCGAGATATTCGATAAAACGGAAATGAACAGTCGTAGACTATATTCGGGGATACAGAAAGTTGAGGAATTTCGAAAAGGTATTTATAGTCCAAATTTCAAAGCTCTATCTCGCTCAGGAACCGAGATATTCGATAAAACGTAAATGAACAGTCGTAGACTATATTCGGGGATACAGAAAGGTATTTATAGTCCAAATTTCAAGGCTCTATCTCGCTCAAGAACCGAGATATTCGATAAAACGTAAATGAACAGTCGTAGACTATATTCGGGGATACAGAAAGGTATTTATAGTCCAAATTTCAAGGCTCTATCTCGCTCAGGAACCGAGATATTCGATAAAACGTAAATTTACACTTTTCTTTTTGATGTTGCAGCCGATCTAAAAGTCGTAGAATATTTTCGGGGATACAGAAAGTTGAGGAATTTTGAGAAGGTATTTATAGTCCAAATTTCAAGGCTCTATCTCGCTCAGAAACCGAGATATTCGATAAAACGTAAATGAACAGTCGTAGACTATATTCGGGGATACAGAAAGTTGAGGAATTTCGAAAAGGTATTTATAGTCCAAATTTCAAGGCTCTATCTCGCTCAGGAACCGATATATTCGATAAAACGTAAATGAACAGTCGTAGACTATATTCGGGGATACAGAAAGTTGAGGAATTTCGAAAAGGTATTTATAGTCCAAATTTCAAGGCTCTATCTCGCTCAGGAACCGAGATATTCGATAAAACGTAAATGAACAGTCGTAGACTATATTCGGGGATACAGAAAGTTGAGGAATTTCGAAAAGGTATTTATAGTCCAAATTTCAAGGCTCTATCTCGCTCAGGAACCGAGATATTCGATAAAACGTAAATGAACAGTCGTAGACTATATTCGGGGATACAGAAAGTTGAGGAATTTCGAAAAGGTATTTATAGTCCAAATTTCAAGGCTCTATCTCGCTCGAGAACCGAGATATTCGATAAAACGTAAATGAACAGTCGTAGACTATATTCGGGGATACAGAAAGTTGAGGAATTTCGAAAAGGTATTTATAGTCCAAATTTCAAAGCTCTATCTCGCTCAGGAACCGAGATATTCGATAAAACGTAAATGAACAGTCGTAGACTATATTCGGGGATACAGAAAGTTGAGGAATTTCGAAAAGGTATTTATAGTCCAAATTTCAAAGCTCTATCTCGCTCAGGAACCGAGATATTCGATAAAACGTAAATGAACAGTCGTAGACTATATTCGGGGATACAGAAAGGTATTTATAGTCCAAATTTCAAGGCTCTATCTCGCTCAGGAACCGAGATATTCGATAAAACGTAAATGAACAGTCGTAGACTATATTCGGGGATACAGAAAGTTGAGGAATTTCGAAAAGGTATTTATAGTCCAAATTTCAAGGCTCTATCTCGCTCAGGAACCGAGATATTCGATAAAACGTAAATGAACAGTCGTAGACTATATTCGGGGATACAGAAAGTTGAGGAATTTCAAAAAGGTATTTATAGTCCAAATTTCAAGTCTCTATCTCGCTCGAGAACCGAGATATTCGATAAAACGTAAATGAACAGTCGTAGACTATATTCGGGGATACAGAAAGTTGAGGAATTTCGAAAAGGTATTTATAGTCCAAATTTCAAAGCTCTATCTCGCTCAGGAACCGAGATATTCGATAAAACGTAAATGAACAGTCGTAGACTATATTCGGGGATACAGAAAGGTATTTATAGTCCAAATTTCAAGGCTCTATCTCGCTCAGGAACCGAGATATTCGATAAAACGGAAATGAACAGTCGTAGACTATATTCGGGGATACAGAAAGTTGAGGAATTTCGAAAAGGTATTTATAGTCCAAATTTCAAAGCTCTATCTCGCTCAGGAACCGAGATATTCGATAAAACGTAAATGAACAGTCGTAGACTATATTCGGGGATACAGAAAGGTATTTATAATCCAAATTTCAAGGCTCTATCTCGCTCAAGAACCGAGATATTCGATAAAACGTAAATGAACAGTCGTAGACTATATTCGGGGATACAGAAAGGTATTTATAGTCCAAATTTCAAGGCTCTATCTCGCTCAGGAACCGAGATATTCGATAAAACGTAAATTTACACTTTTCTTTTTGATGTTGCAGCCGATCTAAAAGTCGTAGAATATTTTCGGGGATACAGAAAGTTGAGGAATTTTGAGAAGGTATTTATAGTCCAAATTTCAAGGCTCTATCTCGCTCAAGAACCGAGATATTCGATAAAACGTAAATGAACAGTCGTAGACTATATTCGGGGATACAGAAAGTTGAGGAATTTCGAAAAGGTATTTATAGTCCAAATTTCAAGGCTCTATCTCGCTCAGGAACCGAGATATTCGATAAAACGTAAATGAACAGTCGTAGACTATATTCGGGGATACAGAAAGTTGAGGAATTTCGAAAAGGTATTTATAGTCCAAATTTCAAGGCTCTATCTCGCTCGAGAACCGAGATATTCGATAAAACGTAAATGAACAGTCGTAGACTATATTCGGGGATACAGAAAGTTGAGGAATTTCGAAAAGGTATTTATAGTCCAAATTTCAAAGCTCTATCTCGCTCAGGAACCGAGATATTCGATAAAACGTAAATGAACAGTCGTAGACTATATTCGGGGATACAGAAAGTTGAGGAATTTCGAAAAGGTATTTATAGTCCAAATTTCAAAGCTCTATCTCGCTCAGGAACCGAGATATTCGATAAAACGTAAATGAACAGTCGTAGACTATATTCGGGGATACAGAAAGGTATTTATAGTCCAAATTTCAAGGCTCTATCTCGCTCAGGAACCGAGATATTCGATAAAACGTAAATGAACAGTCGTAGACTATATTCGGGGATACAGAAAGTTGAGGAATTTCGAAAAGGTATTTATAGTCCGAATTTCAAGGCTCTATCTCGCTCAGGAACCGAGATATTCGATAAAACGTAAATGAACAGTCGTAGACTATATTCGGGGATACAGAAAGGTATTTATAGTCCAAATTTCAAGGCTCTATCTCGCTCAGGAACCGAGATATTCGATAAAACGTAAATTTACACTTTTCTTTTTGATGTTGCAGCCGATCTAAAAGTCGTAGAATATTTTCGGGGATACAGAAAGTTGAGGAATTTTGAGAAGGTATTTATAGTCCAAATTTCAAGGCTCTATCTCGCTCAGGAACCGAGATATTCGATAAAACGTAAATTTACACTTTTCTTTTTGATGTTGCAGCCGATCTAAAAGTCGTAGAATATTTTCGGGGATACAGAAAGTTGAGGAATTTTGAGAAGGTATTTATAGTCCAAATTTCAAGGCTCTATCTCGCTCGAGAACCGAGATATTCGATAAAACGTAAATGAACAGTCGTAGACTATATTCGGGGATACAGAAAGGTATTTATAGTCCAAATTTCAAGGCTCTATCTCGCTCAGGAACCGAGATATTCGATAAAACGTAAATTTACAATTTTCTTTTTGATGTTGCAGCCGATCTAAAAGTCGTAGAATATTTTCGGGGATACAGAAAGTTGAGGAATTTTGAGAAGGTATTTATAGTCCAAATTTCAAGGCTCTATCTCGCTCAGGAACCGAGATATTCGATAAAACGTAAATGAACAGTCGTAGACTATATTCGGGGATACAGAAAGTTGAGGAATTTCGAAAAGGTATTTATAGTCCAAATTTCAAGTCTCTATCTCGCTCGAGAACCGAGATATTCGATAAAACGTAAATGAACAGTCGTAGACTATATTCGGGGATACAGAAAGGTATTTATAGTCCAAATTTCAAGGCTCTATCTCGCTCAGGAACCGAGATATTCGATAAAACGTAAATTTACACTTTTCTTTTTGATGTTGCAGCCGATCTAAAAGTCGTAGAATATTTTCGGGGATACAGAAAGTTGAGGAATTTTGAGAAGGTATTTATAGTCCAAATTTCAAGGCTCTATCTCGCTCAGAAACCGAGATATTCGATAAAACGTAAATGAACAGTCGTAGACTATATTCGGGGATACAGAAAGTTGAGGAATTTCGAAAAGGTATTTATAGTCCAAATTTCAAGTCTCTATCTCGCTCGAGAACCGAGATATACGATAAAACGTAAATGAACAGTCGTAGACTATATTCGGAGATACAGAAAGGTATTTATAGTCCAAATTTCAAGGCTCTATCTCGCTCAGGAACCGAGATATTCGATAAAACGTAAATTTACACTTTTCTTTTTGATGTTGCAGCCGATCTAAAAGTCGTAGAATATTTTCGGGGATACAGAAAGTTGAGGAATTTCGAAAAGGTATTTAAAGTCCAAATTTCAAGGCTCTATCTCGCTCAGGAACCGAGATATTCGATAAAACGTAAATTTACACTTTTCTTTTTGATGTTGCAGCCGATCTAAAAGTCGTAGAATATTTTCGGGGATACAGAAAGTTGAGGAATTTTGAGAAGGTATTTATAGTCCAAATTTCAAGGCTCTATCTCGCTCAGGAACCGAGATATTCGATAAAACGTAAATGAACAGTCGTAGACTATATTCGGGGATACAGAAAGTTGAGGAATTTCGAAAAGGTATTTATAGACCAAATTTCAAGTCTCTATCTCGCTCGAGAACCGAGATATTCGATAAAACGTAAATGAACAGTCGTAGACTATATTCGGAGATACAGAAAGGTATTTATAGTCCAAATTTCAAGGCTCTATCTCGCTCAGGAACCGAGATATTCGATAAAACGTAAATTTACACTTTTCTTTTTGATGTTGCAGCCGATCTAAAAGTCGTAGAATATTTTCGGGGATACAGAAAGTTGAGGAATTTTGAGAAGGTATTTATAGTCCAAATTTCAAGGCTCTATCTCGCTCAGGAACCGAGATATTCGATAAAACGTAAATGAACAGTCGTAGACTATATTCGGAGATACAGAAAGGTATTTATAGTCCAAATTTCAAGGCTCTATCTCGCTCAGGAACCGAGATATTCGATAAAACGTAAATTTACACTTTTCTTTTTGATGTTGCAGCCGATCTAAAAGTCGTAGAATATTTTCGGGGATACAGAAAGTTGAGGAATTTGGAGAAGGTAATTATAGTCCAAATTTCAAGGCTCTATCTCGCTCAGAAACCGAGATATTCGATAAAACGTAAATGAACAGTCGTAGACTATATTCGGGGATACAGAAAGTTGAGGAATTTCGAAAAGGTATTTATAGTCCAAATTTCAAGTCTCTATCTCGCTCGAGAACCGAGATATTCGATAAAACGTAAATGAACAGTCGTAGACTATATTCGGAGATACAGAAAGGTATTTATAGTCCAAATTTCAAGGCTCTATCTCGCTCAGGAACCGAGATATTCGATAAAACGTAAATTTACACTTTTCTTTTTGATGTTGCAGCCGATCTAAAAGTCGTAGAATATTTTCGGGGATACAGAAAGTTGAGGAATTTCGAAAAGGTATTTAAAGTCCAAATTTCAAGGCTCTTTCTCGCTCAGGAACCGAGATATTCGATAAAACGTAAATGAACAGTCGTAGACTATATTCGGAGATACAGAAAGGTATTTATAGTCCAAATTTCAAGGCTCTATCTCGCTCAGGAACCGAGATATTCGATAAAACGTAAATTTACACTTTTCTTTTTGATGTTGCAGCCGATCTAAAAGTCGTAGAATATTTTCGGGGATGCAGAAAGTTGAGGAATTTTGAGAAGGTATTTATAGTCCAAATTTCAAGGCTCTATCTCGCTCAGGAACCGAGATATTCGATAAAACGTAAATGAACAGTCGTAGACTATATTCGGGGATACAGAAAGTTGAGGAATTTCGAAAAGGTATTTATAGTCCAAATTTCAAGGCTCTATCTCGCTCAGGAACCGAGATATTCGATAAAACGTAAATGAACAGTCGTAGACTATATTCGGGGATACAGAAAGGTATTTATAGTCCAAATTTCAAGGCTCTATCTCGCTCAGGAACCGAGATATTCGATAAAACGTAAATTTACACTTTTCTTTTTGATGTTGCAGCCGATCTAAAAGTCGTAGAATATTTTCGGGGATACAGAAAGTTGAGGAATTTGGAGAAGGTATTTATAATCCAAATTTCAAGGCTCTATCTCGCTCAGGAACCGAGATATTCGATAAAACGTAAATGAACAGTCGTAGACTATATTCGGGGATACAGAAAGGTATTTATAGTCCAAATTTCAAGGCTCTATCTCGCTCAGGAACCGAGATATTCGATAAAACGTAAATTTACACTTTTCTTTTTGATGTTGCAGCCGATCTAAAAGTCGTAGAATATTTTCGGGGATGCAGAAAGTTGAGGAATTTTGAGAAGGTATTTATAGTCCAAATTTCAAGGCTCTATCTCGCTCAGGAACCGAGATATTCGATAAAACGTAAATTTACACTTTTCTTTTTGATGTTGCAGCCGATCTAAAAGTCGTAGAATATTTTCGGGGATACAGAAAGTTGAGGAATTTTGAGAAGGTATTTATAGTCCAAATTTCAAGGCTCTATCTCGCTCAGGAACCGAGATATTCGATAAAACGTAAATGAACAGTCGTAGACTATATTCGGGGATACAGAAAGTTGAGGAATTTCGAAAAGGTATTTATAGACCAAATTTCAAGTCTCTATCTCGCTCGAGAACCGAGATATTCGATAAAACGTAAATGAACAGTCGTAGACTATATTCGGAGATACAGAAAGGTATTTATAGTCCAAATTTCAAGGCTCTATCTCGCTCAGGAACCGAGATATTCGATAAAACGTAAATTTACACTTTTCTTTTTGATGTTGCAGCCGATCTAAAAGTCGTAGAATATTTTCGGGGATACAGAAAGTTGAGGAATTTTGAGAAGGTATTTATAGTCCAAATTTCAAGGCTCTATCTCGCTCAGGAACCGAGATATTCGATAAAACGTAAATGAACAGTCGTAGACTATATTCGGAGATACAGAAAGGTATTTATAGTCCAAATTTCAAGGCTCTATCTCGCTCAGGAACCGAGATATTCGATAAAACGTAAATTTACACTTTTCTTTTTGATGTTGCAGCCGATCTAAAAGTCGTAGAATATTTTCGGGGATACAGAAAGTTGAGGAATTTGGAGAAGGTATTTATAGTCCAAATTTCAAGGCTCTATCTCGCTCAGGAACCGAGATATTCGATAAAACGTAAATGAACAGTCGTAGACTATATTCGGAGATACAGAAAGGTATTTATAGTCCAAATTTCAAGGCTCTATCTCGCTCAGGAACCGAGATATTCGATAAAACGTAAATTTACACTTTTCTTTTTGATGTTGCAGCCGATCTAAAAGTCGTAGAATATTTTCGGGGATACAGAAAGTTGAGGAATTTGGAGAAGGTATTTATAGTCCAAATTTCAAGGCTCTATCTCGCTCAGGAACCGAGATATTCGATAAAACGTAAATGAACAGTCGTAGACTATATTCGGGGATACAGAAAGTTGAGGAATTTCGAAAAGGTATTTATAGTCCAAATTTCAAGGCTCTATCTCGCTCAGGAACCGAGATATTCGATAAAACGTAAATGAACAGTCGTAGACTATATTCGGGGATACAGAAAGGTATTTATAGTCCAAATTTCAAGGCTCTATCTCGCTCAGGAACCGAGATATTCGATAAAACGTAAATTTACACTTTTCTTTTTGATGTTGCAGCCGATCTAAAAGTCGTAGAATATTTTCGGGGATACAGAAAGTTGAGGAATTTGGAGAAGGTATTTATAATCCAAATTTCAAGGCTCTATCTCGCTCAGGAACCGAGATATTCGATAAAACGTAAATTTACACTTTTCTTTTTGATGTTGCAGCCGATCTAAAAGTCGTAGAATATTTTCGGGGATACAGAAAGTTGAGGAATTTTGAGAAGGTATTTATAGTCCAAATTTCAAGGCTCTATCTCGCTCAGGAACCGAGATATTCGATAAAACGTAAATGAACAGTCGTAGACTATATTCGGGGATACAGAAAGTTGAGGAATTTCGAAAAGGTATTTATAGTCCAAATTTCAAGTCTCTATCTCGCTCGAGAACCGAGATATTCGATAAAACGTAAATGAACAGTCGTAGACTATATTCGGGGATACAGAAAGGTATTTATAGTCCAAATTTCAAGGCTCTATCTCGCTCAGGAACCGAGATATTCGATAAAACGTAAATTTACACTTTTCTTTTTGATGTTGCAGCCGATCTAAAAGTCGTAGAATATTTTCGGGGATACAGAAAGTTGAGGAATTTTGAGAAGGTATTTATAGTCCAAATTTCAAGGCTCTATCTCGCTCAGAAACCGAGATATTCGATAAAACGTAAATGAACAGTCGTAGACTATATTCGATAAAACGTAAATGAACAGTCGTAGACTATATTCGGGGATACAGAAAGTTGAGGAATTTTGAGAAGGTATTTATAGTCCAAATTTCAAGGCTCTATCTCGCTCAGGAACCGAGATATTCGATAAAACGTAAATGAACAGTCGTAGACTATATTCGGGGATACAGAAAGTTGAGGAATTTCGAAAAGGTATTTATAGTCCAAATTTCAAGGCTCTATCTCGCTCAGGAACCGAGATATTCGATAAAACGTAAATGAACAGTCGTAGACTATATTCGGGGATACAGAAAGGTATTTATAGTCCAAATTTCAAGGCTCTATCTCGCTCAGGAACCGAGATATTCGATAAAACGTAAATTTACACTTTTCTTTTTGATGTTGCAGCCGATCTAAAAGTCGTAGAATATTTTCGGGGGTACAGAAAGTTGAGGAATTTGGAGAAGGTATTTATAATCCAAATTTCAAGGCTCTATCTCGCTCAGGAACCGAGATATTCGATAAAACGTAAATTTACACTTTTCTTTTTGATGTTGCAGCCGATCTAAAAGTCGTAGAATATTTTCGGGGATACAGAAAGTTGAGGAATTTTGAGAAGGTATTTATAGTCCAAATTTCAAGGCTCTATCTCGCTCAGGAACCGAGATATTCGATAAAACGTAAATGAACAGTCGTAGACTATATTCGGGGATACAGAAAGTTGAGGAATTTCGAAAAGGTATTTATAGTCCAAATTTCAAGGCTCTATCTCGCTCAGGAACCGAGATATTCGATAAAACGTAAATGAACAGTCGTAGACTATATTCGGGGATACAGAAAGGTATTTATAGTCCAAATTTCAAGGCTCTATCTCGCTCAGGAACCGAGATATTCGATAAAACGTAAATGAACAGTCGTAGACTATATTCCGGGATACAGAAAGTTGAGGAATTTCGAAAAGGTATTTATAGTCCAAATTTCAAGGCTCTAACTCGCTCAGGAACCGAGATATTCGATAAAACGTAAATGAACAGTCGTAGACTATATTCGGGGATACAGAAAGGTATTTATAGTCCAAATTTCAAGGCTCTATCTCGCTCAGGAACCGAGATATTCGATAAAACGTAAATTTACACTTTTCTTTTTGATGTTGCAGCCGATCTAAAAGTCGTAGAATATTTTCGGGGATACAGAAAGTTGAGGAATTTGGAGAAGGTATTTATAGTCCAAATTTCAAGGCTCTATCTCGCTCAGGAACCGAGATATTCGATAAAACGTAAATGAACAGTCGTAGACTATATTCGGAGATACAGAAAGGTATTTATAGTCCAAATTTCAAGGCTCTATCTCGCTCAGGAACCGAGATATTCGATAAAACGTAAATTTACACTTTTCTTTTTGATGTTGCAGCCGATCTAAAAGTCGTAGAATATTTTCGGGGATACAGAAAGTTGAGGAATTTGGAGAAGGTATTTATAGTCCAAATTTCAAGGCTCTATCTCGCTCAGGAACCGAGATATTCGATAAAACGTAAATGAACAGTCGTAGACTATATTCGGGGATACAGAAAGTTGAGGAATTTCGAAAAGGTATTTATAGTCCAAATTTCAAGGCTCTATCTCGCTCAGGAACCGAGATATTCGATAAAACGTAAATGAACAGTCGTAGACTATATTCGGGGATACAGAAAGGTATTTATAGTCCAAATTTCAAGGCTCTATCTCGCTCAGGAACCGAGATATTCGATAAAACGTAAATTTACACTTTTCTTTTTGATGTTGCAGCCGATCTAAAAGTCGTAGAATATTTTCGGGGGTACAGAAAGTTGAGGAATTTGGAGAAGGTATTTATAATCCAAATTTCAAGGCTCTATCTCGCTCAGGAACCGAGATATTCGATAAAACGTAAATTTACACTTTTCTTTTTGATGTTGCAGCCGATCTAAAAGTCGTAGAATATTTTCGGGGATACAGAAAGTTGAGGAATTTTGAGAAGGTATTTATAGTCCAAATTTCAAGGCTCTATCTCGCTCAGAAACCGAGATATTCGATAAAACGTAAATGAACAGTCGTAGACTATATTCGATAAAACGTAAATGAACAGTCGTAGACTATATTCGGGGATACAGAAAGTTGAGGAATTTTGAGAAGGTATTTATAGTCCAAATTTCAAGGCTCTATCTCGCTCAGGAACCGAGATATTCGATAAAACGTAAATGAACAGTCGTAGACTATATTCGGGGATACAGAAAGTTGAGGAATTTCGAAAAGGTATTTATAGTCCAAATTTCAAGGCTCTATCTCGCTCAGGAACCGAGATATTCGATAAAACGTAAATGAACAGTCGTAGACTATATTCGGGGATACAGAAAGGTATTTATAGTCCAAATTTCAAGGCTCTATCTCGCTCAGGAACCGAGATATTCGATAAAACGTAAATTTACACTTTTCTTTTTGATGTTGCAGCCGATCTAAAAGTCGTAGAATATTTTCGGGGATACAGAAAGTTGAGGAATTTTGAGAAGGTATTTATAGTCCAAATTTCAAGGCTCTATCTCGCTCAGAAACCGAGATATTCGATAAAACGTAAATGAACAGTCGTAGACTATATTCGATAAAACGTAAATGAACAGTCGTAGACTATATTCGGGGATACAGAAAGTTGAGGAATTTTGAGAAGGTATTTATAGTCCAAATTTCAAGGCTCTATCTCGCTCAGGAACCGAGATATTCGATAAAACGTAAATGAACAGTCGTAGACTATATTCGGGGATACAGAAAGTTGAGGAATTTCGAAAAGGTATTTATAGTCCAAATTTCAAGGCTCTATCTCGCTCAGGAACCGAGATATTCGATAAAACGTAAATGAACAGTCGTAGACTATATTCGGGGATACAGAAAGGTATTTATAGTCCAAATTTCAAGGCTCTATCTCGCTCAGGAACCGAGATATTCGATAAAACGTAAATTTACACTTTTCTTTTTGATGTTGCAGCCGATCTAAAAGTCGTAGAATATTTTCGGGGGTACAGAAAGTTGAGGAATTTGGAGAAGGTATTTATAATCCAAATTTCAAGGCTCTATCTCGCTCAGGAACCGAGATATTCGATAAAACGTAAATTTACACTTTTCTTTTTGATGTTGCAGCCGATCTAAAAGTCGTAGAATATTTTCGGGGATACAGAAAGTTGAGGAATTTTGAGAAGGTATTTATAGTCCAAATTTCAAGGCTCTATCTCGCTCAGGAACCGAGATATTCGATAAAACGTAAATGAACAGTCGTAGACTATATTCGGGGATACAGAAAGTTGAGGAATTTCGAAAAGGTATTTATAGTCCAAATTTCAAGGCTCTATCTCGCTCAGGAACCGAGATATTCGATAAAACGTAAATGAACAGTCGTAGACTATATTCGGGGATACAGAAAGGTATTTATAGTCCAAATTTCAAGGCTCTATCTCGCTCAGGAACCGAGATATTCGATAAAACGTAAATGAACAGTCGTAGACTATATTCCGGGATACAGAAAGTTGAGGAATTTCGAAAAGGTATTTATAGTCCAAATTTCAAGGCTCTAACTCGCTCAGGAACCGAGATATTCGATAAAACGTAAATGAACAGTCGTAGACTATATTCGGGGATACAGAAAGGTATTTATAGTCCAAATTTCAAGGCTCTATCTCGCTCAGGAACCGAGATATTCGATAAAACGTAAATTTACACTTTTCTTTTTGATGTTGCAGCCGATCTAAAAGTCGTAGAATATTTTCGGGGATACAGAAAGTTGAGGAATTTGGAGAAGGTATTTATAGTCCAAATTTCAAGGCTCTATCTCGCTCAGGAACCGAGATATTCGATAAAACGTAAATGAACAGTCGTAGACTATATTCGGAGATACAGAAAGGTATTTATAGTCCAAATTTCAAGGCTCTATCTCGCTCAGGAACCGAGATATTCGATAAAACGTAAATTTACACTTTTCTTTTTGATGTTGCAGCCGATCTAAAAGTCGTAGAATATTTTCGGGGATACAGAAAGTTGAGGAATTTGGAGAAGGTATTTATAGTCCAAATTTCAAGGCTCTATCTCGCTCAGGAACCGAGATATTCGATAAAACGTAAATGAACAGTCGTAGACTATATTCGGGGATACAGAAAGTTGAGGAATTTCGAAAAGGTATTTATAGTCCAAATTTCAAGGCTCTATCTCGCTCAGGAACCGAGATATTCGATAAAACGTAAATGAACAGTCGTAGACTATATTCGGGGATACAGAAAGGTATTTATAGTCCAAATTTCAAGGCTCTATCTCGCTCAGGAACCGAGATATTCGATAAAACGTAAATTTACACTTTTCTTTTTGATGTTGCAGCCGATCTAAAAGTCGTAGAATATTTTCGGGGGTACAGAAAGTTGAGGAATTTGGAGAAGGTATTTATAATCCAAATTTCAAGGCTCTATCTCGCTCAGGAACCGAGATATTCGATAAAACGTAAATTTACACTTTTCTTTTTGATGTTGCAGCCGATCTAAAAGTCGTAGAATATTTTCGGGGGTACAGAAAGTTGAGGAATTTGGAGAAGGTATTTATAATCCAAATTTCAAGGCTCTATCTCGCTCAGGAACCGAGATATTCGATAAAACGTAAATTTACACTTTTCTTTTTGATGTTGCAGCCGATCTAAAAGTCGTAGAATATTTTCGGGGGTACAGAAAGTTGAGGAATTTCGAAAAGGTATTTATAGTCCAAATTTCAAGGCTCTATCTCGCTCAGGAACCGAGATATTCGATAAAACGTAAATGAACAGTCGTAGACTATATTCGGGGATACAGAAAGGTATTTATAGTCCAAATTTCAAGGCTCTATCTCGCTCAGGAACCGAGATATTCGATAAAACGTAAATGAACAGTCGTAGACTATATTCGGGGATACAGAAAGTTGAGGAATTTCGAAAAGGTATTTATAGTCCAAATTTCAAGTCTCTATCTCGCTCGAGAACCGAGATATTCGATAAAACGTAAATGAACAGTCGTAGACTATATTCGGGGATACAGAAAGGTATTTATAGTCCAAATTTCAAGGCTCTATCTCGCTCAGGAACCGAGATATTCGATAAAACGTAAATTTACACTTTTCTTTTTGATGTTGCAGCCGATCTAAAAGTCGTAGAATATTTTCGGGGATACAGAAAGTTGAGGAATTTTGAGAAGGTATTTATAGTCCAAATTTCAAGGCTCTATCTCGCTCAGAAACCGAGATATTCGATAAAACGTAAATGAACAGTCGTAGACTATATTCGATAAAACGTAAATGAACAGTCGTAGACTATATTCGGGGATACAGAAAGTTGAGGAATTTTGAGAAGGTATTTATAATCCAAATTTCAAGGCTCTATCTCGCTCAGGAACCGAGATATTCGATAAAACGTAAATTTACACTTTTCTTTTTGATGTTGCAGCCGATCTAAAAGTCGTAGAATATTTTCGGGGATACAGAAAGTTGAGGAATTTTGAGAAGGTATTTATAGTCCAAATTTCAAGGCTCTATCTCGCTCAGGAACCGAGATATTCGATAAAACGTAAATGAACAGTCGTAGACTATATTCGGGGATACAGAAAGTTGAGGAATTTCGAAAAGGTATTTATAGTCCAAATTTCAAGGCTCTATCTCGCTCAGGAACCGAGATATTCGATAAAACGTAAATGAACAGTCGTAGACTATATTCGGGGATACAGAAAGGTATTTATAGTCCAAATTTCAAGGCTCTATCTCGCTCAGGAACCGAGATATTCGATAAAACGTAAATTTACACTTTTCTTTTTGATGTTGCAGCCGATCTAAAAGTCGTAGAATATTTTCGGGGGTACAGAAAGTTGAGGAATTTGGAGAAGGTATTTATAATCCAAATTTCAAGGCTCTATCTCGCTCAGGAACCGAGATATTCGATAAAACGTAAATTTACACTTTTCTTTTTGATGTTGCAGCCGATCTAAAAGTCGTAGAATATTTTCGGGGATACAGAAAGTTGAGGAATTTTGAGAAGGTATTTATAGTCCAAATTTCAAGGCTCTATCTCGCTCAGGAACCGAGATATTCGATAAAACGTAAATGAACAGTCGTAGACTATATTCGGGGATACAGAAAGTTGAGGAATTTCGAAAAGGTATTTATAGTCCAAATTTCAAGGCTCTATCTCGCTCAGGAACCGAGATATTCGATAAAACGTAAATGAACAGTCGTAGACTATATTCGGGGATACAGAAAGGTATTTATAGTCCAAATTTCAAGGCTCTATCTCGCTCAGGAACCGAGATATTCGATAAAACGTAAATGAACAGTCGTAGACTATATTCCGGGATACAGAAAGTTGAGGAATTTCGAAAAGGTATTTATAGTCCAAATTTCAAGGCTCTAACTCGCTCAGGAACCGAGATATTCGATAAAACGTAAATGAACAGTCGTAGACTATATTCGGGGATACAGAAAGGTATTTATAGTCCAAATTTCAAGGCTCTATCTCGCTCAGGAACCGAGATATTCGATAAAACGTAAATTTACACTTTTCTTTTTGATGTTGCAGCCGATCTAAAAGTCGTAGAATATTTTCGGGGATACAGAAAGTTGAGGAATTTGGAGAAGGTATTTATAGTCCAAATTTCAAGGCTCTATCTCGCTCAGGAACCGAGATATTCGATAAAACGTAAATGAACAGTCGTAGACTATATTCGGAGATACAGAAAGGTATTTATAGTCCAAATTTCAAGGCTCTATCTCGCTCAGGAACCGAGATATTCGATAAAACGTAAATTTACACTTTTCTTTTTGATGTTGCAGCCGATCTAAAAGTCGTAGAATTTTTTCGGGGATACAGAAAGTTGAGGAATTTGGAGAAGGTATTTATAGTCCAAATTTCAAGGCTCTATCTCGCTCAGGAACCGAGATATTCGATAAAACGTAAATGAACAGTCGTAGACTATATTCGGGGATACAGAAAGTTGAGGAATTTCGAAAAGGTATTTATAGTCCAAATTTCAAGGCTCTATCTCGCTCAGGAACCGAGATATTCGATAAAACGTAAATGAACAGTCGTAGACTATATTCGGGGATACAGAAAGGTATTTATAGTCCAAATTTCAAGGCTCTATCTCGCTCAGGAACCGAGATATTCGATAAAACGTAAATTTACACTTTTCTTTTTGATGTTGCAGCCGATCTAAAAGTCGTAGAATATTTTCGGGGGTACAGAAAGTTGAGGAATTTGGAGAAGGTATTTATAATCCAAATTTCAAGGCTCTATCTCGCTCAGGAACCGAGATATTCGATAAAACGTAAATTTACACTTTTCTTTTTGATGTTGCAGCCGATCTAAAAGTCGTAGAATATTTTCGGGGATACAGAAAGTTGAGGAATTTTGAGAAGGTATTTATAGTCCAAATTTCAAGGCTCTATCTCGCTCAGGAACCGAGATATTCGATAAAACGTAAATTTACACTTTTCTTTTTGATGTTGCAGCCGATCTAAAAGTCGTAGAATATTTTCGGGGATACAGAAAGTTGAGGAATTTTGAGAAGGTATTTATAGTCCAAATTTCAAGGCTCTATCTCGCTCAGAAACCGAGATATTCGATAAAACGTAAATGAACAGTCGTAGACTATATTCGATAAAACGTAAATGAACAGTCGTAGACTATATTCGGGGATACAGAAAGTTGAGGAATTTCGAAAAGGTATTTATAGTCCAAATTTCAAGGCTCTATCTCGCTCAGGAACCGAGATATTCGATAAAACGTAAATGAACAGTCGTAGACTATATTCGGGGATACAGAAAGGTATTTATAGGAACCGAGATATTCGATAAAACGTAAATTTACACTTTTCTTTTTGATGTTGCAGCCGATCTAAAAGTCGTAGAATATTTTCGGGGATGCAGAAAGTTGAGGAATTTTGAGAAGGTATTTATAGTCCAAATTTCAAGGCTCTATCTCGCTCATCCGAGGCTCTATCTCGCTCAGGAACCGAGATATTCGATAAAACGTAAATTTACACTTTTCTTTTTGATGTTGCAGCCGATCAAAAAGTCGTAGAATATTTTCGGGGATACAGAAAGTTGAGGAATTTCGAAAAGGTATTTAAAGTCCAAATTTCAAGGCTCTTTCTCGCTCAGGAACCGAGATATTCGATAAAACGTAAATTTACACTTTTCTTTTTGATGTTGCAGCCGATCTAAAAGTCGTAGAATATTTTCGGGGGTACAGAAAGTTGAGGAATTTGGAGAAGGTATTTATAATCCAAATTTCAAGGCTCTATCTCGCTCAGGAACCGAGATATTCGATAAAACGTAAATTTACACTTTTCTTTTTGATGTTGCAGCCGATCTAAAAGTCGTAGAATATTTTCGGGGATACAGAAAGTTGAGGAATTTTGAGAAGGTATTTATAGTCCAAATTTCAAGGCTCTATCTCGCTCAGGAACCGAGATATTCGATAAAACGTAAATGAACAGTCGTAGACTATATTCGGGGATACAGAAAGTTGAGGAATTTCGAAAAGGTATTTATAGTCCAAATTTCAAGGCTCTATCTCGCTCAGGAACCGAGATATTCGATAAAACGTAAATGAACAGTCGTAGACTATATTCGGGGATACAGAAAGGTATTTATAGTCCAAATTTCAAGGCTCTATCTCGCTCAGGAACCGAGATATTCGATAAAACGTAAATGAACAGTCGTAGACTATATTCCGGGATACAGAAAGTTGAGGAATTTCGAAAAGGTATTTATAGTCCAAATTTCAAGGCTCTAACTCGCTCAGGAACCGAGATATTCGATAAAACGTAAATGAACAGTCGTAGACTATATTCGGGGATACAGAAAGGTATTTATAGTCCAAATTTCAAGGCTCTATCTCGCTCAGGAACCGAGATATTCGATAAAACGTAAATTTACACTTTTCTTTTTGATGTTGCAGCCGATCTAAAAGTCGTAGAATATTTTCGGGGATACAGAAAGTTGAGGAATTTGGAGAAGGTATTTATAGTCCAAATTTCAAGGCTCTATCTCGCTCAGGAACCGAGATATTCGATAAAACGTAAATGAACAGTCGTAGACTATATTCGGAGATACAGAAAGGTATTTATAGTCCAAATTTCAAGGCTCTATCTCGCTCAGGAACCGAGATATTCGATAAAACGTAAATTTACACTTTTCTTTTTGATGTTGCAGCCGATCTAAAAGTCGTAGAATTTTTTCGGGGATACAGAAAGTTGAGGAATTTGGAGAAGGTATTTATAGTCCAAATTTCAAGGCTCTATCTCGCTCAGGAACCGAGATATTCGATAAAACGTAAATGAACAGTCGTAGACTATATTCGGGGATACAGAAAGTTGAGGAATTTCGAAAAGGTATTTATAGTCCAAATTTCAAGGCTCTATCTCGCTCAGGAACCGAGATATTCGATAAAACGTAAATGAACAGTCGTAGACTATATTCGGGGATACAGAAAGGTATTTATAGTCCAAATTTCAAGGCTCTATCTCGCTCAGGAACCGAGATATTCGATAAAACGTAAATTTACACTTTTCTTTTTGATGTTGCAGCCGATCTAAAAGTCGTAGAATATTTTCGGGGGTACAGAAAGTTGAGGAATTTGGAGAAGGTATTTATAATCCAAATTTCAAGGCTCTATCTCGCTCAGGAACCGAGATATTCGATAAAACGTAAATTTACACTTTTCTTTTTGATGTTGCAGCCGATCTAAAAGTCGTAGAATATTTTCGGGGATACAGAAAGTTGAGGAATTTTGAGAAGGTATTTATAGTCCAAATTTCAAGGCTCTATCTCGCTCAGGAACCGAGATATTCGATAAAACGTAAATTTACACTTTTCTTTTTGATGTTGCAGCCGATCTAAAAGTCGTAGAATATTTTCGGGGATACAGAAAGTTGAGGAATTTTGAGAAGGTATTTATAGTCCAAATTTCAAGGCTCTATCTCGCTCAGAAACCGAGATATTCGATAAAACGTAAATGAACAGTCGTAGACTATATTCGATAAAACGTAAATGAACAGTCGTAGACTATATTCGGGGATACAGAAAGTTGAGGAATTTCGAAAAGGTATTTATAGTCCAAATTTCAAGGCTCTATCTCGCTCAGGAACCGAGATATTCGATAAAACGTAAATGAACAGTCGTAGACTATATTCGGGGATACAGAAAGGTATTTATAGGAACCGAGATATTCGATAAAACGTAAATTTACACTTTTCTTTTTGATGTTGCAGCCGATCTAAAAGTCGTAGAATATTTTCGGGGATGCAGAAAGTTGAGGAATTTTGAGAAGGTATTTATAGTCCAAATTTCAAGGCTCTATCTCGCTCATCCGAGGCTCTATCTCGCTCAGGAACCGAGATATTCGATAAAACGTAAATTTACACTTTTCTTTTTGATGTTGCAGCCGATCAAAAAGTCGTAGAATATTTTCGGGGATACAGAAAGTTGAGGAATTTCGAAAAGGTATTTAAAGTCCAAATTTCAAGGCTCTTTCTCGCTCAGGAACCGAGATATTCGATAAAACGTAAATTTACACTTTTCTTTTTGATGTTGCAGCCGATCTAAAAGTCGTAGAATATTTTCGGGGATACAGAAAGTTGAGGAATTTTGAGAAGGTATTTATAGTCCAAATTTCAAGGCTCTATCTCGCTCAGGAACCGAGATATTCGATAAAACGTAAATGAACAGTCGTAGACTATATTCGGGGATACAGAAAGTTGAGGAATTTCGAAAAGGTATTTATAGACCAAATTTCAAGTCTCTATCTCGCTCGAGAACCGAGATATTCGATAAAACGTAAATGAACAGTCGTAGACTATATTCGGAGATACAGAAAGGTATTTATAGTCCAAATTTCAAGGCTCTATCTCGCTCAGGAACCGAGATATTCGATAAAACGTAAATTTACACTTTTCTTTTTGATGTTGCAGCCGATCTAAAAGTCGTAGAATATTTTCGGGGATACAGAAAGTTGAGGAATTTTGAGAAGGTATTTATAGTCCAAATTTCAAGGCTCTATCTCGCTCAGGAACCGAGATATTCGATAAAACGTAAATGAACAGTCGTAGACTATATTCGGAGATACAGAAAGGTATTTATAGTCCAAATTTCAAGGCTCTATCTCGCTCAGGAACCGAGATATTCGATAAAACGTAAATTTACACTTTTCTTTTTGATGTTGCAGCCGATCTAAAAGTCGTAGAATATTTTCGGGGATACAGAAAGTTGAGGAATTTGGAGAAGGTATTTATAGTCCAAATTTCAAGGCTCTATCTCGCTCAGGAACCGAGATATTCGATAAAACGTAAATGAACAGTCGTAGACTATATTCGGGGATACAGAAAGTTGAGGAATTTCGAAAAGGTATTTATAGTCCAAATTTCAAGTTTCTTTCTCGCTCGAGAACCGAGATATTCGATAAAACGTAAATGAACAGTCGTAGACTATATTCGGGGATACAGAAAGTTGAGGAATTTCGAAAAGGTATTTATAGTCCAAATTTCAAGGCTCTATCTCGCTCAGGAACCGAGATATTCGATAAAACGTAAATGAACAGTCGTAGACTATATTCGGGGATACAGAAAGGTATTTATAGTCCAAATTTCAAGGCTCTATCTCGCTCAGGAACCGAGATATTCGATAAAACGTAAATTTACACTTTTCTTTTTGATGTTGCAGCCGATCTAAAAGTCGTAGAATATTTTCGGGGATACAGAAAGTTGAGGAATTTGGAGAAGGTATTTATAATCCAAATTTCAAGGCTCTATCTCGCTCAGGAACCGAGATATTCGATAAAACGTAAATTTACACTTTTCTTTTTGATGTTGCAGCCGATCTAAAAGTCGTAGAATATTTTCGGGGATACAGAAAGTTGAGGAATTTTGAGAAGGTATTTATAGTCCAAATTTCAAGGCTCTATCTCGCTCAGGAACCGAGATATTCGATAAAACGTAAATGAACAGTCGTAGACTATATTCGGGGATACAGAAAGTTGAGGAATTTCGAAAAGGTATTTATAGTCCAAATTTCAAGTCTCTATCTCGCTCGAGAACCGAGATATTCGATAAAACGTAAATGAACAGTCGTAGACTATATTCGGGGATACAGAAAGGTATTTATAGTCCAAATTTCAAGGCTCTATCTCGCTCAGGAACCGAGATATTCGATAAAACGTAAATTTACACTTTTCTTTTTGATGTTGCAGCCGATCTAAAAGTCGTAGAATATTTTCGGGGATACAGAAAGTTGAGGAATTTTGAGAAGGTATTTATAGTCCAAATTTCAAGGCTCTATCTCGCTCAGAAACCGAGATATTCGATAAAACGTAAATGAACAGTCGTAGACTATATTCGGGGATACAGAAAGTTGAGGAATTTCGAAAAGGTATTTATAGTCCAAATTTCAAGTCTCTATCTCGCTCGAGAACCGAGATATTCGATAAAACGTAAATGAACAGTCGTAGACTATATTCGGAGATACAGAAAGGTATTTATAGTCCAAATTTCAAGGCTCTATCTCGCTCAGGAACCGAGATATTCGATAAAACGTAAATTTACACTTTTCTTTTTGATGTTGCAGCCGATCTAAAAGTCGTAGAATATTTTCGGGGATACAGAAAGTTGAGGAATTTCGAAAAGGTATTTAAAGTCCAAATTTCAAGGCTCTTTCTCGCTCAGGAACCGAGATATTCGATAAAACGTAAATTTACACTTTTCTTTTTGATGTTGCAGCCGATCTAAAAGTCGTAGAATATTTTCGGGGATACAGAAAGTTGAGGAATTTTGAGAAGGTATTTATAGTCCAAATTTCAAGGCTCTATCTCGCTCAGGAACCGAGATATTCGATAAAACGTAAATGAACAGTCGTAGACTATATTCGGGGATACAGAAAGTTGAGGAATTTCGAAAAGGTATTTATAGTCCAAATTTCAAGTCTCTATCTCGCTCGAGAACCGAGATATTCGATAAAACGTAAATGAACAGTCGTAGACTATATTCGGAGATACAGAAAGGTATTTATAGTCCAAATTTCAAGGCTCTATCTCGCTCAGGAACCGAGATATTCGATAAAACGTAAATTTACACTTTTCTTTTTGATGTTGCAGCCGATCTAAAAGTCGTAGAATATTTTCGGGGATACAGAAAGTTGAGGAATTTCGAAAAGGTATTTAAAGTCCAAATTTCAAGGCTCTTTCTCGCTCAGGAACCGAGATATTCGATAAAACGTAAATTTACACTTTTCTTTTTGATGTTGCAGCCGATCTAAAAGTCGTAGAATATTTTCGGGGATACAGAAAGTTGAGGAATTTTGAGAAGGTATTTATAGTCCAAATTTCAAGGCTCTATCTCGCTCAGGAACCGAGATATTCGATAAAACGTAAATGAACAGTCGTAGACTATATTCGGGGATACAGAAAGTTGAGGAATTTCGAAAAGGTATTTATAGACCAAATTTCAAGGCTCTATCTCGCTCAGGAACCGAGATATTCGATAAAACGTAAATGAACAGTCGTAGACTATATTCGGAGATACAGAAAGGTATTTATAGTCCAAATTTCAAGGCTCTATCTCGCTCAGGAACCGAGATATTCGATAAAACGTAAATTTACACTTTTCTTTTTGATGTTGCAGCCGATCTAAAAGTCGTAGAATATTTTCGGGGATACAGAAAGTTGAGGAATTTGGAGAAGGTATTTATAATCCAAATTTCAAGGCTCTATCTCGCTCAGGAACCGAGATATTCGATAAAACGTAAATGAACAGTCGTAGACTATATTCGGGGATACAGAAAGTTGAGGAATTTCGAAAAGGTATTTATAGTCCAAATTTCAAGTTTCTTTCTCGCTCGAGAACCGAGATATTCGATAAAACGTAAATGAACAGTCGTAGACTATATTCGGAGATACAGAAAGGTATTTATAGTCCAAATTTCAAGGCTCTATCTCGCTCAGGAACCGAGATATTCGATAAAACGTAAATTTACACTTTTCTTTTTGATGTTGCAGCCGATCTAAAAGTCGTAGAATATTTTCGGGGATACAGAAAGTTGAGGCATTTCGAAAAGGTATTTATAGTCCAAATTTCAAGGCTCTATCTCGCTCAGGAACCGAGATATTCGATAAAACGTAAATTTACACTTTTCTTTTTGATGTTGCAGCCGATCTAAAAGTCGTAGAATATTTTCGGGGATACAGAAAGTTGAGGAATTTTGAGAAGGTATTTATAGTCCAAATTTCAAGGCTCTATCTCGCTCAGGAACCGAGATATTCGATAAAACGTAAATGAACAGTCGTAGACTATATTCGGGGATACAGAAAGTTGAGGAATTTCGAAAAGGTATTTATAGTCCAAATTTCAAGTCTCTATCTCGCTCGAGAACCGAGATATTCGATAAAACGTAAATGAACAGTCGTAGACTATATTCGGGGATACAGAAAGGTATTTATAGTCCAAATTTCAAGGCTCTATCTCGCTCAGGAACCGAGATATTCGATAAAACGTAAATTTACACTTTTCTTTTTGATGTTGCAGCCGATCTAAAAGTCGTAGAATATTTTCGGGGATACAGAAAGTTGAGGAATTTTGAGAAGGTATTTATAGTCCAAATTTCAAGTCTCTATCTCGCTCGAGAACCGAGATATTCGATAAAACGTAAATGAACAGTCGTAGACTATATTCGGGGATACAGAAAGGTATTTATAGTCCAAATTTCAAGTCTCTATCTCGCTCGAGAACCGAGATATTCGATAAAACGTAAATGAACAGTCGTAGACTATATTCGGGGATACAGAAAGGTATTTATAGTCCAAATTTCAAGGCTCTATCTCGCTCAGGAACCGAGATATTCGATAAAACGTAAATTTACACTTTTCTTTTTGATGTTGCAGCCGATCTAAAAGTCGTAGAATATTTTCGGGGATACAGAAAGTTGAGGAATTTGGAGAAGGTATTTATAGTCCAAATTTCAAGGCTCTATCTCGCTCAGGAACCGAGATATTCGATAAAACGTAAATGAACAGTCGTAGACTATATTCGGGGATACAGAAAGTTGAGGAATTTCGAAAAGGTATTTATAGTCCAAATTTCAAGTCTCTATCTCGCTCGAGAACCGAGATATTCGATAAAACGTAAATGAACAGTCGTAGACTATATTCGGGGATAAAGAAAGGTATTTATAGTCCAAATTTCAAGGCTCTATCTCGCTCAGGAACCGAGATATTCGATAAAACGTAAATTTACACTTTTCTTTTTGATGTTGCAGCCGATCTAAAAGTCGTAGAATATTTTCGGGGATACAGAAAGTTGAGGAATTTGGAGAAGGTATTTATAGTCCAAATTTCAAGGCTCTATCTCGCTCAGAAACCGAGATATTCGATAAAACGTAAATGAACAGTCGTAGACTATATTCGGGGATACAGAAAGGTATTTATAGTCCAAATTTCAAGGCTCTATCTCGCTCAGGAACCGAGATATTCGATAAAACGTAAATTTACACTTTTCTTTTTGATGTTGCAGCCAATCTAAAAGTCGTAGAATATTTTCGGGGATACAGAAAGTGGAGGAATTTCGAGAAGGTATTTATAATCCAAATTTCAAGGCTCTTTCTCGCTCAGGAACCGAGATATTCGATAAAACATAAATGAACAGTCGTAGACTATATTCGGGGATACAGAAAGTTGAGGAATTTCGAAAAGGTATTTATAGTCCAAATTTCAAGTCTCTATCTCGCTCGAGAACCGAGATATTCGATAAAACGTAAATGAACAGTCGTAGACTATATTCGGGGATACAGAAAGGTATTTATAGTCCAAATTTCAAGTCTCTATCTCGCTCGAGAACCGAGATATTCGATAAAACGTAAATGAACAGTCGTAGACTATATTCGGGGATACAGAAAGGTATTTATAGTCCAAATTTCAAGGCTCTATCTCGCTCAGGAACCGAGATATTCGATAAAACGTAAATTTACACTTTTCTTTTTGATGTTGCAGCCGATCTAAAAGTCGTAGAATATTTTCGGGGATACAGAAAGTTGAGGAATTTTGAGAAGGTATTTATAGTCCAAATTTCAAGGCTCTATCTCGCTCAGGAACCGAGATATTCGATAAAACGTAAATTTACACTTTTCTTTTTGATGTTGCAGCCGATCTAAAAGTCGTAGAATATTTTCGGGGATACAGAAAGTTGAGGAATTTTGAGAAGGTATTTATAGTCCAAATTTCAAGGCTCTATCTCGCTCAGGAACCGAGATATTCGATAAAACGTAAATTTACACTTTTCTTTTTGATGTTGCAGCCGATCTAAAAGTCGTAGAATATTTTCGGGGATACAGAAAGTAGACTATATTCGGGGATACAGAAAGGTATTTATAGTCCAAATTTCAAGGCTCTATCTCGCTCAGGAACCGAGATATTCGATAAAACGTAAATTTACACTTTTCTTTTTGATGTTGCAGCCGATCTAAAAGTCGTAGAATATTTTCGGGGATACAGAAAGTTGAGGAATTTGGAGAAGGTATTTATAGTCCAAATTTCAAGGCTCTATCTCGCTCAGAAACCGAGATATTCGATAAAACGTAAATGAACAGTCGTAGACTATATTCGGGGATACAGAAAGGTATTTATAGTCCAAATTTCAAGGCTCTATCTCGCTCAGGAACCGAGATATTCGATAAAACGTAAATTTACACTTTTCTTTTTGATGTTGCAGCCAATCTAAAAGTCGTAGAATATTTTCGGGGATACAGAAAGTGGAGGAATTTCGAGAAGGTATTTATAATCCAAATTTCAAGGCTCTTTCTCGCTCAGGAACCGAGATATTCGATAAAACGTAAATGAACAGTCGTAGACTATATTCGGGGATACAGAAAGTTGAGGAATTTCGAAAAGGTATTTATAGTCCAAATTTCAAGTCTCTATCTCGCTCGAGAACCGAGATATTCGATAAAACGTAAATGAACAGTCGTAGACTATATTCGGGGATACAGAAAGGTATTTATAGTCCAAATTTCAAGGCTCTATCTCGCTCAGGAACCGAGATATTCGATAAAACGTAAATTTACACTTTTCTTTTTGATGTTGCAGCCGATCTAAAAGTCGTAGAATATTTTCGGGGATACAGAAAGTTGAGGAATTTGGAGAAGGTATTTATAGTCCAAATTTCAAGGCTCTATCTCGCTCAGAAACCGAGATATTCGATAAAACGTAAATGAACAGTCGTAGACTATATTCGGGGATACAGAAAGGTATTTATAGTCCAAATTTCAAGGCTCTATCTCGCTCAGGAACCGAGATATTCGATAAAACGTAAATTTACACTTTTCTTTTTGATGTTGCAGCCAATCTAAAAGTCGTAGAATATTTTCGGGGATACAGAAAGTGGAGGAATTTCGAGAAGGTATTTATAATCCAAATTTCAAGGCTCTTTCTCGCTCAGGAACCGAGATATTCGATAAAACGTAAATGAACAGTCGTAGACTATATTCGGGGATACAGAAAGTTGAGGAATTTCGAAAAGGTATTTATAGTCCAAATTTCAAGTCTCTATCTCGCTCGAGAACCGAGATATTCGATAAAACGTAAATGAACAGTCGTAGACTATATTCGGGGATACAGAAAGGTATTTATAGTCCAAATTTCAAGTCTCTATCTCGCTCGAGAACCGAGATATTCGATAAAACGTAAATGAACAGTCGTAGACTATATTCGGGGATACAGAAAGGTATTTATAGTCCAAATTTCAAGGCTCTATCTCGCTCAGGAACCGAGATATTCGATAAAACGTAAATTTACACTTTTCTTTTTGATGTTGCAGCCGATCTAAAAGTCGTAGAATATTTTCGGGGATACAGAAAGTTGAGGAATTTTGAGAAGGTATTTATAGTCCAAATTTCAAGGCTCTATCTCGCTCAGGAACCGAGATATTCGATAAAACGTAAATTTACACTTTTCTTTTTGATGTTGCAGCCGATCTAAAAGTCGTAGAATATTTTCGGGGATACAGAAAGTTGAGGAATTTCGAAAAGGTATTTATAGTCCAAATTTCAAGTCTCTATCTCGCTCGAGAACCGAGATATTCGATAAAACGTAAATGAACAGTCGTAGACTATATTCGGGGATACAGAAAGGTATTTATAGTCCAAATTTCAAGTCTCTATCTCGCTCGAGAACCGAGATATTCGATAAAACGTAAATGAACAGTCGTAGACTATATTCGGGGATACAGAAAGGTATTTATAGTCCAAATTTCAAGGCTCTATCTCGCTCAGGAACCGAGATATTCGATAAAACGTAAATTTACACTTTTCTTTTTGATGTTGCAGCCGATCTAAAAGTCGTAGAATATTTTCGGGGATACAGAAAGTTGAGGAATTTTGAGAAGGTATTTATAGTCCAAATTTCAAGGCTCTATCTCGCTCAGGAACCGAGATATTCGATAAAACGTAAATTTACACTTTTCTTTTTGATGTTGCAGCCGATCTAAAAGTCGTAGAATATTTTCGGGGATACAGAAAGTTGAGGAATTTTGAGAAGGTATTTATAGTCCAAATTTCAAGGCTCTATCTCGCTCAGGAACCGAGATATTCGATAAAACGTAAATTTACACTTTTCTTTTTGATGTTGCAGCCGATCTAAAAGTCGTAGAATATTTTCGGGGATACAGAAAGTAGACTATATTCGGGGATACAGAAAGGTATTTATAGTCCAAATTTCAAGGCTCTATCTCGCTCAGGAACCGAGATATTCGATAAAACGTAAATTAACACTTTTCTTTTTGATGTTGCAGCCGATCTAAAAGTCGTACAATATTTTCGGGGATACAGAAAGTTGAGGAATTTCGAAAAGGTATTTACAGTCCAAATTTCAAGGCTCTATCTCGCTCAGGAACCGAGATATTCGATAAAACGTAAATGAACAGTCGTAGACTATATTCGGGGATACAGAAAGGTATTTATAGTCCAAATTTCAAGGCTCTATCTCGCTCAGGAACCGAGATATTCGATAAAACGTAAATTTACACTTTTCTTTTTGATGTTGCAGCCGATCTAAAAGTCGTAGAATATTTTCGGGGATACAGAAAGTTGAGGAATTTGGAGAAGGTATTTATAGTCCAAATTTCAAGGCTCTATCTCGCTCAGGAACCGAGATATTCGATAAAACGTAAATGAACAGTCGTAGACTATATTCGGGGATACAGAAAGTTGAGGAATTTCGAAAAGGTATTTATAGTCCAAATTTCAAGTCTCTATCTCGCTCGAGAACCGAGATATTCGATAAAACGTAAATGAACAGTCGTAGACTATATTCGGGGATAAAGAAAGGTATTTATAGTCCAAATTTCAAGGCTCTATCTCGCTCAGGAACCGAGATATTCGATAAAACGTAAATTTACACTTTTCTTTTTGATGTTGCAGCCGATCTAAAAGTCGTAGAATATTTTCGGGGATACAGAAAGTTGAGGAATTTGGAGAAGGTATTTATAGTCCAAATTTCAAGGCTCTATCTCGCTCAGAAACCGAGATATTCGATAAAACGTAAATGAACAGTCGTAGACTATATTCGGGGATACAGAAAGGTATTTATAGTCCAAATTTCAAGGCTCTATCTCGCTCAGGAACCGAGATATTCGATAAAACGTAAATTTACACTTTTCTTTTTGATGTTGCAGCCAATCTAAAAGTCGTAGAATATTTTCGGGGATACAGAAAGTGGAGGAATTTCGAGAAGGTATTTATAATCCAAATTTCAAGGCTCTTTCTCGCTCAGGAACCGAGATATTCGATAAAACGTAAATGAACAGTCGTAGACTATATTCGGGGATACAGAAAGTTGAGGAATTTCGAAAAGGTATTTATAGTCCAAATTTCAAGTCTCTATCTCGCTCGAGAACCGAGATATTCGATAAAACGTAAATGAACAGTCGTAGACTATATTCGGGGATACAGAAAGGTATTTATAGTCCAAATTTCAAGGCTCTATCTCGCTCAGGAACCGAGATATTCGATAAAACGTAAATTTACACTTTTCTTTTTGATGTTGCAGCCGATCTAAAAGTCGTAGAATATTTTCGGGGATACAGAAAGTTGAGGAATTTTGAGAAGGTATTTATAGTCCAAATTTCAAGGCTCTATCTCGCTCAGAAACCGAGATATTCGATAAAACGTAAATGAACAGTCGTAGACTATATTCGGGGATACAGAAAGTTGAGGAATTTCGAAAAGGTATTTATAGTCCAAATTTCAAGTCTCTATCTCGCTCGAGAACCGAGATATTCGATAAAACGTAAATGAACAGTCGTAGACTATATTCGGGGATAAAGAAAGGTATTTATAGTCCAAATTTCAAGGCTCTATCTCGCTCAGGAACCGAGATATTCGATAAAACGTAAATTTACACTTTTCTTTTTGATGTTGCAGCCGATCTAAAAGTCGTAGAATATTTTCGGGGATACAGAAAGTTGAGGAATTTGGAGAAGGTATTTATAGTCCAAATTTCAAGGCTCTATCTCGCTCAGGAACCGAGATATTCGATAAAACGTAAATGAACAGTCGTAGACTATATTCGGGGATACAGAAAGGTATTTATAGTCCAAATTTCAAGGCTCTATCTCGCTCAGGAACCGAGATATTCGATAAAACGTAAATGAACAGTCGTAGACTATATTCGGGGATACAGAAAGTTGAGGAATTTCGAAAAGGTATTTATAGTCCAAATTTCAAGGCTCTATCTCGCTCAGGAACCGAGATATTCGATAAAACGTAAATGAACAGTCGTAGACTATATTCGGGGATACAGAAAGTTGAGGAATTTCGAAAAGGTATTTATAGTCCAAATTTCAAGGCTCTATCTCGCTCAGGAACCGAGATATTCGATAAAACGTAAATTTACACTTTTCTTTTTGATGTTGCAGCCAATCTAAAAGTCGTAGAATATTTTCGGGGATACAGAAAGTTGAGGAATTTGGAGAAGGTATTTATAATCCAAATTTCAAGGCTCTATCTCGCTCAGGAACCGAGATATTCGATAAAACGTAAATTTACACTTTTCTTTTTGATGTTGCAGCCGATCTAACAGTCGTACAATATTTTCAGGGATACAGAAAGTTGAGGAATTTTGAGAAGGTATTTATAGTCCAAATTTCAAGGCTCTATCTCGCTCAGGAACCGAGATATTCGATAAAACGTAAATTTACACTTTTCTTTTTGATGTTGCAGCCGATCTAAAAGTCGTAGAATATTTTCGGGGATACAGAAAGTTGAGGAATTTCGAAAAGGTATTTATAGTCCAAATTTCAAGTCTCTATCTCGCTCGAGAACCGAGATATTCGATAAAACGTAAATGAACAGTCGTAGACTATATTCGGGGATACAGAAAGGTATTTATAGTCCAAATTTCAAGGCTCTATCTCGCTCAGGAACCGAGATATTCGATAAAACGTAAATTTACACTTTTCTTTTTGATGTTGCAGCCGATCTAAAAGTCGTAGAATATTTTCGGGGATACAGAAAGTTGAGGAATTTTGAGAAGGTATTTATAGTCCAAATTTCAAGGCTCTATCTCGCTCAGAAACCGAGATATTCGATAAAACGTAAATGAACAGTCGTAGACTATATTCGGGGATACAGAAAGGTATTTATAGTCCAAATTTCAAGGCTCTATCTCGCTCAGGAACCGAGATATTCGATAAAACGTAAATTTACACTTTTCTTTTTGATGTTGCAGCCAATCTAAAAGTCGTAGAATATTTTCGGGGATACAGAAAGTGGAGGAATTTCGAGAAGGTATTTATAATCCAAATTTCAAGGCTCTTTCTCGCTCAGGAACCGAGATATTCGATAAAACGTAAATGAACAGTCGTAGACTATATTCGGGGATACAGAAAGTTGAGGAATTTTGAGAAGGTATTTATAGTCCAAATTTCAAGGCTCTATCTCGCTCAGAAACCGAGATATTCGATAAAACGTAAATGAACAGTCGTAGACTATATTCGGGGATACAGAAAGTTGAGGAATTTCGAAAAGGTATTTATAGTCCAAATTTCAAGTCTCTATCTCGCTCGAGAACCGAGATATTCGATAAAACGTAAATGAACAGTCGTAGACTATATTCGGGGATACAGAAAGGTATTTATAGTCCAAATTTCAAGGCTCTATCTCGCTCAGGAACCGAGATATTCGATAAAACGTAAATTTACACTTTTCTTTTTGATGTTGCAGCCGATCTAAAAGTCGTAGAATATTTTCGGGGATACAGAAAGTTGAGGAATTTTGAGAAGGTATTTATAGTCCAAATTTCAAGGCTCTATCTCGCTCAGAAACCGAGATATTCGATAAAACGTAAATGAACAGTCGTAGACTATATTCGGGGATACAGAAAGTTGAGGAATTTCGAAAAGGTATTTATAGTCCAAATTTCAAGTCTCTATCTCGCTCGAGAACCGAGATATTCGATAAAACGTAAATGAACAGTCGTAGACTATATTCGGAGATACAGAAAGGTATTTATAGTCCAAATTTCAAGGCTCTATCTCGCTCAGGAACCGAGATATTCGATAAAACGTAAATTTACACTTTTCTTTTTGATGTTGCAGCCGATCTAAAAGTCGTACAATATTTTCGGGGATACAGAAAGTTGAGGAATTTCGAAAAGGTATTTATAGTCCAAATTTCAAGGCTCTATCTCGCTCAGGAACCGAGATATTCGATAAAACGTAAATGAACAGTCGTAGACTATATTCGGGGATACAGAAAGGTATTTATAGTCCAAATTTCAAGGCTCTATCTCGCTCAGGAACCGAGATATTCGATAAAACGTAAATTTACACTTTTCTTTTTGATGTTGCAGCCGATCTAAAAGTCGTAGAATATTTTCGGGGATACAGAAAGTTGAGGAATTTGGAGAAGGTATTTATAGTCCAAATTTCAAGGCTCTATCTCGCTCAGGAACCGAGATATTCGATAAAACGTAAATGAACAGTCGTAGACTATATTCGGGGATACAGAAAGGTATTTATAGTCCAAATTTCAAGGCTCTATCTCGCTCAGGAACCGAGATATTCGATAAAACGTAAATTTACACTTTTCTTTTTGATGTTGCAGCCAATCTAAAAGTCGTAGAATATTTTCGGGGATACAGAAAGTTGAGGAATTTGGAGAAGGTATTTATAATCCAAATTTCAAGGCTCTATCTCGCTCAGGAACCGAGATATTCGATAAAACGTAAATTTACACTTTTCTTTTTGATGTTGCAGCCGATTTAAAAGTCGTAGAATATTTTCGGGGATACAGAAAGTTGAGGAATTTTGAGAAGGTATTTATAGTCCAAATTTCAAGGCTCTATCTCGCTCAGGAACCGAGATATTCGATAAAACGTAAATGAACAGTCGTAGACTATATTCGGGGATACAGAAAGTTGAGGAATTTCGAAAAGGTATTTATAGTCCAAATTTCAAGTCTCTATCTCGCTCGAGAACCGAGATATTCGATAAAACGTAAATGAACAGTCGTAGACTATATTCGGAGATACAGAAAGGTATTTATAGTCAAAATTTCAAGGCTCTATCTCGCTCAGGAACCGAGATATTCGATAAAACGTAAATTTACACTTTTCTTTTTGATGTTGCAGCCGATCTAACAGTCGTACAATATTTTCAGGGATACAGAAAGTTGAGGAATTTCGAAAAGGTATTTATAGTCCAAATTTCAAGGCTCTATCTCGCTCAGGAACCGAGATATTCGATAAAACGTAAATTTACACTTTTCTTTTTGATGTTGCAGCCAATCTAAAAGTCGTAGAATATTTTCGGGGATACAGAAAGTTGAGGAATTTCGAGAAGGTATTTATAATCCAAATTTCAAGGCTCTTTCTCGCTCAGGAACCGAGATATTCGATAAAACGTAAATGAACAGTCGTAGACTATATTCGGGGATACAGAAAGTTGAGGAATTTCGAAAAGGTATTTATAGTCCAAATTTCAAGTCTCTATCTCGCTCGAGAACCGAGATATTCGATAAAACGTAAATGAACAGTCGTAGACTATATTCGGGGATACAGAAAGGTATTTATAGTCCAAATTTCAAGGCTCTATCTCGCTCAGGAACCGAGATATTCGATAAAACGTAAATTTACACTTTTCTTTTTGATGTTGCAGCCGATCTAAAAGTCGTAGAATATTTTCGGGGATACAGAAAGTTGAGGAATTTTGAGAAGGTATTTATAGTCCAAATTTCAAGGCTCTATCTCGCTCAGAAACCGAGATATTCGATAAAACGTAAATGAACAGTCGTAGACTATATTCGGGGATACAGAAAGTTGAGGAATTTCGAAAAGGTATTTATAGTCCAAATTTCAAGTCTCTATCTCGCTCGAGAACCGAGATATTCGATAAAACGTAAATGAACAGTCGTAGACTATATTCGGAGATACAGAAAGGTATTTATAGTCCAAATTTCAAGGCTCTATCTCGCTCAGGAACCGAGATATTCGATAAAACGTAAATTTACACTTTTCTTTTTGATGTTGCAGCCGATCTAAAAGTCGTACAATATTTTCGGGGATACAGAAAGTTGAGGAATTTCGAAAAGGTATTTATAGTCCAAATTTCAAGGCTCTATCTCGCTCAGGAACCGAGATATTCGATAAAACGTAAATGAACAGTCGTAGACTATATTCGGGGATACAGAAAGGTATTTATAGTCCAAATTTCAAGGCTCTATCTCGCTCAGGAACCGAGATATTCGATAAAACGTAAATTTACACTTTTCTTTTTGATGTTGCAGCCGATCTAAAAGTCGTAGAATATTTTCGGGGATACAGAAAGTTGAGGAATTTTGAGAAGGTATTTATAGTCCAAATTTCAAGGCTCTATCTCGCTCAGGAACCGAGATATTCGATAAAACGTAAATGAACAGTCGTAGACTATATTCGGGGATACAGAAAGTTGAGGAATTTCGAAAAGGTATTTATAGTCCAAATTTCAAGTCTCTATCTCGCTCGAGAACCGAGATATTCGATAAAACGTAAATGAACAGTCGTAGACTATATTCGGAGATACAGAAAGGTATTTATAGTCAAAATTTCAAGGCTCTATCTCGCTCAGGAACCGAGATATTCGATAAAACGTAAATTTACACTTTTCTTTTTGATGTTGCAGCCGATCTAACAGTCGTACAATATTTTCAGGGATACAGAAAGTTGAGGAATTTCGAAAAGGTATTTATAGTCCAAATTTCAAGGCTCTATCTCGCTCAGGAACCGAGATATTCGATAAAACGTAAATTTACACTTTTCTTTTTGATGTTGCAGCCAATCTAAAAGTCGTAGAATATTTTCGGGGATACAGAAAGTTGAGGAATTTCGAGAAGGTATTTATAATCCAAATTTCAAGGCTCTTTCTCGCTCAGGAACCGAGATATTCGATAAAACGTAAATGAACAGTCGTAGACTATATTCGGGGATACAGAAAGTTGAGGAATTTCGAAAAGGTATTTATAGTCCAAATTTCAAGTCTCTATCTCGCTCGAGAACCGAGATATTCGATAAAACGTAAATTTACACTTTTCTTTTTGATGTTGCAGCCGATCTAAAAGTCGTACAATATTTTCGGGGATACAGAAAGTTGAGGAATTTCGAAAAGGTATTTATAGTCCAAATTTCAAGGCTCTATCTCGCTCAGGAACCGAGATATTCGATAAAACGTAAATGAACAGTCGTAGACTATATTCGGGGATACAGAAAGGTATTTATAGTCCAAATTTCAAGGCTCTATCTCGCTCAGGAACCGAGATATTCGATAAAACGTAAATTTACACTTTTCTTTTTGATGTTGCAGCCGATCTAAAAGTCGTAGAATATTTTCGGGGATACAGAAAGTTGAGGAATTTTGAGAAGGTATTTATAGTCCAAATTTCAAGGCTCTATCTCGCTCAGAAACCGAGATATTCGATAAAACGTAAATGAACAGTCGTAGACTATATTCGGGGATACAGAAAGTTGAGGAATTTCGAAAAGGTATTTATAGTCCAAATTTCAAGTCTCTATCTCGCTCGAGAACCGAGATATTCGATAAAACGTAAATGAACAGTCGTAGACTATATTCGGAGATACAGAAAGGTATTTATAGTCCAAATTTCAAGGCTCTATCTCGCTCAGGAACCGAGATATTCGATAAAACGTAAATTTACACTTTTCTTTTTGATGTTGCAGCCGATCTAAAAGTCGTACAATATTTTCGGGGATACAGAAAGTTGAGGAATTTCGAAAAGGTATTTATAGTCCAAATTTCAAGGCTCTATCTCGCTCAGGAACCGAGATATTCGATAAAACGTAAATGAACAGTCGTAGACTATATTCGGGGATACAGAAAGGTATTTATAGTCCAAATTTCAAGGCTCTATCTCGCTCAGGAACCGAGATATTCGATAAAACGTAAATTTACACTTTTCTTTTTGATGTTGCAGCCGATCTAAAAGTCGTAGAATATTTTCGGGGATACAGAAAGTTGAGGAATTTGGAGAAGGTATTTATAGTCCAAATTTCAAGGCTCTATCTCGCTCAGGAACCGAGATATTCGATAAAACGTAAATGAACAGTCGTAGACTATATTCGGGGATACAGAAAGGTATTTATAGTCCAAATTTCAAGGCTCTATCTCGCTCAGGAACCGAGATATTCGATAAAACGTAAATTTACACTTTTCTTTTTGATGTTGCAGCCAATCTAAAAGTCGTAGAATATTTTCGGGGATACAGAAAGTTGAGGAATTTGGAGAAGGTATTTATAATCCAAATTTCAAGGCTCTATCTCGCTCAGGAACCGAGATATTCGATAAAACGTAAATTTACACTTTTCTTTTTGATGTTGCAGCCGATTTAAAAGTCGTAGAATATTTTCGGGGATACAGAAAGTTGAGGAATTTTGAGAAGGTATTTATAGTCCAAATTTCAAGGCTCTATCTCGCTCAGGAACCGAGATATTCGATAAAACGTAAATGAACAGTCGTAGACTATATTCGGGGATACAGAAAGTTGAGGAATTTCGAAAAGGTATTTATAGTCCAAATTTCAAGTCTCTATCTCGCTCGAGAACCGAGATATTCGATAAAACGTAAATGAACAGTCGTAGACTATATTCGGAGATACAGAAAGGTATTTATAGTCAAAATTTCAAGGCTCTATCTCGCTCAGGAACCGAGATATTCGATAAAACGTAAATTTACACTTTTCTTTTTGATGTTGCAGCCGATCTAACAGTCGTACAATATTTTCAGGGATACAGAAAGTTGAGGAATTTCGAAAAGGTATTTATAGTCCAAATTTCAAGGCTCTATCTCGCTCAGGAACCGAGATATTCGATAAAACGTAAATTTACACTTTTCTTTTTGATGTTGCAGCCAATCTAAAAGTCGTAGAATATTTTCGGGGATACAGAAAGTTGAGGAATTTCGAGAAGGTATTTATAATCCAAATTTCAAGGCTCTTTCTCGCTCAGGAACCGAGATATTCGATAAAACGTAAATGAACAGTCGTAGACTATATTCGGGGATACAGAAAGTTGAGGAATTTCGAAAAGGTATTTATAGTCCAAATTTCAAGTCTCTATCTCGCTCGAGAACCGAGATATTCGATAAAACGTAAATGAACAGTCGTAGACTATATTCGGGGATACAGAAAGGTATTTATAGTCCAAATTTCAAGGCTCTATCTCGCTCAGGAACCGAGATATTCGATAAAACGTAAATTTACACTTTTCTTTTTGATGTTGCAGCCGATCTAAAAGTCGTAGAATATTTTCGGGGATACAGAAAGTTGAGGAATTTTGAGAAGGTATTTATAGTCCAAATTTCAAGGCTCTATCTCGCTCAGAAACCGAGATATTCGATAAAACGTAAATGAACAGTCGTAGACTATATTCGGGGATACAGAAAGTTGAGGAATTTCGAAAAGGTATTTATAGTCCAAATTTCAAGTCTCTATCTCGCTCGAGAACCGAGATATTCGATAAAACGTAAATGAACAGTCGTAGACTATATTCGGAGATACAGAAAGGTATTTATAGTCCAAATTTCAAGGCTCTATCTCGCTCAGGAACCGAGATATTCGATAAAACGTAAATTTACACTTTTCTTTTTGATGTTGCAGCCGATCTAAAAGTCGTACAATATTTTCGGGGATACAGAAAGTTGAGGAATTTCGAAAAGGTATTTATAGTCCAAATTTCAAGGCTCTATCTCGCTCAGGAACCGAGATATTCGATAAAACGTAAATGAACAGTCGTAGACTATATTCGGGGATACAGAAAGGTATTTATAGTCCAAATTTCAAGGCTCTATCTCGCTCAGGAACCGAGATATTCGATAAAACGTAAATTTACACTTTTCTTTTTGATGTTGCAGCCGATCTAAAAGTCGTAGAATATTTTCGGGGATACAGAAAGTTGAGGAATTTGGAGAAGGTATTTATAGTCCAAATTTCAAGGCTCTATCTCGCTCAGGAACCGAGATATTCGATAAAACGTAAATGAACAGTCGTAGACTATATTCGGGGATACAGAAAGGTATTTATAGTCCAAATTTCAAGGCTCTATCTCGCTCAGGAACCGAGATATTCGATAAAACGTAAATTTACACTTTTCTTTTTGATGTTGCAGCCAATCTAAAAGTCGTAGAATATTTTCGGGGATACAGAAAGTTGAGGAATTTGGAGAAGGTATTTATAATCCAAATTTCAAGGCTCTATCTCGCTCAGGAACCGAGATATTCGATAAAACGTAAATTTACACTTTTCTTTTTGATGTTGCAGCCGATTTAAAAGTCGTAGAATATTTTCGGGGATACAGAAAGTTGAGGAATTTTGAGAAGGTATTTATAGTCCAAATTTCAAGGCTCTATCTCGCTCAGGAACCGAGATATTCGATAAAACGTAAATGAACAGTCGTAGACTATATTCGGGGATACAGAAAGTTGAGGAATTTCGAAAAGGTATTTATAGTCCAAATTTCAAGTCTCTATCTCGCTCGAGAACCGAGATATTCGATAAAACGTAAATGAACAGTCGTAGACTATATTCGGAGATACAGAAAGGTATTTATAGTCAAAATTTCAAGGCTCTATCTCGCTCAGGAACCGAGATATTCGATAAAACGTAAATTTACACTTTTCTTTTTGATGTTGCAGCCGATCTAACAGTCGTACAATATTTTCAGGGATACAGAAAGTTGAGGAATTTCGAAAAGGTATTTATAGTCCAAATTTCAAGGCTCTATCTCGCTCAGGAACCGAGATATTCGATAAAACGTAAATTTACACTTTTCTTTTTGATGTTGCAGCCAATCTAAAAGTCGTAGAATATTTTCGGGGATACAGAAAGTTGAGGAATTTTGAGAAGGTATTTATAATTTCAAGGCTCTATCTCGCTCAGGAACCGAGATATTCGATAAAACGTAAATGAACAGTCGTAGACTATATTCGGGGATACAGAAAGTTGAGGAATTTCGAAAAGGTATTTATAGTCCAAATTTCAAGTCTCTATCTCGCTCGAGAACCGAGATATTCGATAAAACGTAAATGAACAGTCGTAGACTATATTCGGAGATACAGAAAGGTATTTATAGTCCAAATTTCAAGGCTCTATCTCGCTCAGGAACCGAGATATTCGATAAAACGTAAATTTACACTTTTCTTTTTGATGTTGCAGCCGATCTAACAGTCGTACAATATTTTCAGGGATACAGAAAGTTGAGGAATTTCGAAAAGGTATTTATAGTCCAAATTTCAAGGCTCTATCTCGCTCAGGAACCGAGATATTCGATAAAACGTAAATGAACAGTCGTAGACTATATTCGGGGATACAGAAAGGTATTTATAGTCCAAATTTCAAGGCTCTATCTCGCTCAGGAACCGAGATATTCGATAAAACGTAAATTTACACTTTTCTTTTTGATGTTGCAGCCAATCTAAAAGTCGTAGAATATTTTCGGGGATACAGAAAGTTGAGGAATTTGGAGAAGGTATTTATAGTCCAAATTTCAAGGCTCTATCTCGCTCAGGAACCGAGATATTCGATAAAACGTAAATGAACAGTCGTAGACTATATTCGGGGATACAGAAAGTTGAGGAATTTCGAAAAGGTATTTATAGTCCAAATTTCAAGTCTCTATCTCGCTCGAGAACCGAGATATTCGATAAAACGTAAATGAACAGTCGTAGACTATATTCGGGGATACAGAAAGGTATTTATAGTCCAAATTTCAAGGCTCTATCTCGCTCAGGAACCGAGATATTCGATAAAACGTAAATGAACAGTCGTAGACTATATTCGGGGATACAGAAAGTTGAGGAATTTCGAAAAGGTATTTATAGTCCAAATTTCAAGGCTCTATCTCGCTCAGGAACCGAGATATTCGATAAAACGTAAATGAACAGTCGTAGACTATATTCGGGGATACAGAAAGGTATTTATAGTCCAAATTTCAAGGCTCTATCTCGCTCAGGAACCGAGATATTCGATAAAACGTAAATTTACACTTTTCTTTTTGATGTTGCAGCCGATCTAAAAGTCGTAGAATATTTTCGGGGATACAGAAAGTTGAGGAATTTGGAGAAGGTATTTATAGTCCAAATTTCAAGGCTCTATCTCGCTCAGGAACCGAGATATTCGATAAAACGTAAATGAACAGTCGTAGACTATATTCGGGGATACAGAAAGGTATTTATAGTCCAAATTTCAAGGCTCTATCTCGCTCAGGAACCGAGATATTCGATAAAACGTAAATTTACACTTTTCTTTTTGATGTTGCAGCCAATCTAAAAGTCGTAGAATATTTTCGGGGATACAGAAAGTTGAGGAATTTGGAGAAGGTATTTATAATCCAAATTTCAAGGCTCTATCTCGCTCAGGAACCGAGATATTCGATAAAAACGTAAATGAACAGTCGTAGACTATATTCGGGGATACAGAAAGTTGAGGAATTTCGAAAAGGTATTTATAGTCCAAATTTCAAGTCTCTATCTCGCTCGAGAACCGAGATATTCGATAAAACGTAAATGAACAGTCGTAGACTATATTCGGAGATACAGAAAGGTATTTATAGTCAAAATTTCAAGGCTCTATCTCGCTCAGGAACCGAGATATTCGATAAAACGTAAATTTACACTTTTCTTTTTGATGTTGCAGCCGATCTAACAGTCGTACAATATTTTCAGGGATACAGAAAGTTGAGGAATTTCGAAAAGGTATTTATAGTCCAAATTTCAAGGCTCTATCTCGCTCAGGAACCGAGATATTCGATAAAACGTAAATTTACACTTTTCTTTTTGATGTTGCAGCCAATCTAAAAGTCGTAGAATATTTTCGGGGATACAGAAAGTTGAGGAATTTGGAGAAGGTATTTATAATCCAAATTTCAAGGCTCTATCTCGCTCAGGAACCGAGATATTCGATAAAACGTAAATTTACACTTTTCTTTTTGATGTTGCAGCCGATCTAAAAGTCGTAGAATATTTTCGGGGCTACAGAAAGTTGAGGAATTTTGAGAAGGTATTTATAATTTCAAGGCTCTATCTCGCTCAGGAACCGAGATATTCGATAAAACGTAAATGAACAGTCGTAGACTATATTCGGGGATACAGAAAGTTGAGGAATTTCGAAAAGGTATTTATAGTCCAAATTTCAAGTCTCTATCTCGCTCGAGAACCGAGATATTCGATAAAACGTAAATGAACAGTCGTAGACTATATTCGGAGATACAGAAAGGTATTTATAGTCCAAATTTCAAGGCTCTATCTCGCTCAGGAACCGAGATATTCGATAAAACGTAAATTTACACTTTTCTTTTTGATGTTGCAGCCGATCTAACAGTCGTACAATATTTTCAGGGATACAGAAAGTTGAGGAATTTCGAAAAGGTATTTATAGTCCAAATTTCAAGGCTCTATCTCGCTCAGGAACCGAGATATTCGATAAAACGTAAATGAACAGTCGTAGACTATATTCGGGGATACAGAAAGGTATTTATAGTCCAAATTTCAAGGCTCTATCTCGCTCAGGAACCGAGATATTCGATAAAACGTAAATTTACACTTTTCTTTTTGATGTTGCAGCCAATCTAAAAGTCGTAGAATATTTTCGGGGATACAGAAAGTTGAGGAATTTGGAGAAGGTATTTATAGTCCAAATTTCAAGGCTCTATCTCGCTCAGGAACCGAGATATTCGATAAAACGTAAATGAACAGTCGTAGACTATATTCGGGGATACAGAAAGTTGAGGAATTTCGAAAAGGTATTTATAGTCCAAATTTCAAGGCTCTATCTCGCTCAGGAACCGAGATATTCGATAAAACGTAAATGAACAGTCGTAGACTATATTCGGGGATACAGAAAGTTGAGGAATTTTGAGAAGGTATTTATAGTCCAAATTTCAAGGCTCTATCTCGCTCAGGAACCGAGATATTCGATAAAACGTAAATGAACAGTCGTAGACTATATTCGGGGATACAGAAAGTTGAGGAATTTCGAAAAGGTATTTATAGTCCAAATTTCAAGGCTCTATCTCGCTCAGGAACCGAGATATTCGATAAAACGTAAATGAACAGTCGTAGACTATATTCGGGGATACAGAAAGGTATTTATAGTCCAAATTTCAAGGCTCTATCTCGCTCAGGAACCGAGATATTCGATAAAACGTAAATTTACACTTTTCTTTTTGATGTTGCAGCCGATCTAAAAGTCGTAGAATATTTTCGGGGATACAGAAAGTTGAGGAATTTGGAGAAGGTATTTATAATTTCAAGGCTCTATCTCGCTCAGGAACCGAGATATTCGATAAAACGTAAATGAACAGTCGTAGACTATATTCGGGGATACAGAAAGTTGAGGAATTTCGAAAAGGTATTTATAGTCCAAATTTCAAGTCTCTATCTCGCTCAGGAACCGAGATATTCGATAAAACGTAAATGAACAGTCGTAGACTATATTCGGGGATACAGAAAGGTATTTATAGTCCAAATTTCAAGGCTCTATCTCGCTCAGGAACCGAGATATTCGATAAAACGTAAATTTACACTTTTCTTTTTGATGTTGCAGCCGATCTAAAAGTCGTAGAATATTTTCGGGGATACAGAAAGTTGAGGAATTTTGAGAAGGTATTTATAGTCCAAATTTCAAGGCTCTATCTCGCTCAGGAACCGAGATATTCGATAAAACGTAAATGAACAGTCGTAGACTATATTCGGGGATACAGAAAGGTATTTATAGTCCAAATTTCAAGGCTCTATCTCGCTCAGGAACCGAGATATTCGATAAAACGTAAATGAACAGTCGTAGACTATATTCGGGGATACAGAAAGTTGAGGAATTTCGAAAAGGTATTTATAGACCAAATTTCAAGGCTCTATCTCGCTCAGGAACCGAGATATTCGATAAAACGTAAATGAACAGTCGTAGACTATATTCGGGGATACAGAAAGGTATTTATAGTCCAAATTTCAAGGCTCTATCTCACTCAGGAACCGAGATATTCGATAAAACGTAAATGAACAGTCGTAGACTATATTCGGGGATACAGAAAGTTGAGGAATTTCGAAAAGGTATTTATAGACCAAATTTCAAGGCTCTATCTCGCTCAGGAACCGAGATATTCGATAAAACGTAAATGAACAGTCGTAGACTATATTCGGGGATACAGAAAGGTATTTATAGTCCAAATTTCAAGGCTCTATCTCGCTCAGGAACCGAGATATTCGATAAAACGTAAATTTACACTTTTCTTTTTGATGTTGCAGCCGATCTAAAAGTCGTAGAATTTTTTCGGGGATACAGAAAGTTGAGGAATTTGGAGAAGGTATTTATAATTTCAAGGCTCTATCTCGCTCAGGAACCGAGATATTCGATAAAACGTAAATGAACAGTCGTAGACTATATTCGGGGATACAGAAAGTTGAGGAATTTCGAAAAGGTATTTATAGTCCAAATTTCAAGTCTCTATCTCGCTCGAGAACCGAGATATTCGATAAAACGTAAATGAACAGTCGTAGACTATATTCGGGGATACAGAAAGGTATTTATAGTCCAAATTTCAAGGCTCTATCTCGCTCAGGAACCGAGATATTCGATAAAACGTAAATTTACACTTTTCTTTTTGATGTTGCAGCCGATCTAAAAGTCGTAGAATATTTTCGGGGATACAGAAAGTTGAGGAATTTTGAGAAGGTATTTATAGTCCAAATTTCAAGGCTCTATCTCGCTCAGGAACCGAGATATTCGATAAAACGTAAATGAACAGTCGTAGAATATTTTCGGGGATACAGAAAGTTGAGGAATTTTGAGAAGGTATTTATAGTCCAAATTTCAAGGCTCTATCTCGCTCAGGAACCGAGATATTCGATAAAACGTAAATGAACAGTCGTAGACTATATTCGGGGATACAGAAAGTTGAGGAATTTCGAAAAGGTATTTATAGTCCAAATTTCAAGGCTCTATCTCGCTCAGGAACCGAGATATTCGATAAAACGTAAATGAACAGTCGTAGACTATATTCGGGGATACAGAAAGGTATTTATAGTCCAAATTTCAAGGCTCTATCTCGCTCAGGAACCGAGATATTCGATAAAACGTAAATTTACACTTTTCTTTTTGATGTTGCAGCCGATCTAAAAGTCGTAGAATATTTTCGGGGATACAGAAAGTTGAGGAATTTGGAGAAGGTATTTATAGTCCAAATTTCAAGGCTCTATCTCGCTCAGGAACCGAGATATTCGATAAAACGTAAATGAACAGTCGTAGACTATATTCGGGGATACAGAAAGTTGAGGAATTTCGAAAAGGTATTTATAGTCCAAATTTCAAGTCTCTATCTCGCTCGAGAACCGAGATATTCGATAAAACGTAAATGAACAGTCGTAGACTATATTCGGGGATACAGAAAGGTATTTATAGTCCAAATTTCAAGGCTCTATCTCGCTCGGGAACCGAGATATTCGATAAAACGTAAATTTACACTTTTCTTTTTGATGTTGCAGCCGATCTAAAAGTCGTAGAATATTTTCGGGGATACAGAAAGTTGAGGAATTTGGAGAAGGTATTTATAATTTCAAGGCTCTATCTCGCTCAGGAACCGAGATATTCGATAAAACGTAAATGAACAGTCGTAGAATATTTTCGGGGATACAGAAAGTTGAGGAATTTTGAGAACGTATGTATAGTCCAAATTTCAAGGCTCTATCTCGCTCAGGAACCGAGATATTCGATAAAACGTAAATGAACAGTCGTAGACTATATTCGGGGATACAGAAAGTTGAGGAATTTCGAAAAGGTATTTATAGTCCAAATTTCAAGGCTCTATCTCGCTCAGGAACCGAGATATTCGATAAAACGTAAATGAACAGTCGTAGACTATATTCGGGGATACAGAAAGGTATTTATAGTCCAAATTTCAAGGCTCTATCTCGCTCAGGAACCGAGATATTCGATAAAACGTAAATTTACACTTTTCTTTTTGATGTTGCAGCCGATCTAAAAGTCGTAGAATATTTTCGGGGATACAGAAAGTTGAGGAATTTGGAGAAGGTATTTATAATATAAATTTCAAGGCTCTATCTCGCTCAGGAACCGAGATATTCGATAAAACGTAAATGAACAGTCGTAGACTATATTCGGGGATACAGAAAGTTGAGGAATTTCGAAAAGGTATTTATAGTAAAAATTTCAAGTCTCTATCTCGCTCGAGAACCGAGATATTCGATAAAACGTAAATGAACAGTCGTAGACTATATTCGGGGATACAGAAAGGTATTTATATTCCAAATTTCAAGGCTCTATCTCGCTCAGGAACCGAGATATTCGATAAAACGTAAATTTACACTTTTCTTTTTGATGTTGCAGCCGATCTAAAAGTCGTAGAATATTTTCGGGGATACAGAAAGTTGAGGAATTTTGAGAAGGTATTTATAGTCCAAATTTCAAGGCTCTATCTCGCTCAGGAACCGAGATATTCGATAAAACGTAAATGAACAGTCGTAGACTATATTCGGGGATACAGAAAGTTGAGGAATTTCGAAAAGGTATTTATAGTCCAAATTTCAATGCTCTATCTCGCTCAGGAACCGAGATATTCGATAAAACGTAAATGAACAGTCGTAGACTATATTCGGGGATACAGAAAGGTATTTATAGTCCAAATTTCAAGGCTCTATCTCGCTCAGGAACCGAGATATTCGATAAAACGTAAATTTACACTTTTCTTTTTGATGTTGCAGCCAATCTAAAAGTCGTAGAATATTTTCGGGGATACAGAAAGTTGAGGAATTTGGAGAAGGTATTTATAATCCAAATTTCAAGGCTCTATCTCGCTCAGGAACCGAGATATTCGATAAAACGTAAATGAACAGTCGTAGACTATATTCGGGGATACAGAAAGTTGAGGAATTTCGAAAAGGTATTTATAGTCCAAATTTCAAGTCTCTATCTCGCTCGAGAACCGAGATATTCGATAAAACGTAAATGAACAGTCGTAGACTATATTCGGGGATACAGAAAGGTATTTATAGTCCAAATTTCAAGGCTCTATCTCGCTCAGGAACCGAGATATTCGATAAAACGTAAATTTACACTTTTCTTTTTGATGTTGCAGCCGATCTAAAAGTCGTAGAATATTTTCGGGGATACAGAAAGTTGAGGAATTTTGAGAAGGTATTTATAGTCCAAATTTCAAGGCTCTATCTCGCTCAGGAACCGAGATATTCGATAAATTTACACTTTTCTTTTTGATGTTGCAGCCGATCTAAAAGTCGTAGAATATTTTCGGGGATACAGAAAGTTGAGGAATTTCGAGAAGGTATTTATAATCCAAATTTCAAGGCTCTATCTCGCTCAGGAACCGAGATATTTGATAAAACGTAAATGAACAGTCGTAGACTATATTCGGGGATACAGAAAGGTATTTATAGTCCAAATTTCAAGGCTCTATCTCGCTCAGGAACCGAGATATTCGATAAAACGTAAATGAACAGTCGTAGACTATATTCGGGGATACAGAAAGGTATTTATAGTCCAAATTTCAAGGCTCTATCTCGCTCAGGAACCGAGATATTCGATAAAACGTAAATTTACACTTTTCTTTTTGATGTTGCAGCCGATCTAAAAGTCGTAGAATATTTTCGGGGATACAGTAAGTTGAGGAATTTCGAGAAGGCATTTATAGTCCAAATTTCAGAGCTCTATCTCGCTCAGGAACCGATATTCGATAAAACGTAAATGAACAGTCGTAGAATATATTCGGGGATACAGAAAGTTGAGGAATTTCGAGAAGGTATGTATAGTCCAAATTTCAAAGCTCTATCTCGCTAAGGAACCGAGATATTCGATAAAACGTAAATTTACACTTTTCTTTTTGATGTTGCAGCCGATCTAAAAGTCGTAGAATATTTTCGGGGATACAGAAAGTTGAGGAATTTCGAGAAGGCATTTATAGTCCAAATTTCAAGTCTCTATCTCGCTCAGGAACCGAGATATTCGATAAAACGTAAATGAACAGTCGTAGACTATATTCGGGGATACAGAAAGTTGAGGAATTTCGAAAAGGTATTTATAGTCCAAATTTCAAGTCTCTATCTCGCTCGAGAACCGAGATATTCGATAAAACGTAAATGAACAGTCGTAGACTATATTCGGGGATACAGAAAGGTATTTATAGTCCAAATTTCAAGGCTCTATCTCGCTCAGGAACCGAGATATTCGATAAAACGTAAATGAACAGTCGTAGACTATATTCGGGGATACAGAAAGTTGAGGAATTTCGAAAAGGTATTTATAGTCCAAATTTCAAGGCTCTATCTCGCTCAGGAACCGAGATATTCGATAAAACGTAAATGAACAGTCGTAGACTATATTCGGGGATACAGAAAGTTGAGGAATTTCGAAAAGGTATTTATAGTCCAAATTTCAAGGCTCTATCTCGCTCAGGAACCGAGATATTCGATAAAACGTAAATGAACAGTCGTAGACTATATTCGGGGATACAGAAAGGTATTTATAGTCCAAATTTCAAGGCTCTATCTCGCTCAGGAACCGAGATATTCGATAAAACGTAAATTTACACTTTTCTTTTTGATGTTGCAGCCAATCTAAAAGTCGTAGAATATTTTCGGGGATACAGAAAGTTGAGGAATTTGGAGAAGGTATTTATAATCCAAATTTCAAGGCTCTATCTCGCTCAGGAACCGAGATATTCGATAAAACGTAAATGAACAGTCGTAGACTATATTCGGGGATACAGAAAGTTGAGGAATTTCGAAAAGGTATTTATAGTCCAAATTTCAAGTCTCTATCTCGCTCGAGAACCGAGATATTCGATAAAACGTAAATGAACAGTCGTAGACTATATTCGGGGATACAGAAAGTTGAGGAATTTCGAAAAGGTATTTATAGTCCAAATTTCAAGTCTCTATCTCGCTCGAGAACCGAGATATTCGATAAAACGTAAATGAACAGTCGTAGACTATATTCGGGGATACAGAAAGTTGAGGAATTTCGAAAAGGTATTTATAGTCCAAATTTCAAGTCTCTATCTCGCTCGAGAACCGAGATATTCGATAAAACGTAAATGAACAGTCGTAGACTATATTCGGGGATACAGAAAGGTATTTATAGTCCAAATTTCAAGGCTCTATCTCGCTCAGGAACCGAGATATTCGATAAAACGTAAATTTACACTTTTCTTTTTGATGTTGCAGCCAATCTAAAAGTCGTAGAATATTTTCGGGGATACAGAAAGTTGAGGAATTTGGAGAAGGTATTTATAATCCAAATTTCAAGGCTCTATCTCGCTCAGGAACCGAGATATTCGATAAAACGTAAATGAACAGTCGTAGACTATATTCGGGGATACAGAAAGTTGAGGAATTTCGAAAAGGTATTTATAGTCCAAATTTCAAGTCTCTATCTCGCTCGAGAACCGAGATATTCGATAAAACGTAAATGAACAGTCGTAGACTATATTCGGGGATACAGAAAGGTATTTATAGTCCAAATTTCAAGGCTCTATCTCGCTCAGGAACCGAGATATTCGATAAAACGTAAATTTACACTTTTCTTTTTGATGTTGCAGCCGATCTAAAAGTCGTAGAATATTTTCGGGGATACAGAAAGTTGAGGAATTTTGAGAAGGTATTTATAGTCCAAATTTCAAGGCTCTATCTCGCTCAGGAACCGAGATATTCGATAAATTTACACTTTTCTTTTTGATGTTGCAGCCGATCTAAAAGTCGTAGAATATTTTCGGGGATACAGAAAGTTGAGGAATTTCGAGAAGGTATTTATAATCCAAATTTCAAGGCTCTATCTCGCTCAGGAACCGAGATATTTGATAAAACGTAAATGAACAGTCGTAGACTATATTCGGGGATACAGAAAGGTATTTATAGTCCAAATTTCAAGGCTCTATCTCGCTCAGGAACCGAGATATTCGATAAAACGTAAATGAACAGTCGTAGACTATATTCGGGGATACAGAAAGGTATTTATAGTCCAAATTTCAAGGCTCTATCTCGCTCAGGAACCGAGATATTCGATAAAACGTAAATTTACACTTTTCTTTTTGATGTTGCAGCCGATCTAAAAGTCGTAGAATATTTTCGGGGATACAGTAAGTTGAGGAATTTCGAGAAGGCATTTATAGTCCAAATTTCAGAGCTCTATCTCGCTCAGGAACCGATATTCGATAAAACGTAAATGAACAGTCGTAGAATATATTCGGGGATACAGAAAGTTGAGGAATTTCGAGAAGGTATGTATAGTCCAAATTTCAAAGCTCTATCTCGCTAAGGAACCGAGATATTCGATAAAACGTAAATTTACACTTTTCTTTTTGATGTTGCAGCCGATCTAAAAGTCGTAGAATATTTTCGGGGATACAGAAAGTTGAGGAATTTCGAGAAGGCATTTATAGTCCAAATTTCAAGTCTCTATCTCGCTCAGGAACCGAGATATTCGATAAAACGTAAATGAACAGTCGTAGACTATATTCGGGGATACAGAAAGTTGAGGAATTTCGAAAAGGTATTTATAGTCCAAATTTCAAGTCTCTATCTCGCTCGAGAACCGAGATATTCGATAAAACGTAAATGAACAGTCGTAGACTATATTCGGGGATACAGAAAGGTATTTATAGTCCAAATTTCAAGGCTCTATCTCGCTCAGGAACCGAGATATTCGATAAAACGTAAATGAACAGTCGTAGACTATATTCGGGGATACAGAAAGTTGAGGAATTTCGAAAAGGTATTTATAGTCCAAATTTCAAGGCTCTATCTCGCTCAGGAACCGAGATATTCGATAAAACGTAAATGAACAGTCGTAGACTATATTCGGGGATACAGAAAGTTGAGGAATTTCGAAAAGGTATTTATAGTCCAAATTTCAAGGCTCTATCTCGCTCAGGAACCGAGATATTCGATAAAACGTAAATGAACAGTCGTAGACTATATTCGGGGATACAGAAAGGTATTTATAGTCCAAATTTCAAGGCTCTATCTCGCTCAGGAACCGAGATATTCGATAAAACGTAAATTTACACTTTTCTTTTTGATGTTGCAGCCAATCTAAAAGTCGTAGAATATTTTCGGGGATACAGAAAGTTGAGGAATTTGGAGAAGGTATTTATAATCCAAATTTCAAGGCTCTATCTCGCTCAGGAACCGAGATATTCGATAAAACGTAAATGAACAGTCGTAGACTATATTCGGGGATACAGAAAGTTGAGGAATTTCGAAAAGGTATTTATAGTCCAAATTTCAAGTCTCTATCTCGCTCGAGAACCGAGATATTCGATAAAACGTAAATGAACAGTCGTAGACTATATTCGGGGATACAGAAAGGTATTTATAGTCCAAATTTCAAGGCTCTATCTCGCTCAGGAACCGAGATATTCGATAAAACGTAAATGAACAGTCGTAGACTATATTCGGGGATACAGAAAGTTGAGGAATTTTGAGAAGGTATTTATAGTCCAAATTTCAAGGCTCTATCTCGCTCAGGAACCGAGATATTCGATAAAACGTAAATGAACAGTCGTAGACTATATTCGGGGATACAGAAAGTTGAGGAATTTCGAAAAGGTATTTATAGTCCAAATTTCAAGGCTCTATCTCGCTCAGGAACCGAGATATTCGATAAAACGTAAATGAACAGTCGTAGACTATATTCGGGGATACAGAAAGTTGAGGAATTTTGAGAAGGTATTTATAGTCCAAATTTCAAGGCTCTATCTCGCTCAGGAACCGAGATATTCGATAAAACGTAAATGAACAGTCGTAGACTATATTCGGGGATACAGAAAGTTGAGGAATTTCGAAAAGGTATTTATAGTCCAAATTTCAAGGCTCTATCTCGCTCAGGAACCGAGATATTCGATAAAACGTAAATGAACAGTCGTAGACTATATTCGGGGATACAGAAAGGTATTTATAGTCCAAATTTCAAGGCTCTATCTCGCTCAGGAACCGAGATATTCGATAAAACGTAAATTTACACTTTTCTTTTTGATGTTGCAGCCAATCTAAAAGTCGTAGAATATTTTCGGGGATACAGAAAGTTGAGGAATTTGGAGAAGGTATTTATAATCCAAATTTCAAGGCTCTATCTCGCTCAGGAACCGAGATATTCGATAAAACGTAAATGAACAGTCGTAGACTATATTCGGGGATACAGAAAGTTGAGGAATTTCGAAAAGGTATTTATAGTCCAAATTTCAAGTCTCTATCTCGCTCGAGAACCGAGATATTCGATAAAACGTAAATGAACAGTCGTAGACTATATTCGGGGATACAGAAAGGTATTTATAGTCCAAATTTCAAGGCTCTATCTCGCTCAGGAACCGAGATATTCGATAAAACGTAAATGAACAGTCGTAGACTATATTCGGGGATACAGAAAGTTGAGGAATTTCGAAAAGGTATTTATAGTCCAAATTTCAAGGCTCTATCTCGCTCAGGAACCGAGATATTCGATAAAACGTAAATGAACAGTCGTAGACTATATTCGGGGATACAGAAAGGTATTTATAGTCCAAATTTCAAGGCTCTATCTCGCTCAGGAACCGAGATATTCGATAAAACGTAAATTTACACTTTTCTTTTTGATGTTGCAGCCGATCTAAAAGTCGTAGAATATTTTCGGGGATACAGAAAGTTGAGGAATTTCGAGAAGGCATTTATAGTCCAAATTTCAAGGCTCTATCTCGCTCAGGAACCGAGATATTCGATAAAACGTAAATGAACAGTCGTAGACTATATTCGGGGATACAGAAAGTTGAGGAATTTCGAAAAGGTATTTATAGTCCAAATTTCAAGTCTCTATCTCGCTCGAGAACCGAGATATTCGATAAAACGTAAATGAACAGTCGTAGACTATATTCGGGGATACAGAAAGGTATTTATAGTCCAAATTTCAAGGCTCTATCTCGCTCAGGAACCGAGATATTCGATAAAACGTAAATGAACAGTCGTAGACTATATTCGGGGATACAGAAAGTTGAGGAATTTCGAAAAGGTATTTATAGTCCAAATTTCAAGGCTCTATCTCGCTCAGGAACCGAGATATTCGATAAAACGTAAATGAACAGTCGTAGACTATATTCGGGGATACAGAAAGTTGAGGAATTTCGAAAAGGTATTTATAGTCCAAATTTCAAGGCTCTATCTCGCTCAGGAACCGAGATATTCGATAAAACGTAAATGAACAGTCGTAGACTATATTCGGGGATACAGAAAGGTATTTATAGTCCAAATTTCAAGGCTCTATCTCGCTCAGGAACCGAGATATTCGATAAAACGTAAATTTACACTTTTCTTTTTGATGTTGCAGCCAATCTAAAAGTCGTAGGATATTTTCGGGGATACAGAAAGTTGAGGAATTTGGAGAAGGTATTTATAATCCAAATTTCAAGGCTCTATCTCGCTCAGGAACCGAGATATTCGATAAAACGTAAATGAACAGTCGTAGACTATATTCGGGGATACAGAAAGTTGAGGAATTTCGAAAAGGTATTTATAGTCCAAATTTCAAGTCTCTATCTCGCTCGAGAACCGAGATATTCGATAAAACGTAAATGAACAGTCGTAGACTATATTCGGGGATACAGAAAGGTATTTATAGTCCAAATTTCAAGGCTCTATCTCGCTCAGGAACCGAGATATTCGATAAAACGTAAATGAACAGTCGTAGACTATATTCGGGGATACAGAAAGTTGAGGAATTTTGAGAAGGTATTTATAGTCCAAATTTCAAGGCTCTATCTCGCTCAGGAACCGAGATATTCGATAAAACGTAAATGAACAGTCGTAGACTATATTCGGGGATACAGAAAGTTGAGGAATTTCGAAAAGGTATTTATAGTCCAAATTTCAAGGCTCTATCTCGCTCAGGAACCGAGATATTCGATAAAACGTAAATGAACAGTCGTAGACTATATTCGGGGATACAGAAAGGTATTTATAGTCCAAATTTCAAGGCTCTATCTCGCTCAGGAACCGAGATATTCGATAAAACGTAAATTTACACTTTTCTTTTTGATGTTGCAGCCAATCTAAAAGTCGTAGAATATTTTCGGGGATACAGAAAGTTGAGGAATTTGGAGAAGGTATTTATAATCCAAATTTCAAGGCTCTATCTCGCTCAGGAACCGAGATATTCGATAAAACGTAAATGAACAGTCGTAGACTATATTCGGGGATACAGAAAGTTGAGGAATTTCGAAAAGGTATTTATAGTCCAAATTTCAAGTCTCTATCTCGCTCGAGAACCGAGATATTCGATAAAACGTAAATGAACAGTCGTAGACTATATTCGGGGATACAGAAAGGTATTTATAGTCCAAATTTCAAGGCTCTATCTCGCTCAGGAACCGAGATATTCGATAAAACGTAAATGAACAGTCGTAGACTATATTCGGGGATACAGAAAGTTGAGGAATTTCGAAAAGGTATTTATAGTCCAAATTTCAAGGCTCTATCTCGCTCAGGAACCGAGATATTCGATAAAACGTAAATGAACAGTCGTAGACTATATTCGGGGATACAGAAAGGTATTTATAGTCCAAATTTCAAGGCTCTATCTCGCTCAGGAACCGAGATATTCGATAAAACGTAAATTTACACTTTTCTTTTTGATGTTGCAGCCAATCTAAAAGTCGTAGAATATTTTCGGGGATACAGAAAGTTGAGGAATTTGGAGAAGGTATTTATAATCCAAATTTCAAGGCTCTATCTCGCTCAGGAACCGAGATATTCGATAAAACGTAAATGAACAGTCGTAGACTATATTCGGGGATACAGAAAGTTGAGGAATTTCGAAAAGGTATTTATAGTCCAAATTTCAAGTCTCTATCTCGCTCGAGAACCGAGATATTCGATAAAACGTAAATGAACAGTCGTAGACTATATTCGGGGATACAGAAAGTTGAGGAATTTCGAAAAGGTATTTATAGTCCAAATTTCAAGTCTCTATCTCGCTCGAGAACCGAGATATTCGATAAAACGTAAATGAACAGTCGTAGACTATATTCGGGGATACAGAAAGGTATTTACAGTCCAAATTTCAAGGCTCTATCTCGCTCAGGAACCGAGATATTCGATAAAACGTAAATTTACACTTTTCTTTTTGATGTTGCAGCCGATCTAAAAGTCGGGGATACAGAAAGTTGAGGAATTTTGAGAAGGTATTTATAGTCCAAATTTCAAGGCTCTATCTCGCTCAGGAACCGAGATATTCGATAAAACGTAAATGAACAGTCGTAGACTATATTCGGGGATACAGAAAGGTATTTATAGTCCAAATTTCAAGGCTCTATCTCGCTCAGGAACCGAGATATTCGATAAAACGTAAATTTACACTTTTCTTTTGATGTTGCAGCCAATCTAAAAGTCGTAGAATATTTTCGGGGATACAGAAAGTTGAGGAATTTGGAGAAGGTATTTATAATCCAAATTTCAAGGCTCTATCTCGCTCAGGAACCGAGATATTCGATAAAACGTAAATGAACAGTCGTAGACTTTATTCGGGGATACAGAAAGGTATTTATAGTTCAAATTTCAAGGCTCTATCTCGCTCAGGAACCGAGATATTCGATAAAACGTAAATGAACAGTCGTAGACTATATTCGGGGATACAGAAAGTTGAGGAATTTCGAAAAGGTATTTATAGTCCAAATTTCAAGGCTCTATCTCGCTCAGGAACCGAGATATTCGATAAAACGTAAATGAACAGTCGTAGACTATATTCAGGGATACAGAAAGTTGAGGAATTTCGAAAAGGTATTTATAGTCCAAATTTCAAGGCTCTATCTCGCTCAGGAACCGAGATATTCGATAAAACGTAAATGAACAGTCGTAGACTATATTCGGGGATACAGAAAGGTATTTATAGTTCAAATTTCAAGGCTCTATCTCGCTCAGGAACCGAGATATTCGATAAAACGTAAATTTACACTTTTCTTTTTGATGTTGCAGCCGATCTAAAAGTCGTAGAATATTTTCGGGGATACAGAAAGTTGAGGAATTTTGAGAAGGTATTTATAGTCCAAATTTCAAGGCTCTATCTCGCTCAGGAACCGAGATATTCGATAAAACGTAAATGAACAGTCGTAGACTATATTCGGGGATACAGAAAGTTGAGGAATTTCGAAAAGGTATTTATAGTCCAAATTTCAAGGCTCTATCTCGCTCAGGAACCGAGATATTCGATAAAACGTAAATGAACAGTCGTAGACTATATTCGGGGATACAGAAAGGTATTTATAGTCCAAATTTCAAGGCTCTATCTCGCTCAGGAACCGAGATATTCGATAAAACGTAAATTTACACTTTTCTTTTTGATGTTGCAGCCGATCTAAAAGTCGGGGATACAGAAAGTTGAGGAATTTTGAGAAGGTATTTATAGTCCAAATTTCAAGTCTCTATCTCGCTCGAGAACCGAGATATTCGATAAAACGTAAATGAACAGTCGTAGACTATATTCGGGGATACAGAAAGTTGAGGAATTTCGAAAAGGTATTTATAGTCCAAATTTCAAGTCTCTATCTCGCTCGAGAACCGAGATATTCGATAAAACGTAAATGAACAGTCGTAGACTATATTCGGGGATACAGAAAGGTATTTATAGTCCAAATTTCAAGGCTCTATCTCGCTCAGGAACCGAGATATTCGATAAAACGTAAATTTACACTTTTCTTTTTGATGTTGCAGCCGATCTAAAAGTCGGGGATACAGAAAGTTGAGGAATTTGGAGAAGGTATTTATAATCCAAATTTCAAGGCTCTATCTCGCTCAGGAACCGAGATATTCGATAAAACGTAAATGAACAGTCGTAGACTTTATTCGGGGATACAGAAAGGTATTTATAGTTCAAATTTCAAGGCTCTATCTCGCTCAGGAACCGAGATATTCGATAAAACGTAAATGAACAGTCGTAGACTATATTCGGGGATACAGAAAGTTGAGGAATTTCGAAAAGGTATTTATAGTCCAAATTTCAAGGCTCTATCTCGCTCAGGAACCGAGATATTCGATAAAACGTAAATGAACAGTCGTAGACTATATTCGGGGATACAGAAAGTTGAGGAATTTCGAAAAGGTATTTATAGTCCAAATTTCAAGGCTCTATCTCGCTCAGGAACCGAGATATTCGATAAAACGTAAATGAACAGTCGTAGACTATATTCGGGGATACAGAAAGGTATTTATAGTCCAAATTTCAAGGCTCTATCTCGCGCAGGAACCGAGATATTCGATAAAACGTAAATTTACACTTTTCTTTTTGATGTTGCAGCCGATCTAAAAGTCGTAGAATATTTTCGGGGATACAGAAAGTTGAGGAATTTGGAGAAGGTATTTATAATCCAAATTTCAAGGCTCTATCTCGCTCAGGAACCGAGATATTCGATAAAACGTAAATGAACAGTCGTAGACTATTTTCGGGGATACAGAAAGTTGAGGAATTTTGAGAAGAAATTTATAGTCCAAATTTCAAGGCTCTATCTCGATCAGGAACCGAGATATTCGATAAAACGTAAATGAACAGTCGTAGACTATATTCGGGGATACAGAAAGGTATTTATAGTCCAAATTTCAAGGCTCTATCTCGCTCAGGAACCGAGATATTCGATAAAACGTAAATGAACAGTCGTAGACTATATTCGGGGATACAGAAAGGTATTTATAGTCCAAATTTCAAGGCTCTATCTCGCTCAGGAACCGAGATATTCGATAAAACGTAAATTTACACTTTTCTTTTTGATGTTGCAGCCGATCTAAAAGTCGTAGAATATTTTCGGGGATACAGAAAGTTGAGGAATTTGGAGAAGGTATTTATAATCCAAATTTCAAGGCTCTATCTCGCTCAGGAACCGAGATATTCGATAAAACGTAAATTTACACTTTTCTTTTTGATGTTGCAGCCGATCTAAAAGTCGTAGAATATTTTCGGGGATACAGAAAGTTGAGGAATTTGGAGAAGGTATTTATAATCCAAATTTCAAGGCTCTATCTCGCTCAGGAACCGAGATATTCGATAAAACGTAAATGAACAGTCGTAGACTATATTCGGGGATACAGAAAGTTGAGGAATTTCGAAAAGGTATTTATAGTCCAAATTTCAAGGCTCTATCTCGCTCAGGAACCGAGATATTCGATAAAACGTAAATGAACAGTTGTAGACTATATTCGGGGATACAGAAAGTTGAGGAATTTCGAAAAGGTATTTATAGTCCAAATTTCAAGTCTCTATCTCGCTCGAGAACCGAGATATTCGATAAAACGTAAATGAACAGTCGTAGACTATATTCGGGGATACAGAAAGGTATTTATAGTCCAAATTTCAAGGCTCTATCTCGCTCAGGAACCGAGATATTCGATAAAACGTAAATGAACAGTCGTAGACTATATTCGGGGATACAGAAAGTTGAGGAATTTCGAAAAGGTATTTATAGTCCAAATTTCAAGGCTCTATCTCGCTCAGGAACCGAGATATTCGATAAAACGTAAATGAACAGTCGTAGACTATTTTCGGGGATACAGAAAGTTGAGGAATTTCGAGAAGGTATTTATAGTCCAAATTTCAAGGCTCTATCTCGATCAGGAACCGAGATATTCGATAAAACGTAAATGAACAGTCGTAGACTATATTCGGGGATACAGAAAGGTATTTATAGTCCAAATTTCAAGGCTCTATCTCGCTCAGGAACCGAGATATTCGATAAAACGTAAATGAACAGTCGTAGACTATATTCGGGGATACAGAAAGGTATTTATAGTCCAAATTTCAAGGCTCTATCTCGCGCAGGAACCGAGATATTCGATAAAACGTAAATTTACACTTTTCTTTTTGATGTTGCAGCCGATCTAAAAGTCGTAGAATATTTTCGGGGATACAGAAAGTTGAGGAATTTGGAGAAGGTATTTATAATCCAAATTTCAAGGCTCTATCTCGCTCAGGAACCGAGATATTCGATAAAACGTAAATGAACAGTCGTAGACTATTTTCGGGGATACAGAAAGTTGAGGAATTTTGAGAAGAAATTTATAGTCCAAATTTCAAGGCTCTATCTCGATCAGGAACCGAGATATTCGATAAAACGTAAATGAACAGTCGTAGACTATATTCGGGGATACAGAAAGGTATTTATAGTCCAAATTTCAAGGCTCTATCTCGCTCAGGAACCGAGATATTCGATAAAACGTAAATGAACAGTCGTAGACTATATTCGGGGATACAGAAAGGTATTTATAGTCCAAATTTCAAGGCTCTATCTCGCTCAGGAACCGAGATATTCGATAAAACGTAAATTTACACTTTTCTTTTTGATGTTGCAGCCGATCTAAAAGTCGTAGAATATTTTCGGGGATACAGAAAGTTGAGGAATTTGGAGAAGGTATTTATAATCCAAATTTCAAGGCTCTATCTCGCTCAGGAACCGAGATATTCGATAAAACGTAAATGAACAGTCGTAGACTATATTCGGGGATACAGAAAGTTGAGGAATTTCGAAAAGGTATTTATAGTCCAAATTTCAAGGCTCTATCTCGCTCAGGAACCGAGATATTCGATAAAACGTAAATGAACAGTCGTAGACTATATTCGGGGATACAGAAAGTTGAGGAATTTCGAAAAGGTATTTATAGTCCAAATTTCAAGTCTCTATCTCGCTCGAGAACCGAGATATTCGATAAAACGTAAATGAACAGTCGTAGACTATATTCGGGGATACAGAAAGGTATTTATAGTCCAAATTTCAAGGCTCTATCTCGCTCAGGAACCGAGATATTCGATAAAACGTAAATGAACAGTCGTAGACTATATTCGGGGATACAGAAAGTTGAGGAATTTCGAAAAGGTATTTATAGTCCAAATTTCAAGGCTCTATCTCGCTCAGGAACCGAGATATTCGATAAAACGTAAATGAACAGTCGTAGACTATTTTCGGGGATACAGAAAATTGAGGAATTTTGAGAAGGTATTTATAGTCCAAATTTCAAGGCTCTATCTCGATCAGGAACCGAGATATTCGATAAAACGTAAATGAACAGTCGTAGACTATATTCGGGGATACAGAAAGGTATTTATAGTCCAAATTTCAAGGCTCTATCTCGCTCAGGAACCGAGATATTCGATAAAACGTAAATGAACAGTCGTAGACTATATTCGGGGATACAGAAAGGTATTTATAGTCCAAATTTCAAGGCTCTATCTCGCGCAGGAACCGAGATATTCGATAAAACGTAAATTTACACTTTTCTTTTTGATGTTGCAGCCGATCTAAAAGTCGTAGAATATTTTCGGGGATACAGAAAGTTGAGGAATTTGGAGAAGGTATTTATAATCCAAATTTCAAGGCTCTATCTCGCTCAGGAACCGAGATATTCGATAAAACGTAAATGAACAGTCGTAGACTATTTTCGGGGATACAGAAAGTTGAGGAATTTTGAGAAGAAATTTATAGTCCAAATTTCAAGGCTCTATCTCGATCAGGAACCGAGATATTCGATAAAACGTAAATGAACAGTCGTAGACTATATTCGGGGATACAGAAAGGTATTTATAGTCCAAATTTCAAGGCTCTATCTCGCTCAGGAACCGAGATATTCGATAAAACGTAAATGAACAGTCGTAGACTATATTCGGGGATACAGAAAGGTATTTATAGTCCAAATTTCAAGGCTCTATCTCGCTCAGGAACCGAGATATTCGATAAAACGTAAATTTACACTTTTCTTTTTGATGTTGCAGCCGATCTAAAAGTCGTAGAATATTTTCGGGGATACAGAAAGTTGAGGAATTTGGAGAAGGTATTTATAATCCAAATTTCAAGGCTCTATCTCGCTCAGGAACCGAGATATTCGATAAAACGTAAATGAACAGTCGTAGACTATTTTCGGGGATACAGAAAGTTGAGGAATTTTTAGAAGGTATTTATAGTCCAAATTTCAAGGCTCTATCTCGCTCAGGAACCGAGATATTCGATAAAACGTAAATGAACAGTCGTAGACTATATTCGGGGATACAGAAAGTTGAGGAATTTCGAAAAGGTATTTATAGTCCAAATTTCAAGGCTCTATCTCGCTCAGGAACCGAGATATTCGATAAAACGTAAATGAACAGTCGTAGACTATTTTCGGGGATACAGAAAATTGAGGAATTTTGAGAAGGTATTTATAGTCCAAATTTCAAGGCTCTATCTCGATCAGGAACCGAGATATTCGATAAAACGTAAATGAACAGTCGTAGACTATATTCGGGGATACAGAAAGGTATTTATAGTCCAAATTTCAAGGCTCTATCTCGCTCAGGAACCGAGATATTCGATAAAACGTAAATGAACAGTCGTAGACTATATTCGGGGATACAGAAAGGTATTTATAGTCCAAATTTCAAGGCTCTATCTCGCGCAGGAACCGAGATATTCGATAAAACGTAAATTTACACTTTTCTTTTTGATGTTGCAGCCGATCTAAAAGTCGTAGAATATTTTCGGGGATACAGAAAGTTGAGGAATTTGGAGAAGGTATTTATAATCCAAATTTCAAGGCTCTATCTCGCTCAGGAACCGAGATATTCGATAAAACGTAAATGAACAGTCGTAGACTATTTTCGGGGATACAGAAAGTTGAGGAATTTTGAGAAGAAATTTATAGTCCAAATTTCAAGGCTCTATCTCGATCAGGAACCGAGATATTCGATAAAACGTAAATGAACAGTCGTAGACTATATTCGGGGATACAGAAAGGTATTTATAGTCCAAATTTCAAGGCTCTATCTCGCTCAGGAACCGAGATATTCGATAAAACGTAAATGAACAGTCGTAGACTATATTCGGGGATACAGAAAGGTATTTATAGTCCAAATTTCAAGGCTCTATCTCGCTCAGGAACCGAGATATTCGATAAAACGTAAATTTACACTTTTCTTTTTGATGTTGCAGCCGATCTAAAAGTCGTAGAATATTTTCGGGGATACAGAAAGTTGAGGAATTTGGAGAAGGTATTTATAATCCAAATTTCAAGGCTCTATCTCGCTCAGGAACCGAGATATTCGATAAAACGTAAATGAACAGTCGTAGACTATTTTCGGGGATACAGAAAGTTGAGGAATTTTTAGAAGGTATTTATAGTCCAAATTTCAAGGCTCTATCTCGCTCAGGAACCGAGATATTCGATAAAACGTAAATGAACAGTCGTAGACTATATTCGGGGATACAGAAAGGTATTTATAGTCCAAATTTCAAGGCTCTATCTCGCTCAGGAACCGAGATATTCGATAAAACGTAAATTTACACTTTTCTTTTTGATGTTGCAGCCGATCTAAAAGTCGTAGAATATTTTCGGGGATACAGAAAGTTGAGGAATTTGGAGAAGGTATTTATAATCCAAATTTCAAGGCTCTATCTCGCTCAGGAACCGAGATATTCGATAAAACGTAAATGAACAGTCGTAGACTATATTCGGGGATACAGAAAGTTGAGGAATTTCGAAAAGGTATTTATAGTCCAAATTTCAAGGCTCTATCTCGCTCAGGAACCGAGATATTCGATAAAACGTAAATGAACAGTCGTAGACTATATTCGGGGATACAGAAAGTTGAGGAATTTCGAAAAGGTATTTATAGTCCAAATTTCAAGTCTCTATCTCGCTCGAGAACCGAGATATTCGATAAAACGTAAATGAACAGTCGTAGACTATATTCGGGGATACAGAAAGGTATTTATAGTCCAAATTTCAAGGCTCTATCTCGCTCAGGAACCGAGATATTCGATAAAACGTAAATTTACACTTTTCTTTTTGATGTTGCAGCCGATCTAAAAGTTGTAGAATATTTTCGGGGATACAGAAAGTTGAGGAATTTTGAGAAGGTATTTATAGTCCAAATTTCAAGGCTCTATCTCGCTCAGGAACCGAAATATTCGATAAAACGTAAATGAACAGTCGTAGACTATATTCGGGGATACAGAAAGTTGAGGAATTTCGAAAAGGTATTTATAGTCCAAATTTCAAGTCTCTATCTCGCTCGAGAACCGAGATATTCGATAAAACGTAAATGAACAGTCGTAGACTATATTCGGGGATACAGAAAGGTATTTATAGTCCAAATTTCAAGGCTCTATCTCGCTCAGGAACCGAGATATTCGATAAAACGTAAATTTACACTTTTCTTTTTGATGTTGCAGCCGATCTAAAAGTCGTAGAATATTTTCGGGGATACAGAAAAATGAGGAATTTGGAGAAGGTATTTTTAATCCAAATTTCAAGGCTCTATCTCGCTCAGGAACCGAGATATTCGATAAAACGTAAATGAACAGTCGTAGACTATTTTCGGGGATACAGAAAGTTGAGGAATTTTGAGAAGGTATTTATAGTCCAAATTTCAAGGCTCTATCTCGATCAGGAACCGAGATATTCGATAAAACGTAAATGAACAGTCGTAGACTATATTCGGGGATACAGAAAGGTATTTATAGTCCAAATTTCAAGGCTCTATCTCGCTCAGGAACCGAGATATTCGATAAAACGTAAATGAACAGTCGTAGACTATATTCGGGGATACAGAAAGGTATTTATAGTCCAAATTTCAAGGCTCTATCTCGCTCAGGAACCGAGATATTCGATAAAACGTAAATTTACACTTTTCTTTTTGATGTTGCAGCCGATCTAAAAGTCGTAGAATATTTTCGGGGATACAGAAAGTTGAGGAATTTGGAGAAGGTATTTATAATCCAAATTTCAAGGCTCTATCTCGCTCAGGAACTGAGATATTCGATAAAACGTAAATGAACAGTCGTAGACTATTTTCGGGGATACAGAAAGTTGAGGAATTTTGAGAAGGTATTTATAGTCCAAATTTCAAGGCTCTATCTCGATCAGGAACCGAGATATTCGATAAAACGTAAATGAACAGTCGTAGACTATATTCGGGGATACAGAAAGGTATTTATAGTCCAAATTTCAAGGCTCTATCTCGCTCAGGAACCGAGATATTCGATAAAACGTAAATTTACACTTTTCTTTTTGATGTTGCAGCCGATCTAAAAGTTGTAGAATATTTTCGGGGATACAGAAAGTTGAGGAATTTTGAGAAGGTATTTATAGTCCAAATTTCAAGGCTCTATCTCGCTCAGGAACCGAGATATTCGATAAAACGTAAATGAACAGTCGTAGACTATATTCGGGGATACAGAAAGTTGAGGAATTTCGAAAAGGTATTTATAGTCCAAATTTCAAGTCTCTATCTCGCTCGAGAACCGAGATATTCGATAAAACGTAAATGAACAGTCGTAGACTATATTCGGGGATACAGAAAGGTATTTATAGTCCAAATTTCAAGGCTCTATCTCGCTCAGGAACCGAGATATTCGATAAAACGTAAATTTACACTTTTCTTTTTGATGTTGCAGCCGATCTAAAAGTTGTAGAATATTTTCGGGGATACAGAAAGTTGAGGAATTTTGAGAAGGTATTTATAGTCCAAATTTCAAGGCTCTATCTCGCTCAGGAACCGAAATATTCGATAAAACGTAAATGAACAGTCGTAGACTATATTCGGGGATACAGAAAGTTGAGGAATTTCGAAAAGGTATTTATAGTCCAAATTTCAAGTCTCTATCTCGCTCGAGAACCGAGATATTCGATAAAACGTAAATGAACAGTCGTAGACTATATTCGGGGATACAGAAAGGTATTTATAGTCCAAATTTCAAGGCTCTATCTCGCTCAGGAACCGAGATATTCGATAAAACGTAAATTTACACTTTTCTTTTTGATGTTGCAGCCGATCTAAAAGTCGTAGAATATTTTCGGGGATACAGAAAAATGAGGAATTTGGAGAAGGTATTTTTAATCCAAATTTCAAGGCTCTATCTCGCTCAGGAACCGAGATATTCGATAAAACGTAAATGAACAGTCGTAGACTATTTTCGGGGATACAGAAAGTTGAGGAATTTTGAGAAGGTATTTATAGTCCAAATTTCAAGGCTCTATCTCGATCAGGAACCGAGATATTCGATAAAACGTAAATGAACAGTCGTAGACTATATTCGGGGATACAGAAAGGTATTTATAGTCTAAATTTCAAGGCTCTATCTCGCTCAGGAACCGAGATATTCGATAAAACGTAAATGAACAGTCGTAGACTATATTCGGGGATACAGAAAGGTATTTATAGTCCAAATTTCAAGGCTCTATCTCGCTCAGGAACCGAGATATTCGATAAAACGTAAATTTACACTTTTCTTTTTGATGTTGCAGCCGATCTAAAAGTCGTAGAATATTTTCGGGGATACAGAAAGTTGAGGAATTTGGAGAAGGTATTTATAATCCAAATTTCAAGGCTCTATCTCGCTCAGGAACCGAAATATTCGATAAAACGTAAATGAACAGTCGTAGACTATATTCGGGGATACAGAAAGTTGAGGAATTTCGAAAAGGTATTTATAGTCCAAATTTCAAGTCTCTATCTCGCTCGAGAACCGAGATATTCGATAAAACGTAAATGAACAGTCGTAGACTATATTCGGGGATACAGAAAGGTATTTATAGTCCAAATTTCAAGGCTCTATCTCGCTCAGGAACCGAGATATTCGATAAAACGTAAATGAACAGTCGTAGACTATATTCGGGGATACAGAAAGTTGAGGAATTTCGAAAAGGTATTTATAGTCCAAATTTCAAGGCTCTATCTCGCTCAGGAACCGAGATATTCGATAAAACGTAAATGAACAGTCGTAGACTATTTTCGGGGATACAGAAAGGTATTTATAGTCCAAATTTCAAGGCTCTATCTCGCTCAGGAACCGAGATATTCGATAAAACGTAAATTTACACTTTTCTTTTTGATGTTGCAGCCGATCTAAAAGTCGTAGAATATTTTCGGGGATACAGAAAGTTGAGGAATTTTGAGAAGGTATTTATAGTCCAAATTTCAAGGCTCTATCTCGATCAGGAACCGAGATATTCGATAAAACGTAAATGAACAGTCGTAGACTATATTCGGGGATACAGAAAGGTATTTATAGTCCAAATTTCAAGGCTCTATCTCGCTCAGGAACCGAGATATTCGATAAAACGTAAATGAACAGTCGTAGACTATATTCGGGGATACAGAAAGGTATTTATAGTCCAAATTTCAAGGCTCTATCTCGCTCAGGAACCGAGATATTCGATAAAACGTAAATTTACACTTTTCTTTTTGATGTTGCAGCCGATCTAAAAGTCGTAGAATATTTTCGGGGATACAGAAAGTTGAGGAATTTCGAAAAGGTATTTATAGTCCAAATTTCAAGGCTCTATCTCGCTCAGGAACCGAGATATTCGATAAAACGTAAATGAACAGTCGTAGACTATATTCGGGGATACAGAAAGTTGAGGAATTTCGAAAAGGTATTTATAGTCCAAATTTCAAGTCTCTATCTCGCTCGAGAACCGAGATATTCGATAAAACGTAAATGAACAGTCGTAGACTATATTCGGGGATACAGAAAGGTATTTATAGTCCAAATTTCAAGGCTCTATCTCGCTCAGGAACCGAGATATTCGATAAAACGTAAATTTACACTTTTCTTTTTGATGTTGCAGCCGATCTAAAAGTTGTAGAATATTTTCGGGGATACAGAAAGTTGAGGAATTTTGAGAAGGTATTTATAGTCCAAATTTCAAGGCTCTATCTCGCTCAGGAACCGAAATATTCGATAAAACGTAAATGAACAGTCGTAGACTATATTCGGGGATACAGAAAGTTGAGGAATTTCGAAAAGGTATTTATAGTCCAAATTTCAAGTCTCTATCTCGCTCGAGAACCGAGATATTCGATAAAACGTAAATGAACAGTCGTAGACTATATTCGGGGATACAGAAAGGTATTTATAGTCCAAATTTCAAGGCTCTATCTCGCTCAGGAACCGAGATATTCGATAAAACGTAAATTTACACTTTTCTTTTTGATGTTGCAGCCGATCTAAAAGTCGTAGAATATTTTCGGGGATACAGAAAAATGAGGAATTTGGAGAAGGTATTTTTAATCCAAATTTCAAGGCTCTATCTCGCTCAGGAACCGAGATATTCGATAAAACGTAAATGAACAGTCGTAGACTATTTTCGGGGATACAGAAAGTTGAGGAATTTTGAGAAGGTATTTATAGTCCAAATTTCAAGGCTCTATCTCGATCAGGAACCGAGATATTCGATAAAACGTAAATGAACAGTCGTAGACTATATTCGGGGATACAGAAAGGTATTTATAGTCCAAATTTCAAGGCTCTATCTCGCTCAGGAACCGAGATATTCGATAAAACGTAAATGAACAGTCGTAGACTATATTCGGGGATACAGAAAGGTATTTATAGTCCAAATTTCAAGGCTCTATCTCGCTCAGGAACCGAGATATTCGATAAAACGTAAATTTACACTTTTCTTTTTGATGTTGCAGCCGATCTAAAAGTCGTAGAATATTTTCGGGGATACAGAAAGTTGAGGAATTTGGAGAAGGTATTTATAATCCAAATTTCAAGGCTCTATCTCGCTCAGGAACCGAAATATTCGATAAAACGTAAATGAACAGTCGTAGACTATATTCGGGGATACAGAAAGTTGAGGAATTTCGAAAAGGTATTTATAGTCCAAATTTCAAGTCTCTATCTCGCTCGAGAACCGAGATATTCGATAAAACGTAAATGAACAGTCGTAGACTATATTCGGGGATACAGAAAGGTATTTATAGTCCAAATTTCAAGGCTCTATCTCGCTCAGGAACCGAGATATTCGATAAAACGTAAATGAACAGTCGTAGACTATATTCGGGGATACAGAAAGTTGAGGAATTTCGAAAAGGTATTTATAGTCCAAATTTCAAGGCTCTATCTCGCTCAGGAACCGAGATATTCGATAAAACGTAAATGAACAGTCGTAGACTATTTTCGGGGATACAGAAAGTTGAGGAATTTTGAGAAGGTATTTATAGTCCAAATTTCAAGGCTCTATCTCGCTCAGGAACCGAGATATTCGATAAAACGTAAATGAACAGTCGTAGACTATATTCGGGGATACAGAAAGGTATTTATAGTCCAAATTTCAAGGCTCTATCTCGCTCAGGAACCGAGATATTCGATAAAACGTAAATTTACACTTTTCTTTTTGATGTTGCAGCCGATCTAAAAGTCGTAGAATATTTTCGGGGATACAGAAAGTTGAGGAATTTGGAGAAGGTATTTATAATCCAAATTTCAAGGCTCTATCTCGCTCAGGAACCGAGATATTCGATAAAACGTAAATGAACAGTCGTAGACTATATTCGGGGATACAGAAAGTTGAGGAATTTCGAAAAGGTATTTATAGTCCAAATTTCAAGGCTCTATCTCGCTCAGGAACCGAGATATTCGATAAAACGTAAATGAACAGTCGTAGACTATATTCGGGGATACAGAAAGTTGAGGAATTTCGAAAAGGTATTTATAGTCCAAATTTCAAGTCTCTATCTCGCTCGAGAACCGAGATATTCGATAAAACGTAAATGAACAGTCGTAGACTATATTCGGGGATACAGAAAGGTATTTATAGTCCAAATTTCAAGGCTCTATCTCGCTCAGGAACCGAGATATTCGATAAAACGTAAATTTACACTTTTCTTTTTGATGTTGCAGCCGATCTAAAAGTTGTAGAATATTTTCGGGGATACAGAAAGTTGAGGAATTTTGAGAAGGTATTTAAAGTCCAAATTTCAAGGCTCTATCTCGCTCAGGAACCGAAATATTCGATAAAACGTAAATGAACAGTCGTAGACTATATTCGGGGATACAGAAAGTTGAGGAATTTCGAAAAGGTATTTATAGTCCAAATTTCAAGTCTCTATCTCGCTCGAGAACCGAGATATTCGATAAAACGTAAATGAACAGTCGTAGACTATATTCGGGGATACAGAAAGGTATTTATAGTCCAAATTTCAAGGCTCTATCTCGCTCAGGAACCGAGATATTCGATAAAACGTAAATGAACAGTCGTAGACTATATTCGGGGATACAGAAAGTTGAGGAATTTCGAAAAGGTATTTATAGTCCAAATTTCAAGGCTCTATCTCGCTCAGGAACCGAGATATTCGATAAAACGTAAATGAACAGTCGTAGACTATATTCGGGGATACAGAAAGTTGAGGAATTTCGAAAAGGTATTTATAGTCCAAATTTCAAGTCTCTATCTCGCTCGAGAACCGAGATATTCGATAAAACGTAAATGAACAGTCGTAGACTATATTCGGGGATACAGAAAGGTATTTATAGTCCAAATTTCAAGGCTCTATCTCGCTCAGGAACCGAGATATTCGATAAAACGTAAATTTACACTTTTCTTTTTGATGTTGCAGCCGATCTAAAAGTTGTAGAATATTTTCGGGGATACAGAAAGTTGAGGAATTTTGAGAAGGTATTTATAGTCCAAATTTCAAGGCTCTATCTCGCTCAGGAACCGAAATATTCGATAAAACGTAAATGAACAGTCGTAGACTATATTCGGGGATACAGAAAGTTGAGGAATTTCGAAAAGGTATTTATAGTCCAAATTTCAAGTCTCTATCTCAATCGAGAACCGAGATATTCGATAAAACGTAAATGAACAGTCGTAGACTATATTCGGGGATACAGAAAGGTATTTATAGTCCAAATTTCAAGGCTCTATCTCGCTCAGGAACCGAGATATTCGATAAAACGTAAATGAACAGTCGTAGACTATATTCGGGGATACAGAAAGTTGAGGAATTTCGAAAAGGTATTTATAGTCCAAATTTCAAGGCTCTATCTCGCTCAGGAACCGAGATATTCGATAAAACGTAAATGAACAGTCGTAGACTATATTCGGGGATACAGAAAGTTGAGGAATTTCGAAAAGGTATTTATAGTCCAAATTTCAAGGCTCTATCTCGCTCAGGAACCGAGATATTCGATAAAACGTAAATAAACAGTCGTAGACTATATTCGGGGATACAGAAAGGTATTTATAGTCCAAATTTCAAGGCTCTATCTCGCTCAGGAACCGAGATATTCGATAAAACGTAAATTTACACTTTTCTTTTTGATGTTGCAGCCGATCTAAAAGTCGTAGAATATTTTCGGGGATACAGAAAGTTGAGGAATTTGGAGAAGGTATTTATAATCCAAATTTCAAGGCTCTATCTCGCTCAGGAACCGAGATATTCGATAAAACGTAAATGAACACTTTTCTTTTTGATGTTGCAGCCGATCTAAAAGTCGTAGAATATTTTCGGGGATACAGAAAGGTATTTATAGTCCAAATTTCAAGGCTCTATCTCGCTCAGGAACCGAGATATTCGATAAAACGTAAATTAACAGTCGTAGACTATATTCGGGGATACAGAAAGGTATTTATAGTCCAAATTTCAAGGCTCTATCTCGCTCAGGAACCGAGATATTCGATAAAACGTAAATTTACACTTTTCTTTTTGATGTTGCAGCCGATCTAAAAGTCGTAGAATATTTTCGGGGATACAGAAAGTTGAGGAATTTGGAGAAGGTATTTATAATCCAAATTTCAAGGCTCTATCTCGCTCAGGAACCGAGATATTCGATAAAACGTAAATGAACAGTCGTAGACTATATTCGGGGATACAGAAAGTTGAGGAATTTCGAAAAGGTATTTATAGTCCAAATTTCAAGTCTCTATCTCGCTCGAGAACCGAGATATTCGATAAAACGTAAATGAACAGTCGTAGACTATATTCGGGGATACAGAAAGGTATTTATAGTCCAAATTTCAAGGCTCTATCTCGCTCAGGAACCGAGATATTCGATAAAACGTAAATTTACACTTTTCTTTTTGATGTTGCAGCCGATCTAAAAGTCGTAGAATATTTTCGGGGATACAGAAAGTTGAGGAATTTGGAGAAGGTATTTATAATCCAAATTTCAAGGCTCTATCTCGCTCAGGAACCGAGATATTCGATAAAACGTAAATGAACAGTCGTAGACTATATTCGGGGATACAGAAAGTTGAGGAATTTCGAAAAGGTATTTATAGTCCAAATTTCAAGGCTCTATCTCGCTCAGGAACCGAGATATTCGATAAAACGTAAATGAACAGTCGTAGACTATATTCGGGGATACAGAAAGTTGAGGATTTTCGAAAAGGTATTTATAGTCCAAATTTCAAGTCTCTATCTCGCTCGAGAACCGAGATATTCGATAAAACGTAAATGAACAGTCGTAGACTATATTCGGGGATACAGAAAGGTATTTATAGTCCAAATTTCAAGGCTCTATCTCGCTCAGGAACCGAGATATTCGATAAAACGTAAATTTACACTTTTCTTTTTGATGTTGCAGCCGATCTAAAAGTTGTAGAATATTTTCGGGGATACAGAAAGTTGAGGAATTTCGAAAAGGTATTTATAGTCCAAATTTCAAGGCTCTATCTCGCTCAGGAACCGAGATATTCGATAAAACGTAAATGAACAGTCGTAGACTATATTCGGGGATACAGAAAGTTGAGGAATTTCGAAAAGGTATTTATAGTCCAAATTTCAAGTCTCTATCTCGCTCGAGAACCGAGATATTCGATAAAACGTAAATGAACAGTCGTAGACTATATTCGGGGATACAGAAAGGTATTTATAGTCCAAATTTCAAGGCTCTATCTCGCTCAGGAACCGAGATATTCGATAAAACGTAAATTTACACTTTTCTTTTTGATGTTGCAGCCGATCTAAAAGTTGTAGAATATTTTCGGGGATTCAGAAAGTTGAGGAATTTCGAAAAGGTATTTATAGTCCAAATTTCAAGGCTCTATCTCGCTCAGGAACCGAGATATTCGATAAAACGTAAATGAACAGTCGTAGACTATATTCGGGGATACAGAAAGTTGAGGAATTTCGAAAAGGTATTTATAGTCCAAATTTCAAGTCTCTATCTCGCTCGAGAACCGAGATATTCGATAAAACGTAAATGAACAGTCGTAGACTATATTCGGGGATACAGAAAGGTATTTATAGTCCAAATTTCAAGGCTCTATCTCGCTCAGGAACCGAGATATTCGATAAAACGTAAATTTACACTTTTCTTTTTGATGTTGCAGCCGATCTAAAAGTTGTAGAATATTTTCGGGGATACAGAAAGTTGAGGAATTTTGAGAAGGTATTTATAGTCCAAATTTCGAGGCTCTATCTCGCTCAGGAACCGAGATATTCGATAAAACGTAAATGAACAGTCGTAGACTATATTCGGGGATACAGAAAGTTGAGGAATTTCGAAAAGGTATTTATAGTCCAAATTTCAAGGCTCTATCTCGCTCAGGAACCGAGATATTCGATAAAACGTAAATGAACAGTCGTAGACTATATTCGGGGATACAGAAAGGTATTTATAGTCCAAATTTCAAGGCTCTATCTCGCTCAGGAACCGAGATATTCGATAAAACGTAAATTTACACTTTTCTTTTTGATGTTGCAGCCGATCTAAAAGTCGTAGAATATTTTCGGGGATACAGAAAGTTGAGGAATTTGGAGAAGGTATTTATAATCCAAATTTCAAGGCTCTATCTCGCTCAGGAACCGAGATATTCGATAAAACGTAAATGAACAGTCGTAGACTATTTTCGGGGATACAGAAAGTTGAGGAATTTTGAGAAGGTATTTATAGTCCAAATTTCAAGGCTCTATCTCGATCAGGAACCGAGATATTCGATAAAACGTAAATGAACAGTCGTAGACTATATTCGGGGATACAGAAAGTTGAGGAATTTCGAAAAGGTATTTATAGTCCAAATTTCAAGTCTCTATCTCGCTCGAGAACCGAGATATTCGATAAAACGTAAATGAACAGTCGTAGACTATATTCGGGGATACAGAAAGTTGAGGAATTTTGAGAAGGTATTTATAGTCCAAATTTCGAGGCTCTATCTCGCTCAGGAACCGAGATATTCGATAAAACGTAAATGAACAGTCGTAGACTATATTCGGGGATACAGAAAGTTGAGGAATTTCGAAAAGGTATTTATAGTCCAAATTTCAAGGCTCTATCTCGCTCAGGAACCGAGATATTCGATAAAACGTAAATGAACAGTCGTAGACTATATTCGGGGATACAGAAAGGTATTTATAGTCCAAATTTCAAGGCTCTATCTCGCTCAGGAACCGAGATATTCGATAAAACGTAAATTTACACTTTTCTTTTTGATGTTGCAGCCGATCTAAAAGTTGTAGAATATTTTCGGGGATACAGAAAGTTGAGGAATTTTGAGAAGGTATTTATAGTCCAAATTTCGAGGCTCTATCTCGCTCAGGAACCGAGATATTCGATAAAACGTAAATGAACAGTCGTAGACTATATTCGGGGATACAGAAAGTTGAGGAATTTCGAAAAGGTATTTATAGTCCAAATTTCAAGGCTCTATCTCGCTCAGGAACCGAGATATTCGATAAAACGTAAATGAACAGTCGTAGACTATATTCGGGGATACAGAAAGGTATTTATAGTCCAAATTTCAAGGCTCTATCTCGCTCAGGAACCGAGATATTCGATAAAACGTAAATTTACACTTTTCTTTTTGATGTTGCAGCCGATCTAAAAGTCGTAGAATATTTTCGGGGATACAGAAAGTTGAGGAATTTGGAGAAGGTATTTATAATCCAAATTTCAAGGCTCTATCTCGCTCAGGAACCGAGATATTCGATAAAACGTAAATGAACAGTCGTAGACTATTTTCGGGGATACAGAAAGTTGAGGAATTTTGAGAAGGTATTTATAGTCCAAATTTCAAGGCTCTATCTCGATCAGGAACCGAGATATTCGATAAAACGTAAATGAACAGTCGTAGACTATATTCGGGGATACAGAAAGTTGAGGAATTTCGAAAAGGTATTTATAGTCCAAATTTCAAGTCTCTATCTCGCTCGAGAACCGAGATATTCGATAAAACGTAAATGAACAGTCGTAGACTATATTCGGGGATACAGAAAGTTGAGGAATTTTGAGAAGGTATTTATAGTCCAAATTTCAAGGCTCTATCTCGCTCAGGAACCGAGATATTCGATAAAACGTAAATGAACAGTCGTAGACTATTTTCGGGGATACAGAAAGTTGAGGAATTTTGAGAAGGTATTTATAGTCCAAATTTCAAGGCTCTATCTCGCTCAGGAACCGAGATATTCGATAAAACGTAAATGAACAGTCGTAGACTATATTCGGGGATACAGAAAGGTATTTATAGTCCAAATTTCAAGGCTCTATCTCGCTCAGGAACCGAGATATTCGATAAAACGTAAATTTACACTTTTCTTTTTGATGTTGCAGCCGATCTAAAAGTCGTAGAATATTTTCGGGGATACAGAAAGTTGAGGAATTTGGAGAAGGTATTTATAATCCAAATTTCAAGGCTCTATCTCGCTCAGGAACCGAGATATTCGATAAAACGTAAATGAACAGTCGTAGACTATATTCGGGGATACAGAAAGTTGAGGAATTTTGAGAAGGTATTTATAGTCCAAATTTCAAGGCTCTATCTCGCTCAGGAACCGAAATATTCGATAAAACGTAAATGAACAGTCGTAGACTATATTCGGGGATACAGAAAGTTGAGGAATTTCGAAAAGGTATTTATAGTCCAAATTTCAAGGCTCTATCTCGCTCAGGAACCGAGATATTCGATAAAACGTAAATGAACAGTCGTAGACTATATTCGGGGATACAGAAAGTTGAGGAATTTCGAAAAGGTATTTATAGTCCAAATTTCAAGGTTCTATCTCGCTCAGGAACCGAGATATTCGATAAAACGTAAATGAACAGTCGTAGACTATATTCGGGGATACAGAAAGTTGAGGAATTTCGAAAAGGTATTTATAGTCCAAATTTCAAGTCTCTATCTCGCTCAGGAACCGAGATATTCGATAAAACGTAAATGAACAGTCGTAGACTATATTCGGGGATACAGAAAGTTGAGGAATTTCGAAAAGGTATTTATAGTCCAAATTTCAAGGCTCTATCTCGCTCAGGAACCGAGATATTCGATAAAACGTAAATGAACAGTCGTAGACTATATTCGGGGATACAGAAAGTTGAGGAATTTCGAAAAGGTATTTATAGTCCAAATTTCAAGTCTCTATCTCGCTCAGGAACCGAGATATTCGATAAAACGTAAATGAACAGTCGTAGACTATATTCGGGGATACAGAAAGTTGAGGAATTTCGAAAAGGTATATATAGTCCAAATTTCAAGGCTCTATCTCGCTCAGGAACCGAGATATTCGATAAAACGTAAATGAACAGTCGTAGACTATATTCGGGGATACAGAAAGTTGAGGAATTTCGAAAAGGTATTTATAGTCCAAATTTCAAGGCTCTATCTCGCTCAGGAACCGAGATATTCGATAAAACGTAAATAAACAGTCGTAGACTATATTCGGGGATACAGAAAGGTATTTATAGTCCAAATTTCAAGGCTCTATCTCGCTCAGGAACCGAGATATTCGATAAAACGTAAATGAACACTTTTCTTTTTGATGTTGCAGCCGATCTAAAAGTCGTAGAATATTTTCGGGGATACAGAAAGGTATTTATAGTCCAAATTTCAAGGCTCTATCTCGCTCAGGAACCGAGATATTCGATAAAACGTAAATTAACAGTCGTAGACTATATTCGGGGATACAGAAAGGTATTTATAGTCCAAATTTCAAGGCTCTATCTCGCTCAGGAACCGAGATATTCGATAAAACGTAAATTTACACTTTTCTTTTTGATGTTGCAGCCGATCTAAAAGTCGTAGAATATTTTCGGGGATACAGAAAGTTGAGGAATTTGGAGAAGGTATTTATAATCCAAATTTCAAGGCTCTATCTCGCTCAGGAACCGAGATATTCGATAAAACGTAAATGAACAGTCGTAGACTATATTCGGGGATACAGAAAGTTGAGGAATTTCGAAAAGGTATTTATAGTCCAAATTTCAAGTCTCTATCTCGCTCGAGAACCGAGATATTCGATAAAACGTAAATGAACAGTCGTAGACTATATTCGGGGATACAGAAAGGTATTTATAGTCCAAATTTCAAGGCTCTATCTCGCTCAGGAACCGAGATATTCGATAAAACGTAAATTTACACTTTTCTTTTTGATGTTGCAGCCGATCTAAAAGTCGTAGAATATTTTCGGGGATACAGAAAGTTGAGGAATTTGGAGAAGGTATTTATAATCCAAATTTCAAGGCTCTATCTCGCTCAGGAACCGAGATATTCGATAAAACGTAAATGAACAGTCGTAGACTATATTCGGGGATACAGAAAGTTGAGGAATTTCGAAAAGGTATTTATAGTCCAAATTTCAAGGCTCTATCTCGCTCAGGAACCGAGATATTCGATAAAACGTAAATGAACAGTCGTAGACTATATTCGGGGATACAGAAAGTTGAGGATTTTCGAAAAGGTATTTATAGTCCAAATTTCAAGTCTCTATCTCGCTCGAGAACCGAGATATTCGATAAAACGTAAATGAACAGTCGTAGACTATATTCGGGGATACAGAAAGGTATTTATAGTCCAAATTTCAAGGCTCTATCTCGCTCACGAACCGAGATATTCGATAAAACGTAAATTTACACTTTTCTTTTTGATGTTGCAGCCGATCTAAAAGTTGTAGAATATTTTCGGGGATACAGAAAGTTGAGGAATTTCGAAAAGGTATTTATAGTCCAAATTTCAAGGCTCTATCTCGCTCAGGAACCGAGATATTCGATAAAACGTAAATGAACAGTCGTAGACTATATTCGGGGATACAGAAAGTTGAGGAATTTCGAAAAGGTATTTATAGTCCAAATTTCAAGTCTCTATCTCGCTCGAGAACCGAGATATTCGATAAAACGTAAATGAACAGTCGTAGACTATATTCGGGGATACAGAAAGGTATTTATAGTCCAAATTTCAAGGCTCTATCTCGCTCAGGAACCGAGATATTCGATAAAACGTAAATTTACACTTTTCTTTTTGATGTTGCAGCCGATCTAAAAGTTGTAGAATATTTTCGGGGATACAGAAAGTTGAGGAATTTCGAAAAGGTATTTATAGTCCAAATTTCAAGGCTCTATCTCGCTCAGGAACCGAGATATTCGATAAAACGTAAATGAACAGTCGTAGACTATATTCGGGGATACAGAAAGTTGAGGAATTTCGAAAAGGTATTTATAGTCCAAATTTCAAGTCTCTATCTCGCTCGAGAACCGAGATATTCGATAAAACGTAAATGAACAGTCGTAGACTATATTCGGGGATACAGAAAGGTATTTATAGTCCAAATTTCAAGGCTCTATCTCGCTCAGGAACCGAGATATTCGATAAAACGTAAATTTACACTTTTCTTTTTGATGTTGCAGCCGATCTAAAAGTTGTAGAATATTTTCGGGGATACAGAAAGTTGAGGAATTTTGAGAAGGTATTTATAGTCCAAATTTCGAGGCTCTATCTCGCTCAGGAACCGAGATATTCGATAAAACGTAAATGAACAGTCGTAGACTATATTCGGGGATACAGAAAGTTGAGGAATTTCGAAAAGGTATTTATAGTCCAAATTTCAAGGCTCTATCTCGCTCAGGAACCGAGATATTCGATAAAACGTAAATGAACAGTCGTAGACTATATTCGGGGATACAGAAAGGTATTTATAGTCCAAATTTCAAGGCTCTATCTCGCTCAGGAACCGAGATATTCGATAAAACGTAAATTTACACTTTTCTTTTTGATGTTGCAGCCGATCTAAAAGTCGTAGAATATTTTCGGGGATACAGAAAGTTGAGGAATTTGGAGAAGGTATTTATAATCCAAATTTCAAGGCTCTATCTCGCTCAGGAACCGAGATATTCGATAAAACGTAAATGAACAGTCGTAGACTATTTTCGGGGATACAGAAAGTTGAGGAATTTTGAGAAGGTATTTATAGTCCAAATTTCAAGGCTCTATCTCGATCAGGAACCGAGATATTCGATAAAACGTAAATGAACAGTCGTAGACTATATTCGGGGATACAGAAAGTTGAGGAATTTCGAAAAGGTATTTATAGTCCAAATTTCAAGTCTCTATCTCGCTCGAGAACCGAGATATTCGATAAAACGTAAATGAACAGTCGTAGACTATATTCGGGGATACAGAAAGTTGAGGAATTTTGAGAAGGTATTTATAGTCCAAATTTCGAGGCTCTATCTCGCTCAGGAACCGAGATATTCGATAAAACGTAAATGAACAGTCGTAGACTATATTCGGGGATACAGAAAGTTGAGGAATTTCGAAAAGGTATTTATAGTCCAAATTTCAAGGCTCTATCTCGCTCAGGAACCGAGATATTCGATAAAACGTAAATGAACAGTCGTAGACTATATTCGGGGATACAGAAAGGTATTTATAGTCCAAATTTCAAGGCTCTATCTCGCTCAGGAACCGAGATATTCGATAAAACGTAAATTTACACTTTTCTTTTTGATGTTGCAGCCGATCTAAAAGTCGTAGAATATTTTCGGGGATACAGAAAGTTGAGGAATTTGGAGAAGGTATTTATAATCCAAATTTCAAGGCTCTATCTCGCTCAGGAACCGAGATATTCGATAAAACGTAAATGAACAGTCGTAGACTATTTTCGGGGATACAGAAAGTTGAGGAATTTTGAGAAGGTATTTATAGTCCAAATTTCAAGGCTCTATCTCGATCAGGAACCGAGATATTCGATAAAACGTAAATGAACAGTCGTAGACTATATTCGGGGATACAGAAAGTTGAGGAATTTCGAAAAGGTATTTATAGTCCAAATTTCAAGTCTCTATCTCGCTCGAGAACCGAGATATTCGATAAAACGTAAATGAACAGTCGTAGACTATATTCGGGGATACAGAAAGTTGAGGAATTTTGAGAAGGTATTTATAGTCCAAATTTCAAGGCTCTATCTCGCTCAGGAACCGAGATATTCGATAAAACGTAAATGAACAGTCGTAGACTATTTTCGGGGATACAGAAAGTTGAGGAATTTTGAGAAGGTATTTATAGTCCAAATTTCAAGGCTCTATCTCGCTCAGGAACCGAGATATTCGATAAAACGTAAATGAACAGTCGTAGACTATATTCGGGGATACAGAAAGGTATTTATAGTCCAAATTTCAAGGCTCTATCTCGCTCAGGAACCGAGATATTCGATAAAACGTAAATTTACACTTTTCTTTTTGATGTTGCAGCCGATCTAAAAGTCGTAGAATATTTTCGGGGATACAGAAAGTTGAGGAATTTGGAGAAGGTATTTATAATCCAAATTTCAAGGCTCTATCTCGCTCAGGAACCGAGATATTCGATAAAACGTAAATGAACAGTCGTAGACTATATTCGGGGATACAGAAAGTTGAGGAATTTCGAAAAGGTATTTATAGTCCAAATTTCAAGGCTCTATCTCGCTCAGGAACCGAGATATTCGATAAAACGTAAATGAACAGTCGTAGACTATATTCGGGGATACAGAAAGTTGAGGAATTTCGAAAAGGTATTTATAGTCCAAATTTCAAGTCTCTATCTCGCTCGAGAACCGAGATATTCGATAAAACGTAAATGAACAGTCGTAGACTATATTCGGGGATACAGAAAGGTATTTATAGTCCAAATTTCAAGGCTCTATCTCGCTCAGGAACCGAGATATTCGATAAAACGTAAATTTACACTTTTCTTTTTGATGTTGCAGCCGATCTAAAAGTTGTAGAATATTTTCGGGGATACAGAAAGTTGAGGAATTTTGAGAAGGTATTTATAGTCCAAATTTCAAGGCTCTATCTCGCTCAGGAACCGAGATATTCGATAAAACGTAAATGAACAGTCGTAGACTATATTCGGGGATACAGAAAGTTGAGGAATTTCGAAAAGGTATTTATAGTCCAAATTTCAAGGCTCTATCTCGCTCAGGAACCGAGATATTCGATAAAACGTAAATGAACAGTCGTAGACTATATTCGGGGATACAGAAAGTTGAGGAATTTCGAAAAGGTATTTATAGTCCAAATTTCAAGTCTCTATCTCGCTCGAGAACCGAGATATTCGATAAAACGTAAATGAACAGTCGTAGACTATATTCGGGGATACAGAAAGGTATTTATAGTCCAAATTTCAAGGCTCTATCTCGCTCAGGAACCGAGATATTCGATAAAACGTTAATTTACACTTTTCTTTTTGATGTTGCAGCCGATCTAAAAGTTGTAGAATATTTTCGGGGATACAGAAAGTTGAGGAATTTTGAGAAGGTATTTATAGTCCAAATTTCAAGGCTCTATCTCGCTCAGGAACCGAAATATTCGATAAAACGTAAATGAACAGTCGTAGACTATATTCGGGGATACAGAAAGTTGAGGAATTTCGAAAAGGTATTTATAGTCCAAATTTCAAGTCTCTATCTCGCTCGAGAACCGAGATATTCGATAAAACGTAAATGAACAGTCGTAGACTATATTCGGGGATACAGAAAGGTATTTATAGTCCAAATTTCAAGGCTCTATCTCGCTCAGGAACCGAGATATTCGATAAAACGTAAATGAACAGTCGTAGACTATATTCGGGGATACAGAAAGTTGAGGAATTTCGAAAAGGTATTTATAGTCCAAATTTCAAGGCTCTATCTCGCTCAGGAACCGAGATATTCGATAAAACGTAAATGAACAGTCGTAGACTATATTCGGGGATACAGAAAGTTGAGGAATTTCGAAAAGGTATTTATAGTCCAAATTTCAAGGCTCTATCTCGCTCAGGAACCGAGATATTCGATAAAACGTAAATGAACAGTCGTAGACTATATTCGGGGATACAGAAAGTTGAGGAATTTCGAAAAGGTATTTATAGTCCAAATTTCAAGTCTCTATCTCGCTCAGGAACCGAGATATTCGATAAAACGTAAATGAACAGTCGTAGACTATATTCGGGGATACAGAAAGTTGAGGAATTTCGAAAAGGTATTTATAGTCCAAATTTCAAGGCTCTATCTCGCTCAGGAACCGAGATATTCGATAAAACGTAAATGAACAGTCGTAGACTATATTCGGGGATACAGAAAGTTGAGGAATTTCGAAAAGGTATTTATAGTCCAAATTTCAAGTCTCTATCTCGCTCGAGAACCGAGATATTCGATAAAACGTAAATGAACAGTCGTAGACTATATTCGGGGATACAGAAAGGTATTTATAGTCCAAATTTCAAGGCTCTATCTCGCTCAGGAACCGAGATATTCGATAAAACGTTAATTTACACTTTTCTTTTTGATGTTGCAGCCGATCTAAAAGTTGTAGAATATTTTCGGGGATACAGAAAGTTGAGGAATTTTGAGAAGGTATTTATAGTCCAAATTTCAAGGCTCTATCTCGCTCAGGAACCGAAATATTCGATAAAACGTAAATGAACAGTCGTAGACTATATTCGGGGATACAGAAAGTTGAGGAATTTCGAAAAGGTATTTATAGTCCAAATTTCAAGTCTCTATCTCGCTCGAGAACCGAGATATTCGATAAAACGTAAATGAACAGTCGTAGACTATATTCGGGGATACAGAAAGGTATTTATAGTCCAAATTTCAAGGCTCTATCTCGCTCGAGAACCGAGATATTCGATAAAACGTAAATGAACAGTCGTAGACTATATTCGGGGATACAGAAAGGTATTTATAGTCCAAATTTCAAGGCTCTATCTCGCTCAGGAACCGAGATATTCGATGAAACGTAAATGAACAGTCGTAGACTATATTCGGGGATACAGAAAGTTGAGGAATTTCGAAAAGGTATTTATAGTCCAAATTTCAAGGCTCTATCTCGCTCAGGAACCGAGATATTCGATAAAACGTAAATGAACAGTCGTAGACTATATTCGGGGATACAGAAAGTTGAGGAATTTCGAAAAGGTATTTATAGTCCAAATTTCAAGTCTCTATCTCGCTCGAGAACCGAGATATTCGATAAAACGTAAATGAACAGTCGTAGACTATATTCGGGGATACAGAAAGGTATTTATAGTCCAAATTTCAAGGCTCTATCTCGCTCAGGAACCGAGATATTCGATAAAACGTTAATTTACACTTTTCTTTTTGATGTTGCAGCCGATCTAAAAGTTGTAGAATATTTTCGGGGATACAGAAAGTTGAGGAATTTTGAGAAGGTATTTATAGTCCAAATTTCAAGGCTCTATCTCGCTCAGGAACCGAAATATTCGATAAAACGTAAATGAACAGTCGTAGACTATATTCGGGGATACAGAAAGTTGAGGAATTTCGAAAAGGTATTTATAGTCCAAATTTCAAGTCTCTATATCGCTCGAGAACCGAGATATTCGATAAAACGTAAATGAACAGTCGTAGACTATATTCGGGGATACAGAAAGGTATTTATAGTCCAAATTTCAAGGCTCTATCTCGCTCAGGAACCGAGATATTCGATAAAACGTAAATGAACAGTCGAAGACTATATTCGGGGATACAGAAAGTTGAGGAATTTCGAAAAGGTATTTATAGTCCAAATTTCAAGGCTCTATCTCGCTCAGGAACCGAGATATTCGATAAAACGTAAATGAACAGTCGTAGACTATATTCGGGGATACAGAGAAGGTATTTATAATCCAAATTTCAAGGCTCTATCTCGCTCAGGAACCGAGATATTCGATAAAACGTAAATGAACAGTCGTAGACTATATTCGGGGATACAGAAAGTTGAGGAATTTCGAAAAGGTATTTATAGTCCAAATTTCAAGGCTCTATCTCGCTCAGGAACCGAGATATTCGATAAAACGTAAATGAACAGTCGTAGACTTTATTCGGGGATACAGAAAGGTATTTATAGTTCAAATTTCAAGGCTCTATCTCGCTCAGGAACCGAGATATTCGATAAAACGTAAATGAACAGTCGTAGACTATATTCGGGGATACAGAAAGTTGAGGAATTTCGAAAAGGTATTTATAGTCCAAATTTCAAGGCTCTATCTCGCTCAGGAACCGAGACATTCGATAAAACGTAAATGAACAGTCGTAGACTATATTCGGGGATACAGAAAGTTGAGGAATTTCGAAAAGGTATTTATAGTCCAAATTTCAAGTCTCTATCTCGCTCGAGAACCGAGATATTCGATAAAACGTAAATGAACAGTCGTAGACTATATTCGGGGATACAGAAAGGTATTTATAGTCCAAATTTCAAGGCTCTATCTCGCTCAGGAACCGAGATATTCGATAAAACGTAAATGAACAGTCGTAGACTATATTCGGGGATACAGAAAGTTGAGGAATTTCGAAAAGGTATTTATAGTCCAAATTTCAAGGCTCTATCTCGCTCAGGAACCGAGATATTCGATAAAACGTAAATGAACAGTCGTAGACTATATTCGGGGATACAGAGAAGGTATTTATAATCCAAATTTCAAGGCTCTATCTCGCTCAGGAACCGAGATATTCGATAAAACGTAAATGAACAGTCGTAGACTATATTCGGGGATACAGAAAGTTGAGGAATTTCGAAAAGGTATTTATAGTCCAAATTTCAAGGCTCTATCTCGCTCAGGAACCGAGATATTCGATAAAACGTAAATGAACAGTCGTAGACTTTATTCGGGGATACAGAAAGGTATTTATAGTTCAAATTTCAAGGCTCTATCTCGCTCAGGAACCGAGATATTCGATAAAACGTAAATGAACAGTCGTAGACTATATTCGGGGATACAGAAAGTTGAGGAATTTCGAAAAGGTATTTATAGTCCAAATTTCAAGGCTCTATCTCGCTCAGGAACCGAGATATTCGATAAAACGTAAATGAACAGTCGTAGACTATATTCGGGGATACAGAAAGGTATTTATAGTCCAAATTTCAAGGCTCTATCTCGCTCAGGAACCGAGATATTCGATAAAACGTAAATTTACACTTTTCTTTTTGATGTTGCAGCCAATCTAAAAGTCGTAGAATATTTTCGGGGATACAGAAAGTTGAGGAATTTGGAGAAGGTATTTATAATCCAAATTTCAAGGCTCTATCTCGCTCAGGAACCGAGATATTCGATAAAACGTAAATGAACAGTCGTAGACTATATTCGGGGATACAGAAAGTTGAGGAATTTCGAAAAGGTATTTATAGTCCAAATTTCAAGTCTCTATCTCGCTCGAGAACCGAGATATTCGATAAAACGTAAATGAACAGTCGTAGACTATATTCGGGGATACAGAAAGTTGAGGAATTTCGAAAAGGTATTTATAGTCCAAATTTCAAGTCTCTATCTCGCTCGAGAACCGAGATATTCGATAAAACGTAAATGAACAGTCGTAGACTATATTCGGGGATACAGAAAGGTATTTATAGTCCAAATTTCAAGGCTCTATCTCGCTCAGGAACCGAGATATTCGATAAAACGTAAATTTACACTTTTCTTTTTGATGTTGCAGCCGATCTAAAAGTCGTAGAATATTTTCGGGGATACAGAAAGTTGAGGAATTTTGAGAAGGTATTTATAGTCCAAATTTCAAGGCTCTATCTTGCTCAGGAACCGAGATATTCGATAAAACGTAAATGAACAGTCGTAGACTATATTCGGGGATACAGAAAGGTATTTATAGTCCAAATTTCAAGGCTCTATCTCGCTCAGGAACCGAGATATTCGATAAAACGTAAATGAACAGTCGTAGACTATATTCGGGGATACAGAAAGTTGAGGAATTTCGAAAAGGTATTTATAGTCCAAATTTCAAGGCTCTATCTCGCTCAGGAACCGAGATATTCGATAAAACGTAAATGAACAGTCGTAGACTTTATTCGGGGATACAGAAAGGTATTTATAGTCCAAATTTCAAGTCTCTATCTCGCTCGAGAACCGAGATATTCGATAAAACGTAAATGAACAGTCGTAGACTATATTCGGGGATACAGAAAGGTATTTATAGTCCAAATTTCAAGGCTCTATCTCGCTCAGGAACCGAGATATTCGATAAAACGTTAATTTACACTTTTCTTTTTGATGTTGCAGCCGATCTAAAAGTTGTAGAATATTTTCGGGGATACAGAAAGTTGAGGAATTTTGAGAAGGTATTTATAGTCCAAATTTCAAGGCTCTATCTCGCTCAGGAACCGAAATATTCGATAAAACGTAAATGAACAGTCGTAGACTATATTCGGGGATACAGAAAGTTGAGGAATTTCGAAAAGGTATTTATAGTCCAAATTTCAAGTCTCTATATCGCTCGAGAACCGAGATATTCGATAAAACGTAAATGAACAGTCGTAGACTATATTCGGGGATACAGAAAGGTATTTATAGTCCAAATTTCAAGGCTCTATCTCGCTCAGGAACCGAGATATTCGATAAAACGTAAATGAACAGTCGAAGACTATATTCGGGGATACAGAAAGTTGAGGAATTTCGAAAAGGTATTTATAGTCCAAATTTCAAGGCTCTATCTCGCTCAGGAACCGAGATATTCGATAAAACGTAAATGAACAGTCGTAGACTATATTCGGGGATACAGAGAAGGTATTTATAATCCAAATTTCAAGGCTCTATCTCGCTCAGGAACCGAGATATTCGATAAAACGTAAATGAACAGTCGTAGACTATATTCGGGGATACAGAAAGTTGAGGAATTTCGAAAAGGTATTTATAGTCCAAATTTCAAGGCTCTATCTCGCTCAGGAACCGAGATATTCGATAAAACGTAAATGAACAGTCGTAGACTTTATTCGGGGATACAGAAAGGTATTTATAGTTCAAATTTCAAGGCTCTATCTCGCTCAGGAACCGAGATATTCGATAAAACGTAAATGAACAGTCGTAGACTATATTCGGGGATACAGAAAGTTGAGGAATTTCGAAAAGGTATTTATAGTCCAAATTTCAAGGCTCTATCTCGCTCAGGAACCGAGACATTCGATAAAACGTAAATGAACAGTCGTAGACTATATTCGGGGATACAGAAAGTTGAGGAATTTCGAAAAGGTATTTATAGTCCAAATTTCAAGTCTCTATCTCGCTCGAGAACCGAGATATTCGATAAAACGTAAATGAACAGTCGTAGACTATATTCGGGGATACAGAAAGGTATTTATAGTCCAAATTTCAAGGCTCTATCTCGCTCAGGAACCGAGATATTCGATAAAACGTAAATGAACAGTCGTAGACTATATTCGGGGATACAGAAAGTTGAGGAATTTCGAAAAGGTATTTATAGTCCAAATTTCAAGGCTCTATCTCGCTCAGGAACCGAGATATTCGATAAAACGTAAATGAACAGTCGTAGACTATATTCGGGGATACAGAGAAGGTATTTATAATCCAAATTTCAAGGCTCTATCTCGCTCAGGAACCGAGATATTCGATAAAACGTAAATGAACAGTCGTAGACTATATTCGGGGATACAGAAAGTTGAGGAATTTCGAAAAGGTATTTATAGTCCAAATTTCAAGGCTCTATCTCGCTCAGGAACCGAGATATTCGATAAAACGTAAATGAACAGTCGTAGACTTTATTCGGGGATACAGAAAGGTATTTATAGTTCAAATTTCAAGGCTCTATCTCGCTCAGGAACCGAGATATTCGATAAAACGTAAATGAACAGTCGTAGACTATATTCGGGGATACAGAAAGTTGAGGAATTTCGAAAAGGTATTTATAGTCCAAATTTCAAGGCTCTATCTCGCTCAGGAACCGAGATATTCGATAAAACGTAAATGAACAGTCGTAGACTATATTCGGGGATACAGAAAGGTATTTATAGTCCAAATTTCAAGGCTCTATCTCGCTCAGGAACCGAGATATTCGATAAAACGTAAATTTACACTTTTCTTTTTGATGTTGCAGCCAATCTAAAAGTCGTAGAATATTTTCGGGGATACAGAAAGTTGAGGAATTTGGAGAAGGTATTTATAATCCAAATTTCAAGGCTCTATCTCGCTCAGGAACCGAGATATTCGATAAAACGTAAATGAACAGTCGTAGACTATATTCGGGGATACAGAAAGTTGAGGAATTTCGAAAAGGTATTTATAGTCCAAATTTCAAGTCTCTATCTCGCTCGAGAACCGAGATATTCGATAAAACGTAAATGAACAGTCGTAGACTATATTCGGGGATACAGAAAGTTGAGGAATTTCGAAAAGGTATTTATAGTCCAAATTTCAAGTCTCTATCTCGCTCGAGAACCGAGATATTCGATAAAACGTAAATGAACAGTCGTAGACTATATTCGGGGATACAGAAAGGTATTTATAGTCCAAATTTCAAGGCTCTATCTCGCTCAGGAACCGAGATATTCGATAAAACGTAAATTTACACTTTTCTTTTTGATGTTGCAGCCGATCTAAAAGTCGTAGAATATTTTCGGGGATACAGAAAGTTGAGGAATTTTGAGAAGGTATTTATAGTCCAAATTTCAAGGCTCTATCTTGCTCAGGAACCGAGATATTCGATAAAACGTAAATGAACAGTCGTAGACTATATTCGGGGATACAGAAAGGTATTTATAGTCCAAATTTCAAGGCTCTATCTCGCTCAGGAACCGAGATATTCGATAAAACGTAAATGAACAGTCGTAGACTATATTCGGGGATACAGAAAGTTGAGGAATTTCGAAAAGGTATTTATAGTCCAAATTTCAAGGCTCTATCTCGCTCAGGAACCGAGATATTCGATAAAACGTAAATGAACAGTCGTAGACTTTATTCGGGGATACAGAAAGGTATTTATAGTTCAAATTTCAAGGCTCTATCTCGCTCAGGAACCGAGATATTCGATAAAACGTAAATGAACAGTCGTAGACTATATTCGGGGATACAGAAAGTTGAGGAATTTCGAAAAGGTATTTATAGTCCAAATTTCAAGGCTCTATCTCGCTCAGGAACCGAGATATTCGATAAAACGTAAATGAACAGTCGTAGACTATATTCGGGGATACAGAAAGGTATTTATAGTCCAAATTTCAAGGCTCTATCTCGCTCAGGAACCGAGATATTCGATAAAACGTAAATTTACACTTTTCTTTTTGATGTTGCAGCCAATCTAAAAGTCGTAGAATATTTTCGGGGATACAGAAAGTTGAGGAATTTGGAGAAGGTATTTATAATCCAAATTTCAAGGCTCTATCTCGCTCAGGAACCGAGATATTCGATAAAACGTAAATGAACAGTCGTAGACTATATTCGGGGATACAGAAAGTTGAGGAATTTCGAAAAGGTATTTATAGTCCAAATTTCAAGTCTCTATCTCGCTCGAGAACCGAGATATTCGATAAAACGTAAATGAACAGTCGTAGACTATATTCGGGGATACAGAAAGTTGAGGAATTTCGAAAAGGTATTTATAGTCCAAATTTCAAGTCTCTATCTCGCTCGAGAACCGAGATATTCGATAAAACGTAAATGAACAGTCGTAGACTATATTCGGGGATACAGAAAGGTATTTATAGTCCAAATTTCAAGGCTCTATCTCGCTCAGGAACCGAGATATTCGATAAAACGTAAATTTACACTTTTCTTTTTGATGTTGCAGCCGATCTAAAAGTCGTAGAATATTTTCGGGGATACAGAAAGTTGAGGAATTTTGAGAAGGTATTTATAGTCCAAATTTCAAGGCTCTATCTTGCTCAGGAACCGAGATATTCGATAAAACGTAAATGAACAGTCGTAGACTATATTCGGGGATACAGAAAGGTATTTATAGTCCAAATTTCAAGGCTCTATCTCGCTCAGGAACCGAGATATTCGATAAAACGTAAATTTACACTTTTCTTTTTGATGTTGCAGCCGATCTAAAAGTCGTAGAATATTTTCGGGGATACAGAAAGTTGAGGAATTTTGAGAAGGTATTTATAGTCCAAATTTCAAGGCTCTATCTCGCTCAGGAACCGAGATATTCGATAAAACGTAAATGAACAGTCGTAGACTATATTCGGGGATACAGAACGTTGAGGAATTTTGAGAAGGTATTTATAGTCCAAATTTCAAGGCTCTATCTCGCTCAGGAACCGAGATATTCGATAAAACGTATTTGAACAGTCGTAGACTATATTCGGGGATACAGAAAGTTGAGGAATTTCGAAAAGGTATTTATAGTCCAAATTTCAAGGCTCTATCTCGCTCAGGAACCGAGATATTCGATAAAACGTAAATGAACAGTCGTAGACTTTATTCGGGGATACAGAAAGGTATTTATAGTTCAAATTTCAAGGCTCTATCTCGCTCAGGAACCGAGATATTCGATAAAACGTAAATGAACAGTCGTAGACTATATTCGGGGATACAGAAAGTTGAGGAATTTCGAAAAGGTATTTATAGTCCAAATTTCAAGGCTCTATCTCGCTCAGGAACCGAGATATTCGATAAAACGTAAATGAACAGTCGTAGACTATATTCGGGGATACAGAAAGGTATTTATAGTCCAAATTTCAAGGCTCTATCTCGCTCAGGAACCGAGATATTCGATAAAACGTAAATTTACACTTTTCTTTTTGATGTTGCAGCCAATCTAAAAGTCGTAGAATATTTTCGGGGATACAGAAAGTTGAGGAATTTGGAGAAGGTATTTATAATCCAAATTTCAAGGCTCTATCTCGCTCAGGAACCGAGATATTCGATAAAACGTAAATGAACAGTCGTAGACTATATTCGGGGATACAGAAAGTTGAGGAATTTCGAAAAGGTATTTATAGTCCAAATTTCAAGTCTCTATCTCGCTCGAGAACCGAGATATTCGATAAAACGTAAATGAACAGTCGTAGACTATATTCGGGGATACAGAAAGTTGAGGAATTTCGAAAAGGTATTTATAGTCCAAATTTCAAGTCTCTATCTCGCTCGAGAACCGAGATATTCGATAAAACGTAAATGAACAGTCGTAGACTATATTCGGGGATACAGAAAGGTATTTATAGTCCAAATTTCAAGGCTCTATCTCGCTCAGGAACCGAGATATTCGATAAAACGTAAATTTACACTTTTCTTTTTGATGTTGCAGCCGATCTAAAAGTCGTAGAATATTTTCGGGGATACAGAAAGTTGAGGAATTTTGAGAAGGTATTTATAGTCCAAATTTCAAGGCTCTATCTCGCTCAGGAACCGAGATATTCGATAAAACGTAAATGAACAGTCGTAGACTATATTCGGGGATACAGAAAGGTATTTATAGTCCAAATTTCAAGGCTCTATCTCGCTCAGGAACCGAGATATTCGATAAAACGTAAATTTACACTTTTCTTTTGATGTTGCAGCCAATCTAAAAGTCGTAGAATATTTTCGGGGATACAGAAAGTTGAGGAATTTGGAGAAGGTATTTATAATCCAAATTTCAAGGCTCTATCTCGCTCAGGAACCGAGATATTCGATAAAACGTAAATGAACAGTCGTAGACTTTATTCGGGGATACAGAAAGGTATTTATAGTTCAAATTTCAAGGCTCTATCTCGCTCAGGAACCGAGATATTCGATAAAACGTAAATGAACAGTCGTAGACTATATTCGGGGATACAGAAAGTTGAGGAATTTCGAAAAGGTATTTATAGTCCAAATTTCAAGGCTCTATCTCGCTCAGGAACCGAGATATTCGATAAAACGTAAATGAACAGTCGTAGACTATATTCGGGGATACAGAAAGGTATTTATAGTCCAAATTTCAAGGCTCTATCTCGCTCAGGAACCGAGATATTCGATAAAACCTAAATTTACACTTTTCTTTTTGATGTTGCAGCCAATCTAAAAGTCGTAGAATATTTTCGGGGATACAGAAAGTTGAGGAATTTGGAGAAGGTATTTATAGTCCAAATTTCAAGGCTCTATCTCGCTCAGGAACCGAGATATTCGATAAAACGTAAATGAACAGTCGTAGACTATATTCGGGGATACAGAAAGTTGAGGAATTTCGAAAAGGTATTTATAGTCCAAATTTCAAGGCTCTATCTCGCTCAGGAACCGAGATATTCGATAAAACGTAAATGAACAGTCGTAGACTATATTCGGGGATACAGAAAGGTATTTATAGTCCAAATTTCAAGGCTCTATCTCGCTCAGGAACCGAGATATTCGATAAAACGTAAATTTACACTTTTCTTTTTGATGTTGCAGCCAATCTAAAAGTCGTAGAATATTTTCGGGGATACAGAAAGTTGAGGAATTTGGAGAAGGTATTTATAGTCCAAATTTCAAGGCTCTATCTCGCTCAGGAACCGAGATATTCGATAAAACGTAAATGAACAGTCGTAGACTATATTCGGGGATACAGAAAGTTGAGGAATTTCGAAAAGGTATATATAGTCCAAATTTCAAGGCTCTATCTCGCTCAGGAACCGAGATATTCGATAAAACGTAAATGAACAGTCGTAGACTATATTCGGGGATACAGAAAGTTGAGGAATTTCGAAAAGGTATTTATAGTCCAAATTTCAAGTCTCTATCTCGCTCAGGAACCGAGATATTCGATAAAACGTAAATGAACAGTCGTAGACTATATTCGGGGATACAGAAAGTTGAGGAATTTCGAAAAGGTATATATAGTCCAAATTTCAAGGCTCTATCTCGCTCAGGAACCGAGATATTCGATAAAACGTAAATGAACAGTCGTAGACTATATTCGGGGATACAGAAAGTTGAGGAATTTCGAAAAGGTATTTATAGTCCAAATTTCAAGTCTCTATCTCGCTCAGGAACCGAGATATTCGATAAAACGTAAATGAACAGTCGTAGACTATATTCGGGGATACAGAAAGGTATTTATAGTTCAAATTTCAAGGCTCTATCTCGCTCAGGAACCGAGATATTCGATAAAACGTAAATTTACACTTTTCTTTTTGATGTTGCAGCCGATCTAAAAGTCGTAGAATATTTTCGGGGATACAGAAAGTTGAGGAATTTTGAGAAGGTATAGTCCAAATTTCAAGGCTCTATCTCGCTCAGGAACCGAGATATTCGATAAAACGTAAATGAACAGTCGTAGACTATATTCGGGGATACAGAAAGTTGAGGAATTTCGAAAAGGTATTTATAGTCCAAATTTCAAGGCTCTATCTCGCTCAGGAACCGAGATATTCGATAAAACGTAAATGAACAGTCGTAGACTATATTCGGGGATACAGAAAGTTGAGAAATTTCGAAAAGGTATTTATAGTCCAAATTTCAAGGCTCTATCTCGCTCAGGAACCGAGATATTCGATAAAACGTAAATGAACAGTCGTAGACTATATTCGGGGATACAGAAAGGTATTTATAGTCCAAATTTCAAGGCTCTATCTCGCTCAGGAACCGAGATATTCGATAAAACGTAAATTTACACTTTTCTTTTTGATGTTGCAGCCGATCTAAAAGTCGTAGAATATTTTCGGGGATACAGAAAGTTGAGGAATTTCGAAAAGGTATTTATAGTCCAAATTTCAAGGCTCTATCTCGCTCAGGAACCGAGATATTCGATAAAACGTAAATGAACAGTCGTAGACTATATTCGGGGATACAGAAAGTTGAGAAATTTCGAAAAGGTATTTATAGTCCAAATTTCAAGGCTCTATCTCGCTCAGGAACTGAGATATTCGATTAAACGTAAATGAACAGTCGTAGACTATATTCGGGGATACAGAAAGGTATTTATAGTCCAAATTTCAAGGCTCTATCTCGCTCAGGAACCGAGATATTCGATAAAACGTAAATTTACACTTTTCTTTTTGATGTTGCAGCCGATCTAAAAGTCGTAGAATATTTTCGGGAATACAGAAAGTTGAGGAATTTGGAGAAGGTATTTATAATCCAAATTTCAAGGCTCTATCTCGCTCAGGAACCGAGATATTCGATAAAACGTAAATGAACAGTCGTAGACTATTTTCGGGGATACAGAAAGTTGAGGAATTTTGAGAAGGTATTTATAGTCCAAATTTCAAGGCTCTATCTCGCTCAGGAACCGAGATATTCGATAAAACGTAAATGAACAGTCGTAGACTATATTCGGGGATACAGAAAGGTATTTATAGTCCAAATTTCAAGGCTCTATCTCGCTCAGGAACCGAGATATTCGATAAAACGTAAATTTACACTTTTCTTTTTGATGTTGCAGCCGATCTAAAAGTCGTAGAATATTTTCGGGGATACAGAAAGTTGAGGAATTTCGAAAAGGTATTTATAGTCCAAATTTCAAGGCTCTATCTCGCTCAGGAACCGAGATATTCGATAAAACGTAAATGAACAGTCGTAGACTATATTCGGGGATACAGAAAGTTGAGGAATTTCGAAAAGGTATTTATAGTCCAAATTTCAAGGCTCTATCTCGCTCAGGAACCGAGATATTCGATAAAACGTAAATGAACAGTCGTAGACTATATTCGGGGATACAGAAAGTTGAAGAATTTCGAAAAGGTATTTATAGTCCAAATTTCAAGTCTCTATCTCGCTCGAGAACCGAGATATTCGATAAAACGTAAATGAACAGTCGTAGACTATATTCGGGGATACAGAAAGGTATTTATAGTCCAAATTTCAAGGCTCTATCTCGCTCAGGAACCGAGATATTCGATAAAACGTAAATTTACACTTTTCTTTTTGATGTTGCAGCCGATCTAAAAGTCGTAGAATATTTTCGGGGATACAGAAAGTTGAGGAATTTGGAGAAGGTATTTATAATCCAAATTTCAAGGCTCTATCTCGCTCAGGAACCGAGATATTCGATAAAACGTAAATGAACAGTCGTAGACTATATTCGGGGATACAGAAAGTTGAGGAATTTCGAAAAGGTATTTATAGTCCAAATTTCAAGTCTCTATCTCGCTCGAGAACCGAGATATTCGATAAAACGTAAATGAACAGTCGTAGACTATATTCGGGGATACAGAAAGGTATTTATAGTCCAAATTTCAAGGCTCTATCTCGCTCAGGAACCGAGATATTCGATAAAACGTAAATTTACACTTTTCTTTTTGATGTTGCAGCCGATCTAAAAGTCGTAGAATATTTTCGGGGATACAGAAAGTTGAGGAATTTCGAAAAGGTATTTATAGTCCAAATTTCAAGGCTCTATCTCGCTCAGGAACCGAGATATTCGATAAAACGTAAATGAACAGTCGTAGACTATATTCGGGGATACAGAAAGTTGAGGAATTTCGAAAAGGTATTTATAGTCCAAATTTCAAGGCTCTATCTCGCTCAGGAACCGAGATATTCGATAAAACGTAAATGAACAGTCGTAGACTATATTCGGGGATACAGAAAGTTGAGGTATTTCGAAAAGGTATTTATAGTCCAAATTTCAAGTCTCTATCTCGCTCGAGAACCGAGATATTCGATAAAACGTAAATGAACAGTCGTAGACTATATTCAGGGATACAGAAAGTTGAGGAATTTCGAAAAGGTATTTATAGTCCAAATTTCAAGGCTCTATCTCGCTCAGGAACCGAGATATTCGATAAAACGTAAATGAACAGTCGTAGACTATATTCGGGGATACAGAAAGTTGAGAAATTTCGAAAAGGTATTTATAGTCCAAATTTCAAGGCTCTATCTCGCTCAGGAACCGAGATATTCGATAAAACGTAAATGAACAGTCGTAGACTATATTCGGGGATACAGAAAGGTATTTATAGTCCAAATTTCAAGGCTCTATCTCGCTCAGGAACCGAGATATTCGATAAAACGTAAATTTACACTTTTCTTTTTGATGTTGCAGCCGATCTAAAAGTCGTAGAATATTTTCGGGGATACAGAAAGTTGAGGAATTTGGAGAAGGTATTTATAATCCAAATTTCAAGGCTCTATCTCGCTCAGGAACCGAGATATTCGATAAAACGTAAATGAACAGTCGTAGACTATTTTCGGGGATACAGAAAGTTGAGGAATTTTGAGAAGGTATTTATAGTCCAAATTTCAAGGCTCTATCTCGCTCAGGAACCGAGATATTCGATAAAACGTAAATGAACAGTCGTAGACTATATTCGGGGATACAGAAAGGTATTTATAGTCCAAATTTCAAGGCTCTATCTCGCTCAGGAACCGAGATATTCGATAAAACGTAAATTTACACTTTTATTTTTGATGTTGCAGCCGATCTAAAAGTCGTAGAATATTTTCGGGGATACAGAAAGTTGAGGAATTTCGAGAAGGTATTTATAGTCCAAATTTCAAAGCTCTATCTTGCTCAGGAACCGAGATATTCGATAAAACGTAAATGAACAGTCGTAGACTATATTCGGGGATACAGAAAGGTATTTATAGTCCAAATTTCAAGGCTCTATCTCGCTCAGGAACCGAGATATTCGATAAAACGTAAATGAACAGTCGTAGACTATATTCGGGGATACAGAAAGTTGAGGAATTTCGAAAAGGTATTTATAGTCCAAATTTCAAGTCTCTATCTCGCTCGAGAACCGAGATATTCGATAAAACGTAAATGAACAGTCGTAGACTATATTCGGGGATACAGAAAGGTATTTATAGTCCAAATTTCAAGGCTCTATCTCGCTCAGGAACCGAGATATTCGATAAAACGTAAATTTACACTTTTCTTTTTGATGTTGCAGCCGATCTAAAAGTCGTAGAATATTTTCGGGGATACAGAAAGTTGAGGAATTTGGAGAAGGTATTTATAATCCAAATTTCAAGGCTCTATCTCGCTCAGGAACCGAGATATTCGATAAAACGTAAATGAACAGTCGTAGACTATATTCGGGGATACAGAAAGTTGAGGAATTTCGAAAAGGTATTTATAGTCCAAATTTCAAGTCTCTATCTCGCTCGAGAACCGAGATATTCGATAAAACGTAAATGAACAGTCGTAGACTATATTCGGGGATACAGAAAGGTATTTATAGTCCAAATTTCAAGGCTCTATCTCGCTCAGGAACCGAGATATTCGATAAAACGTAAATGAACAGTCGTAGACTATATTCGGGGATACAGAAAGTTGAGGAATTTCGAAAAGGTATTTATAGTCCAAATTTCAAGGCTCTATCTCGCTCAGGAACCGAGATATTCGATAAAACGTAAATGAACAGTCGTAGACTATATTCGGGGATACAGAAAGTTGAGGAATTTCGAAAAGGTATTTATAGTCCAAATTTCAAGGCTCTATCTCGCTCAGGAACCGAGATATTCGATAAAACGTAAATGAACAGTCGTAGACTATATTCGGGGATACAGAAAGGTATTTATAGTCCAAATTTCAAGGCTCTATCTCGCTCAGGAACCGAGATATTCGATAAAACGTAAATGAACAGTCGTAGACTATATTCGGGGATACAGAAAGTTGAGGAATTTCGAAAAGGTATTTATAGTCCAAATTTCAAGTCTCTATCTCGCTCGAGAACCGAGATATTCGATAAAACGTAAATGAACAGTCGTAGACTATATTCGGGGATACAGAAAGGTATTTATAGTCCAAATTTCAAGGCTCTATCTCGCTCGAGAACCGAGATATTCGATAAAACGTAAATGAACAGTCGTAGACTATATTCGGGGATACAGAAAGGTATTTATAGTCCAAATTTCAAGGCTCTATCTCGCTCAGGAACCGAGATATTCGATAAAACGTAAATTTACACTTTTCTTTTTGATGTTGCAGCCGATCTAAAAGTCGTAGAATATTTTCGGGGATACAGAAAGTTGAGGAATTTTGAGAAGGTATTTATAGTCCAAATTTCAAGGCTCTATCTCGCTCAGGAACCGAAATATTCGATAAAACTTAAATGAACAGTCGTAGACTATATTCGGGGATACAGAAAGGTATTTATAGTCCAAATTTCAAGGCTCTATCTCGCTCGAGAACCGAGATATTCGATAAAACGTAAATGAACAGTCGTAGACTATATTCGGGGATACAGAAAGGTATTTATAGTCCAAATTTCAAGGCTCTATCTCGCTCAGGAACCGAGATATTCGATAAAACGTAAATGAACAGTCGTAGACTATATTCGGGGATACAGAAAGTTGAGGAATTTCGAAAAGGTATTTATAGTCCAAATTTCAAGGCTCTATCTCGCTCAGGAACCGAGATATTCGATAAAACGTAAATGAACAGTCGTAGACTATATTCGGGGATACAGAAAGTTGAGGAATTTCGAAAAGGTATTTATAGTCCAAATTTCAAGGCTCTATCTCGCTCAGGAACCGAGATATTCGATAAAACGTAAATTTACACTTTTCTTTTTGATGTTGCAGCCGATCTAAAAGTCGTAGAATATTTTCGGGGATACAGAAAGTTGAGGAATTTCGAAAAGGTATTTATAGTCCAAATTTCAAGTCTCTATCTCGCTCGAGAACCGAGATATTCGATAAAACGTAAATGAACAGTCGTAGACTATATTCGGGGATACAGAAAGGTATTTATAGTCCAAATTTCAAGGCTCTATCTCGCTCAGGAACCGAGATATTCGATAAAACGTAAATTTACACTTTTCTTTTTGATGTTGTAGCCGATCTAAAAGTCGTAGAATATTTTCGGGGATACAGAAAGTTGAGGAATTTTGAGAAGGTATTTATAGTCCAAATTTCAAGGCTCTATCTCGCTCAGGAACCGAAATATTCGATAAAACGTAAATGAACAGTCGTAGACTATATTCGGGGATACAGAAAGTTGAGGAATTTCGAAAAGGTATTTATAGTCCAAATTTCAAGGCTCTATCTTGCTCAGGAACCGAGATATTCGATAAAACGTAAATGAACAGTCGTAGACTATATTCGGGGATACAGAAAGTTGAGAAATTTCGAAAAGGTATTTATAGTCCAAATTTCAAGGCTCTATCTCGCTCAGGAACCGAGATATTCGATAAAACGTAAATGAACAGTCGTAGACTATATTCGGGGATACAGAAAGGTATTTATAGTCCAAATTTCAAGGCTCTATCTCGCTCAGGAACCGAGATATTCGATAAAACGTAAATTTACACTTTTCTTTTTGATGTTGCAGCCGATCTAAAAGTCGTAGAATATTTTCGGGGATACAGAAAGTTGAGGAATTTGGAGAAGGTATTTATAATCCAAATTTCAAGGCTCTATCTCGCTCAGGAACCGAGATATTCGATAAAACGTAAATGAACAGTCGTAGACTATTTTCGGGGATACAGAAAGTTGAGGAATTTTGAGAAGGTATTTATAGTCCAAATTTCAAGGCTCTATCTCGCTCAGGAACCGAGATATTCGATAAAACGTAAATGAACAGTCGTAGACTATATTCGGGGATACAGAAAGGTATTTATAGTCCAAATTTCAAGGCTCTATCTCGCTCAGGAACCGAGATATTCGATAAAACGTAAATTTACACTTTTCTTTTTGATGTTGCAGCCGATCTAAAAGTCGTAGAATATTTTCGGGGATACAGAAAGTTGAGGAATTTCGAAAAGGTATTTATAGTCCAAATTTCAAGGCTCTATCTCGCTCAGGAACCGAGATATTCGATAAAACGTAAATGAACAGTCGTAGACTATATTCGGGGATACAGAAAGTTGAGGAATTTCGAAAAGGTATTTATAGTCCAAATTTCAAGGCTCTATCTCGCTCAGGAACCGAGATATTCGATAAAACGTAAATGAACAGTCGTAGACTATATTCGGGGATACAGAAAGTTGAGGAATTTCGAAAAGGTATTTATAGTCCAAATTTCAAGGCTCTATCTTGCTCAGGAACCGAGATATTCGATAAAACGTAAATGAACAGTCGTAGACTATATTCGGGGATACAGAAAGTTGAGAAATTTCGAAAAGGTATTTATAGTCCAAATTTCAAGGCTCTATCTTGCTCAGGAACCGAGATATTCGATAAAACGTAAATGAACAGTCGTAGACTATATTCGGGGATACAGAAAGTTGAGAAATTTCGAAAAGGTATTTATAGTCCAAATTTCAAGGCTCTATCTCGCTCAGGAACCGAGATATTCGATAAAACGTAAATGAACAGTCGTAGACTATATTCGGGGATACAGAAAGGTATTTATAGTCCAAATTTCAAGGCTCTATCTCGCTCAGGAACCGAGATATTCGATAAAACGTAAATTTACACTTTTCTTTTTGATGTTGCAGCCGATCTAAAAGTCGTAGAATATTTTCGGGGATACAGAAAGTTGAGGAATTTGGAGAAGGTATTTATAATCCAAATTTCAAGGCTCTATCTCGCTCAGGAACCGAGATATTCGATAAAACGTAAATGAACAGTCGTAGACTATTTTCGGGGATACAGAAAGTTGAGGAATTTTGAGAAGGTATTTATAGTCCAAATTTCAAGGCTCTATCTCGCTCAGGAACCGAGATATTCGATAAAACGTAAATGAACAGTCGTAGACTATATTCGGGGATACAGAAAGGTATTTATAGTCCAAATTTCAAGGCTCTATCTCGCTCAGGAACCGAGATATTCGATAAAACGTAAATTTACACTTTTCTTTTTGATGTTGCAGCCGATCTAAAAGTCGTAGAATATTTTCGGGGATACAGAAAGTTGAGGAATTTCGAAAAGGTATTTATAGTCCAAATTTCAAGGCTCTATCTCGCTCAGGAACCGAGATATTCGATAAAACGTAAATGAACAGTCGTAGACTATATTCGGGGATACAGAAAGTTGAGGAATTTCGAAAAGGTATTTATAGTCCAAATTTCAAGGCTCTATCTCGCTCAGGAACCGAGATATTCGATAAAACGTAAATGAACAGTCGTAGACTATATTCGGGGATACAGAAAGTTGAGGAATTTCGAAAAGGTATTTATAGTCCAAATTTCAAGTCTCTATCTCGCTCGAGAACCGAGATATTCGATAAAACGTAAATGAACAGTCGTAGACTATATTCGGGGATACAGAAAGGTATTTATAGTCCAAATTTCAAGGCTCTATCTCGCTCAGGAACCGAGATATTCGATAAAACGTAAATTTACACTTTTCTTTTTGATGTTGCAGCCGATCTAAAAGTCGTAGAATATTTTCGGGGATACAGAAAGTTGAGGAATTTTGAGAAGGTATTTATAGTCCAAATTTCAAGGCTCTATCTCGCTCAGGAACCGAGATATTCGATAAAACGTAAATGAACAGTCGTAGACTATATTCGGGGATACAGAAAGTTGAGGAATTTCGAAAAGGTATTTATAGTCCAAATTTCAAGTCTCTATCTCGCTCGAGAACCGAGATATTCGATAAAACGTAAATGAACAGTCGTAGACTATATTCGGGGATACAGAAAGGTATTTATAGTCCAAATTTCAAGGCTCTATCTCGCTCAGGAACCGAGATATTCGATAAAACGTAAATGAACAGTCGTAGACTATATTCGGGGATACAGAAAGTTGAGGAATTTCGAAAAGGTATTTATAGTCCAAATTTCAAGGCTCTATCTCGCTCAGGAACCGAGATATTCGATAAAACGTAAATGAACAGTCGTAGACTATATTCGGGGATACAGAAAGTTGAGGAATTTCGAAAAGGTATTTATAGTCCAAATTTCGAGGCTCTATCTCGCTCAGGAACCGAGATATTCGATAAAACGTAAATGAACAGTCCTAGACTATATTCGGGGATACAGAAAGGTATTTATAGTCCAAATTTCAAGGCTCTATCTCGCTCAGGAACCGAGATATTCGATAAAAACGTAAATGAACAGTCGTAGACTATATTCGGGGATACAGAAAGTTGAGGAATTTCGAAAAGGTATTTATAGTCCAAATTTCAAGTCTCTATCTCGCTCGAGAACCGAGATATTCGATAAAACGTAAATGAACAGTCGTAGACTATATTCGGGGATACAGAAAGGTATTTATAGTCCAAATTTCAAGGCTCTATCTCGCTCAGGAACCGAGATATTCGATAAAACGTAAATGAACAGTCGTAGACTATATTCGGGGATACAGAAAGTTGAGGAATTTCGAAAAGGTATTTATAGTCCAAATTTCAAGGCTCTATCTCGCTCAGGAACCGAGATATTCGATAAAACGTAAATGAACAGTCGTAGACTATATTCGGGGATACAGAAAGTTGAGGAATTTCGAAAAGGTATTTATAGTCCAAATTTCGAGGCTCTATCTCGCTCAGGAACCGAGATATTCGATAAAACGTAAATGAACAGTCGTAGACTATATTCGGGGATACAGAAAGGTATTTATAGTCCAAATTTCAAGGCTCTATCTCGCTCAGGAACCGAGATATTCGATAAAAACGTAAATGAACAGTCGTAGACTATATTCGGGGATACAGAAAGTTGAGGAATTTCGAAAAGGTATTTATAGTCCAAATTTCAAGTCTCTATCTCGCTCGAGAACCGAGATATTCGATAAAACGTAAATGAACAGTCGTAGACTATATTCGGGGATACAGAAAGTTGAGGAATTTCGAAAAGGTATTTATAGTCCAAATTTCAAGTCTCTATCTCGCTCGAGAACCGAGATATTCGATAAAACGTAAATGAACAGTCGTAGACTATATTCGGGGATACAGAAACAGTCGTAGACTTTATTCGGGGATACAGAAAGGTATTTATAGTTCAAATTTCAAGGCTCTATCTCGCTCACGAACCGAGATATTCGATAAAACGTAAATTTACACTTTTCTTTTTGATTTTGCAGCCGATCTAAAAGTCGTAGAATATTTTCGGGGATACAGAAAGTTGAGGAATTTTGAGAAGGTATTTATAGTCCAAATTTCAAGGCTCTATCTCGCTCAGGAACCGAGATATTCGATAAAACGTAAATGAACAGTCGTAGACTATATTCGGGGATACAGAAAGGTATTTATAGTCCAAATTTCAAGGCTCTATCTCGCTCAGGAACCGAGATATTCGATAAAACGTAAATGAACAGTCGTAGACTATATTCGGGGATACAGAAAGTTGAGGAATTTCGAAAAGGTATTTATAGTCCAAATTTCAAGTCTCTATCTCGCTCGAGAACCGAGATATTCGATAAAACGTAAATGAACAGTCGTAGACTATATTCGGGGATACAGAAAGGTATTTATAGTCCAAATTTCAAGGCTCTATCTCGCTCAGGAACCGAGATATTCGATAAAACGTAAATTTACACTTTTCTTTTTGATGTTGCAGCCGATCTAAAAGTCGTAGAATATTTTCGGGGATACAGAAAGTTGAGGAATTTCGAAAAGGTATTTATAGTCCAAATTTCAAGTCTCTATCTCGCTCGAGAACCGAGATATTCGATAAAACGTAAATGAACAGTCGTAGACTATATTCGGGGATACAGAAAGGTATTTATAGTCCAAATTTCAAGGCTCTATCTCGCTCAGGAACCGAGATATTCGATAAAACGTAAATTTACACTTTTCTTTTTGATGTTGTAGCCGATCTAAAAGTCGTAGAATATTTTCGGGGATACAGAAAGTTGAGGAATTTTGAGAAGGTATTTATAGTCCAAATTTCAAGGCTCCATCTCGCTCAGGAACCGAGATATTCGATAAAACGTAAATGAACAGTCGTAGACTTTATTCGGGGATACAGAAAGGTATTTATAGTTCAAATTTCAAGGCTCTATCTCGCTCAGGAACCGAGATATTCGATAAAACGTAAATTTACACTTTTCTTTTTGATTTTGCAGCCGATCTAAAAGTCGTAGAATATTTTCGGGGATACAGAAAGTTGAGGAATTTTGAGAAGGTATTTATGAACAGTCGAAGACTATATTCGGGGATACAGAAAGGTATTTATAGTCCAAATTTCAAGGCTCTATCTCGCTCAGGAACCGAGATATTCGATAAAACGTAAATTTACACTTTTCTTTTTGATGTTGCAGCCAATCTAAAAGTCGTAGAATATTTTCGGGGATACAGAAAGTTGAGGAATTTGGAGAAGGTATTTATAATCCAAATTTCAAGGCTCTATCTCGCTCAGGAACCGAGATATTCGATAAAATGTAAATGAACAGTCGTAGACTATATTCGGGGATACAGAAAGTTGAGGAATTTCGAAAAGGTATTTATAGTCCAAATTTCAAGTCTCTATCTCGCTCGAGAACCGAGATATTCGATAAAACGTAAATGAACAGTCGTAGACTATATTCGGGGATACAGAAAGGTATTTATAGTCCAAATTTCAAGGCTCTATCTCGCTCAGGAACCGAGATATTCGATAAAACGTAAATGAACAGTCGTAGACTATATTCGGGGATACAGAAAGTTGAGGAATTTCGAAAAGGTATTTATAGTCCAAATTTCAAGGCTCTATCTCGCTCAGGAACCGAGATATTCGATAAAACGTAAATGAACAGTCGTAGACTATATTCGGGGATACAGAAAGTTGAGGAATTTCGAAAAGGTATTTATAGTCCAAATTTCGAGGCTCTATCTCGCTCAGGAACCGAGATATTCGATAAAACGTAAATGAACAGTCGTAGACTATATTCGGGGATACAGAAAGGTATTTATAGTCCAAATTTCAAGGCTCTATCTCGCTCAGGAACCGAGATATTCGATAAAAACGTAAATGAACAGTCGTAGACTATATTCGGGGATACAGAAAGTTGAGGAATTTCGAAAAGGTATTTATAGTCCAAATTTCAAGTCTCTATCTCGCTCGAGAACCGAGATATTCGATAAAACGTAAATGAACAGTCGTAGACTATATTCGGGGATACAGAAAGTTGAGGAATTTCGAAAAGGTATTTATAGTCCAAATTTCAAGTCTCTATCTCGCTCGAGAACCGAGATATTCGATAAAACGTAAATGAACAGTCGTAGACTATATTCGGGGATACAGAAACAGTCGTAGACTTTATTCGGGGATACAGAAAGGTTTTTATAGTTCAAATTTCAAGGCTCTATCTGGCTCAGGAACCGAGATATTCGAGAAAACGTAAATTTACACTTTTCTTTTTGATTTTGCAGCCGATCTAAAAGTCGTAGAATATTTTCGGGGATACAGAAAGTTGAGGAATTTTGAGAAGGTATTTATAGTCCAAATTTCAAGACTCTATCTCGCTCAGGAACCGAGATATTCGATAAAACGTAAATGAACAGTCGTAGACTATATTCGGGGATACAGAAAGTTGAGGAATTTCGAAAAGGTATTTATAGTCCAAATTTCAAGGCTCTATCTCGCTCAGGAACCGAGATATTCGATAAAACGTAAATTTACACTTTTCTTTTTGATTTTGCAGCCGATCTTAAAGTCGTAGAATATTTTCGGGGATACAGAAAGTTGAGGAATTTCAAGGCTCTATCTCGCTCAGGAACCGAGATATTCGATAAAACGTAAATGAACAGTCGTAGACTATATTCGGGGATACAGAAAGTTGAGGAATTTCGAAAAGGTATTTATAGTCCAAATTTCAAGGCTAAAACGTAAATTTACACTTTTCTTTTTGATTTTGCAGCCGATAAAACGTAAATGAACAGTCGTAGACTATATTCGGGGATACAGAAAGTTGAGGAATTTCGAAAAGGTATTTATAATCCAAATTTCAAGGCTCTATCTCGCTCAGGAACCGAGATATTCGATAAAATGTAAATGAACAGTCGTAGACTATATTCGGGGATACAGAAAGTTGAGGAATTTCGAAAAGGTATTTATAGTCCAAATTTCAAGTCTCTATCTCGCTCGAGAACCGAGAAATTCGATAAAACGTAAATGAACAGTCGTAGACTATATTCGGGGATACAGAAAGGTATTTATAGTCCAAATTTCAAGGCTCTATCTCGCTCAGGAACCGAGATATTCGATAAAACGTAAATGAACAGTCGTAGACTATATTCGGGGATACAGAAAGTTGAGGAATTTCGAAAAGGTATTTATAGTCCAAATTTCAAGGCTCTATCTCGCTCAGGAACCGAGATATTCGATAAAACGTAAATGAACAGTCGTAGACTATATTCGGGGATACAGAAAGTTGAGGAATTTCGAAAAGGTATTTATAGTCCAAATTTCGAGGCTCTATCTCGCTCAGGAACCGAGATATTCGATAAAACGTAAATGAACAGTCGTAGACTATATTCGGGGATACAGAAAGGTATTTATAGTCCAAATTTCAAGGCTCTATCTCGCTCAGGAACCGAGATATTCGATAAAAACGTAAATGAACAGTCGTAGACTATATTCGGGGATACAGAAAGTTGAGGAATTTCGAAAAGGTATTTATAGTCCAAATTTCAAGTCTCTATCTCGCTCGAGAACCGAGATATTCGATAAAACGTAAATGAACAGTCGTAGACTATATTCGGGGATACAGAAAGTTGAGGAATTTCGAAAGGTATTTATAGTCCAAATTTCAAGTCTCTATCTCGCTCGAGAACCGAGATATTCGATAAAACGTAAATGAACAGTCGTAGACTATATTCGGGGATACAGAAACAGTCGTAGACTTTATTCGGGGATACAGAAAGGTATTTATAGTTCAAATTTCAAGGCTCTATCTGGCTCAGGAACCGAGATATTCGAGAAAACGTAAATTTACACTTTTCTTTTTGATTTTGCAGCCGATCTAAAAGTCGTAGAATATTTTCGGGGATACAGAAAGTTGAGGAATTTCGAAAAGGTATTTATAGTCCAAATTTCAAGGCTCTATCTCGCTCAGGAACCGAGATATTCGATAAAACGTAAGTCGTAGAATATTTTCGGGGATACAGAAAGTTGAGGAATTTGGAGAAGGTATTTATAATCCAAATTTCAAGGCTCTATCTCGCTCAGGAACCGAGATATTCGATAAAATGTAAATGAACAGTCGTACACTATATTCGGGGATACAGAAAGTTGAGGAATTTCGAAAAGGTATTTATAGTCCAAATTTCAAGTCTCTATCTCGCTCGAGAACCGAGATATTCGATAAAACGTAAATGAACAGTCGTAGACTATATTCGGGGATACAGAAAGGTATTTATAGTCCAAATTTCAAGGCTCTATCTCGCTCAGGAACCGAGATATTCGATAAAACGTAAATGAACAGTCGTAGACTATATTCGGGGATACAGAAAGGTATTTATAGTCCAAATTTCAAGGCTCTATCTCGCTCAGGAACCGAGATATTCGATAAAACGTAAATGAACAGTCGTAGACTATATTCGGGGATACAGAAAGGTATTTATAGTCCAAATTTCAAGGCTCTATCTCGCTCAGGAACCGAGATATTCGATAAAACGTAAATTTACACTTTTCTTTTTGATGTTGCAGCCGATCTAAAAGTCGTAGAATATTTTCGGGGATACAGAAAGTTGAGGAATTTTGAGAAGGTATTTATAGTCCAAATTTCAAGGCTCTATCTCGCTCAGGAACCGAGATATTCGATAAAACGTAAATGAACAGTCGTAGACTATATTCGGGGATACAGAAAGTTGAGGAATTTCGAAAAGGTATTTATAGTCCAAATTTCAAGTCTCTATCTCGCTCGAGAACCGAGATATTCGATAAAACGTAAATGAACAGTCGTAGACTATATTCGGGGATACAGAAAGGTATTTATAGTCCAAATTTCAAGGCTCTATCTCGCTCAGGAACCGAGATATTCGATAAAACGTAAATGAACAGTCGTAGACTATATTCGGGGATACAGAAAGTTGAGGAATTTCGAAAAGGTATTTATAGTCCAAATTTCAAGGCTCTATCTCGCTCAGGAACCGAGATATTCGATAAAACGTAAATGAACAGTCGTAGACTATATTCGGGGATACAGAAAGTTGAGGAATTTCGAAAAGGTATTTATAGTCCAAATTTCGAGGCTCTATCTCGCTCAGGAACCGAGATATTCGATAAAACGTAAATGAACAGTCCTAGACTATATTCGGGGATACAGAAAGGTATTTATAGTCCAAATTTCAAGGCTCTATCTCGCTCAGGAACCGAGATATTCGATAAAAACGTAAATGAACAGTCGTAGACTATATTCGGGGATACAGAAAGTTGAGGAATTTCGAAAAGGTATTTATAGTCCAAATTTCAAGTCTCTATCTCGCTCGAGAACCGAGATATTCGATAAAACGTAAATGAACAGTCGTAGACTATATTCGGGGATACAGAAAGGTATTTATAGTCCAAATTTCAAGGCTATATCTCGCTCAGGAACCGAGATATTCGATAAAACGTAAATGAACAGTCGTAGACTATATTCGGGGATACAGAAAGTTGAGGAATTTCGAAAAGGTATTTATAGTCCAAATTTCAAGGCTCTATCTCGCTCAGGAACCGAGATATTCGATAAAACGTAAATGAACAGTCGTAGACTATATTCGGGGATACAGAAAGTTGAGGAATTTCGAAAAGGTATTTATAGTCCAAATTTCGAGGCTCTATCTCGCTCAGGAACCGAGATATTCGATAAAACGTAAATGAACAGTCGTAGACTATATTCGGGGATACAGAAAGGTATTTATAGTCCAAATTTCAAGGCTCTATCTCGCTCAGGAACCGAGATATTCGATAAAAACGTAAATGAACAGTCGTAGACTATATTCGGGGATACAGAAAGTTGAGGAATTTCGAAAAGGTATTTATAGTCCAAATTTCAAGTCTCTATCTCGCTCGAGAACCGAGATATTCGATAAAACGTAAATGAACAGTCGTAGACTATATTCGGGGATACAGAAAGTTGAGGAATTTCGAAAAGGTATTTATAGTCCAAATTTCAAGTCTCTATCTCGCTCGAGAACCGAGATATTCGATAAAACGTAAATGAACAGTCGTAGACTATATTCGGGGATACAGAAACAGTCGTAGACTATATTCGGGGATACAGAAAGGTATTTATAGTCCAAATTTCAAGGCTCTATCTCGCTCAGGAACCGAGATATTCGATAAAACGTAAATTTACACTTTTCTTTTTGATGTTGCAGCCGATCTAAAAGTCGTAGAATATTTTCGGGGATACAGAAAGTTGAGGAATTTTGAGAAGGTATTTATAGTCCAAATTTCAAGGCTCTATCTCGCTCAGGAACCGAAATATTCGATAAAACGTAAATGAACAGTCGTAGACTATATTCGGGGATACAGAAAGGTATTTATAGTCCAAATTTCAAGGCTCTATCTCGCTCAGGAACCGAGATATTCGATAAAACGTAAATGAACAGTCGTAGACTATATTCGGGGATACAGAAAGTTGAGGAATTTCGAAAAGGTATTTATAGTCCAAATTTCAAGTCTCTATCTCGCTCGAGAACCGAGATATTCGATAAAACGTAAATGAACAGTCGTAGACTATATTCGGGGATACAGAAAGGTATTTATAGTCCAAATTTCAAGGCTCTATCTCGCTCAGGAACCGAGATATTCGATAAAACGTAAATTTACACTTTTCTTTTTGATGTTGCAGCCGATCTAAAAGTCGTAGAATATTTTCGGGGATACAGAAAGTTGAGGAATTTCGAAAAGGTATTTATAGTCCAAATTTCAAGTCTCTATCTCGCTCGAGAACCGAGATATTCGATAAAACGTAAATGAACAGTCGTAGACTATATTCGGGGATACAGAAAGGTATTTATAGTCCAAATTTCAAGGCTCTATCTCGCTCAGGAACCGAGATATTCGATAAAACGTAAATTTACACTTTTCTTTTTGATGTTGTAGCCGATCTAAAAGTCGTAGAATATTTTCGGGGATACAGAAAGTTGAGGAATTTTGAGAAGGTATTTATAGTCCAAATTTCAAGGCTCCATCTCGCTCAGGAACCGAGATATTCGATAAAACGTAAATGAACAGTCGTAGACTTTATTCGGGGATACAGAAAGGTATTTATAGTTCAAATTTCAAGGCTCTATCTCGCTCAGGAACCGAGATATTCGATAAAACGTAAATTTACACTTTTCTTTTTGATTTTGCAGCCGATCTAAAAGTCGTAGAATATTTTCGGGGATACAGAAAGTTGAGGAATTTTGAGAAGGTATTTATGAACAGTCGAAGACTATATTCGGGGATACAGAAAGGTATTTATAGTCCAAATTTCAAGGCTCTATCTCGCTCAGGAACCGAGATATTCGATAAAACGTAAATTTACACTTTTCTTTTTGATGTTGCAGCCAATCTAAAAGTCGTAGAATATTTTCGGGGATACAGAAAGTTGAGGAATTTGGAGAAGGTATTTATAATCCAAATTTCAAGGCTCTATCTCGCTCAGGAACCGAGATATTCGATAAAATGTAAATGAACAGTCGTAGACTATATTCGGGGATACAGAAAGTTGAGGAATTTCGAAAAGGTATTTATAGTCCAAATTTCAAGTCTCTATCTCGCTCGAGAACCGAGATATTCGATAAAACGTAAATGAACAGTCGTAGACTATATTCGGGGATACAGAAAGGTATTTATAGTCCAAATTTCAAGGCTCTATCTCGCTCAGGAACCGAGATATTCGATAAAACGTAAATGAACAGTCGTAGACTATATTCGGGGATACAGAAAGTTGAGGAATTTCGAAAAGGTATTTATAGTCCAAATTTCAAGGCTCTATCTCGCTCAGGAACCGAGATATTCGATAAAACGTAAATGAACAGTCGTAGACTATATTCGGGGATACAGAAAGTTGAGGAATTTCGAAAAGGTATTTATAGTCCAAATTTCGAGGCTCTATCTCGCTCAGGAACCGAGATATTCGATAAAACGTAAATGAACAGTCGTAGACTATATTCGGGGATACAGAAAGGTATTTATAGTCCAAATTTCAAGGCTCTATCTCGCTCAGGAACCGAGATATTCGATAAAAACGTAAATGAACAGTCGTAGACTATATTCGGGGATACAGAAAGTTGAGGAATTTCGAAAAGGTATTTATAGTCCAAATTTCAAGTCTCTATCTCGCTCGAGAACCGAGATATTCGATAAAACGTAAATGAACAGTCGTAGACTATATTCGGGGATACAGAAAGTTGAGGAATTTCGAAAAGGTATTTATAGTCCAAATTTCAAGTCTCTATCTCGCTCGAGAACCGAGATATTCGATAAAACGTAAATGAACAGTCGTAGACTATATTCGGGGATACAGAAACAGTCGTAGACTTTATTCGGGGATACAGAAAGGTATTTATAGTTCAAATTTCAAGGCTCTATCTGGCTCAGGAACCGAGATATTCGAGAAAACGTAAATTTACACTTTTCTTTTTGATTTTGCAGCCGATCTAAAAGTCGTAGAATATTTTCGGGGATACAGAAAGTTGAGGAATTTTGAGAAGGTATTTATAGTCCAAATTTCAAGGCTCTATCTCGCTCGAGAACCGAGATATTCGATAAAACGTAAATGAACAGTCGTAGACTATATTCGGGGATACAGAAAGTTGAGGAATTTCGAAAAGGTATTTATAGTCCAAATTTCAAGTCTCTATCTCGCTCGAGAACCGAGATATTCGATAAAACGTAAATGAACAGTCGTAGACTATATTCGGGGATACAGAAACAGTCGTAGACTTTATTCGGGGATACAGAAAGGTATTTATAGTTCAAATTTCAAGGCTCTATCTGGCTCAGGAACCGAGATATTCGAGAAAACGTAAATTTACACTTTTCTTTTTGATTTTGCAGCCGATCTAAAAGTCGTAGAATATTTTCGGGGATACAGAAAGTTGAGGAATTTTGAGAAGGTATTTATAGTCCAAATTTCAAGGCTCTATCTCGCTCAGGAACCGAGATATTCGATAAAACGTAAATGAACAGTCGTAGACTATATTCGGGGATACAGAAAGTTGAGGAATTTCGAAAAGGTATTTATAGTCCAAATTTCAAGGCTCTATCTCGCTCAGGAACCGAGATATTCGATAAAACGTAAATTTACACTTTTCTTTTTGATTTTGCAGCCGATAAAACGTAAATGAACAGTCGTAGACTTTATTCGGGGATACAGAAAGGTATTTATAGTTCAAATTTCAAGGCTCTATCTCGCTCAGGAACCGAGATATTCGATAAAACGTAAATTTACACTTTTCTTTTTGATTTTGCAGCCGATCTTAAAGTCGTAGAATATTTTCGGGGATACAGAAAGTTGAGGAATTTCAAGGCTCTATCTCGCTCAGGAACCGAGATATTCGATAAAACGTAAATGAACAGTCGTAGACTATATTCGGGGATACAGAAAGTTGAGGAATTTCGAAAAGGTATTTATAGTCCAAATTTCAAGGCTAAAACGTAAATTTACACTTTTCTTTTTGATTTTGCAGCCGATAAAACGTAAATGAACAGTCGTAGACTATATTCGGGGATACAGAAAGTTGAGGAATTTCGAAAAGGTATTTATAATCCAAATTTCAAGGCTCTATCTCGCTCAGGAACCGAGATATTCGATAAAATGTAAATGAACAGTCGTAGACTATATTCGGGGATACAGAAAGTTGAGGAATTTCGAAAAGGTATTTATAGTCCAAATTTCAAGTCTCTATCTCGCTCGAGAACCGAGATATTCGATAAAACGTAAATGAACAGTCGTAGACTATATTCGGGGATACAGAAAGGTATTTATAGTCCAAATTTCAAGGCTCTATCTCGCTCAGGAACCGAGATATTCGATAAAACGTAAATGAACAGTCGTAGACTATATTCGGGGATACAGAAAGTTGAGGAATTTCGAAAAGGTATTTATAGTCCAAATTTCAAGGCTCTATCTCGCTCAGGAACCGAGATATTCGATAAAACGTAAATGAACAGTCGTAGACTATATTCGGGGATACAGAAAGTTGAGGAATTTCGAAAAGGTATTTATAGTCCAAATTTCAAGTCTCTATCTCGCTCGAGAACCGAGATATTCGATAAAACGTAAATGAACAGTCGTAGACTATATTCGGGGATACAGAAAGTTGAGGAATTTCGAAAAGGTATTTATAGTCCAAATTTCAAGTCTCTATCTCGCTCGAGAACCGAGATATTCGATAAAACGTAAATGAACAGTCGTAGACTATATTCGGGGATACAGAAACAGTCGTAGACTTTATTCGGGGATACAGAAAGGTATTTATAGTTCAAATTTCAAGGCTCTATCTGGCTCAGGAACCGAGATATTCGAGAAAACGTAAATTTACACTTTTCTTTTTGATTTTGCAGCCGATCTAAAAGTCGTAGAATATTTTCGGGGATACAGAAAGTTGAGGAATTTTGAGAAGGTATTTATAGTCTAAATTTCAAGGCTAAAACGTAAATTTACACTTTTCTTTTTGATTTTGCAGCCGATAAAACGTAAATGAACAGTCGTAGACTATATTCGGGGATACAGAAAGTTGAGGAATTTCGAAAAGGTATTTATAGTCCAAATTTCAAGGCTCTATCTCGCTCAGGAACCGAGATATTCGATAAAACGTAAGTCGTAGAATATTTTCGGGGATACAGAAAGTTGAGGAATTTGGAGAAGGTATTTATAATCCAAATTTCAAGGCTCTATCTCGCTCAGGAACCGAGATATTCGATAAAATGTAAATGAACAGTCGTAGACTATATTCGGGGATACAGAAAGTTGAGGAATTTCGAAAAGGTATTTATAGTCCAAATTTCAAGTCTCTATCTCGCTCGAGAACCGAGATATTCGATAAAACGTAAATGAACAGTCGTAGACTATATTCGGGGATACAGAAAGGTATTTATAGTCCAAATTTCAAGGCTCTATCTCGCTCAGGAACCGAGATATTCGATAAAACGTAAATGAACAGTCGTAGACTATATTCGGGGATACAGAAAGTTGAGGAATTTCGAAAAGGTATTTATAGTCCAAATTTCAAGGCTCTATCTCGCTCAGGAACCGAGATATTCGATAAAACGTAAATGAACAGTCGTAGACTATATTCGGGGATACAGAAAGTTGAGGAATTTCGAAAAGGTATTTATAGTCCAAATTTCGAGGCTCTATCTCGCTCAGGAACCGAGATATTCGATAAAACGTAAATGAACAGTCGTAGACTATATTCGGGGATACAGAAAGGTATTTATAGTCCAAATTTCAAGGCTCTATCTCGCTCGAGAACCGAGATATTCGATAAAACGTAAATGAACAGTCGTAGACTATATTCGGGGATACAGAAAGTTGAGGAATTTCGAAAAGGTATTTATAGTCCAAATTTCAAGTCTCTATCTCGCTCGAGAACCGAGATATTCGATAAAACGTAAATGAACAGTCGTAGACTATATTCGGGGATACAGAAACAGTCGTAGACTTTATTCGGGGATACAGAAAGGTATTTATAGTTCAAATTTCAAGGCTCTATCTGGCTCAGGAACCGAGATATTCGAGAAAACGTAAATTTACACTTTTCTTTTTGATTTTGCAGCCGATCTAAAAGTCGTAGAATATTTTCGGGGATACAGAAAGTTGAGGAATTTTGAGAAGGTATTTATAGTCCAAATTTCAAGGCTCTATCTCGCTCAGGAACCGAGATATTCGATAAAACGTAAATGAACAGTCGTAGACTATATTCGGGGATACAGAAAGTTGAGGAATTTCGAAAAGGTATTTATAGTCCAAATTTCAAGGCTCTATCTCGCTCAGGAACCGAGATATTCGATAAAACGTAAATTTACACTTTTCTTTTTGATTTTGCAGCCGATAAAACGTAAATGAACAGTCGTAGACTTTATTCGGGGATACAGAAAGGTATTTATAGTTCAAATTTCAAGGCTCTATCTCGCTCAGGAACCGAGATATTCGATAAAACGTAAATTTACACTTTTCTTTTTGATTTTGCAGCCGATCTTAAAGTCGTAGAATATTTTCGGGGATACAGAAAGTTGAGGAATTTCAAGGCTCTATCTCGCTCAGGAACCGAGATATTCGATAAAACGTAAATGAACAGTCGTAGACTATATTCGGGGATACAGAAAGTTGAGGAATTTCGAAAAGGTATTTATAGTCCAAATTTCAAGGCTAAAACGTAAATTTACACTTTTCTTTTTGATTTTGCAGCCGATAAAACGTAAATGAACAGTCGTAGACTATATTCGGGGATACAGAAAGTTGAGGAATTTCGAAAAGGTATTTATAATCCAAATTTCAAGGCTCTATCTCGCTCAGGAACCGAGATATTCGATAAAATGTAAATGAACAGTCGTAGACTATATTCGGGGATACAGAAAGTTGAGGAATTTCGAAAAGGTATTTATAGTCCAAATTTCAAGTCTCTATCTCGCTCGAGAACCGAGATATTCGATAAAACGTAAATGAACAGTCGTAGACTATATTCGGGGATACAGAAAGGTATTTATAGTCCAAATTTCAAGGCTCTATCTCGCTCAGGAACCGAGATATTCGATAAAACGTAAATGAACAGTCGTAGACTATATTCGGGGATACAGAAAGTTGAGGAATTTCGAAAAGGTATTTATAGTCCAAATTTCAAGGCTCTATCTCGCTCAGGAACCGAGATATTCGATAAAACGTAAATGAACAGTCGTAGACTATATTCGGGGATACAGAAAGTTGAGGAATTTCGAAAAGGTATTTATAGTCCAAATTTCGAGGCTCTATCTCGCTCAGGAACCGAGATATTCGATAAAACGTAAATGAACAGTCGTAGACTATATTCGGGGATACAGAAAGGTATTTATAGTCCAAATTTCAAGGCTCTATCTCGCTCAGGAACCGAGATATTCGATAAAAACGTAAATGAACAGTCGTAGACTATATTCGGGGATACAGAAAGTTGAGGAATTTCGAAAAGGTATTTATAGTCCAAATTTCAAGTCTCTATCTCGCTCGAGAACCGAGATATTCGATAAAACGTAAATGAACAGTCGTAGACTATATTCGGGGATACAGAAAGTTGAGGAATTTCGAAAAGGTATTTATAGTCCAAATTTCAAGTCTCTATCTCGCTCGAGAACCGAGATATTCGATAAAACGTAAATGAACAGTCGTAGACTATATTCGGGGATACAGAAACAGTCGTAGACTTTATTCGGGGATACAGAAAGGTATTTATAGTTCAAATTTCAAGGCTCTATCTGGCTCAGGAACCGAGATATTCGAGAAAACGTAAATTTACACTTTTCTTTTTGATTTTGCAGCCGATCTAAAAGTCGTAGAATATTTTCGGGGATACAGAAAGTTGAGGAATTTTGAGAAGGTATTTATAGTCTAAATTTCAAGGCTAAAACGTAAATTTACACTTTTCTTTTTGATTTTGCAGCCGATAAAACGTAAATGAACAGTCGTAGACTATATTCGGGGATACAGAAAGTTGAGGAATTTCGAAAAGGTATTTATAGTCCAAATTTCAAGGCTCTATCTCGCTCAGGAACCGAGATATTCGATAAAACGTAAGTCGTAGAATATTTTCGGGGATACAGAAAGTTGAGGAATTTGGAGAAGGTATTTATAATCCAAATTTCAAGGCTCTATCTCGCTCAGGAACCGAGATATTCGATAAAATGTAAATGAACAGTCGTAGACTATATTCGGGGATACAGAAAGTTGAGGAATTTCGAAAAGGTATTTATAGTCCAAATTTCAAGTCTCTATCTCGCTCGAGAACCGAGATATTCGATAAAACGTAAATGAACAGTCGTAGACTATATTCGGGGATACAGAAAGGTATTTATAGTCCAAATTTCAAGGCTCTATCTCGCTCAGGAACCGAGATATTCGATAAAACGTAAATGAACAGTCGTAGACTATATTCGGGGATACAGAAAGTTGAGGAATTTCGAAAAGGTATTTATAGTCCAAATTTCAAGGCTCTATCTCGCTCAGGAACCGAGATATTCGATAAAACGTAAATGAACAGTCGTAGACTATATTCGGGGATACAGAAAGTTGAGGAATTTCGAAAAGGTATTTATAGTCCAAATTTCGAGGCTCTATCTCGCTCAGGAACCGAGATATTCGATAAAACGTAAATGAACAGTCGTAGACTATATTCGGGGATACAGAAAGGTATTTATAGTCCAAATTTCAAGGCTCTATCTCGCTCAGGAACCGAGATATTCGATAAAAACGTAAATGAACAGTCGTAGACTATATTCGGGGATACAGAAAGTTGAGGAATTTCGAAAAGGTATTTATAGTCCAAATTTCAAGTCTCTATCTCGCTCGAGAACCGAGATATTCGATAAAACGTAAATGAACAGTCGTAGACTATATTCGGGGATACAGAAAGTTGAGGAATTTCGAAAAGGTATTTATAGTCCAAATTTCAAGTCTCTATCTCGCTCGAGAACCGAGATATTCGATAAAACGTAAATGAACAGTCGTAGACTATATTCGGGGATACAGAAACAGTCGTAGACTTTATTCGGGGATACAGAAAGGTATTTATAGTTCAAATTTCAAGGCTCTATCTGGCTCAGGAACCGAGATATTCGAGAAAACGTAAATTTACACTTTTCTTTTTGATTTTGCAGCCGATCTAAAAGTCGTAAAATATATTTGCGGGGATACAGAAAGTTGAGGAATTTTGAGAAGGTATTTATAGTCCAAATTTCAAGGCTCTATCTCGCTCAGGAACCGAGATATTCGATAAAACGTAAATGAACAGTCGTAGACTATATTCGGGGATACAGAAAGTTGAGGAATTTCGAAAAGGTATTTATAGTCCAAATTTCAAGGCTCTATCTCGCTCAGGAACCGAGATATTCGATAAAACGTAAATTTACACTTTTCTTTTTGATTTTGCAGCCGATAAAACGTAAATGAACAGTCGTAGACTTTATTCGGGGATACAGAAAGGTATTTATAGTTCAAATTTCAAGGCTCTATCTCGCTCAGGAACCGAGATATTCGATAAAACGTAAATTTACACTTTTCTTTTTGATTTTGCAGCCGATCTTAAAGTCGTAGAATATTTTCGGGGATACAGAAAGTTGAGGAATTTCAAGGCTCTATCTCGCTCAGGAACCGAGATATTCGATAAAACGTAAATGAACAGTCGTAGACTATATTCGGGGATACAGAAAGTTGAGGAATTTCGAAAAGGTATTTATAGTCCAAATTTCAAGGCTAAAACGTAAATTTACACTTTTCTTTTTGATTTTGCAGCCGATAAAACGTAAATGAACAGTCGTAGACTATATTCGGGGATACAGAAAGTTGAGGAATTTCGAAAAGGTATTTATAATCCAAATTTCAAGGCTCTATCTCGCTCAGGAACCGAGATATTCGATAAAATGTAAATGAACAGTCGTAGACTATATTCGGGGATACAGAAAGTTGAGGAATTTCGAAAAGGTATTTATAGTCCAAATTTCAAGTCTCTATCTCGCTCGAGAACCGAGATATTCGATAAAACGTAAATGAACAGTCGTAGACTATATTCGGGGATACAGAAAGGTATTTATAGTCCAAATTTCAAGGCTCTATCTCGCTCAGGAACCGAGATATTCGATAAAACGTAAATGAACAGTCGTAGACTATATTCGGGGATACAGAAAGTTGAGGAATTTCGAAAAGGTATTTATAGTCCAAATTTCAAGGCTCTATCTCGCTCAGGAACCGAGATATTCGATAAAACGTAAATGAACAGTCGTAGACTATATTCGGGGATACAGAAAGTTGAGGAATTTCGAAAAGGTATTTATAGTCCAAATTTCGAGGCTCTATCTCGCTCAGGAACCGAGATATTCGATAAAACGTAAATGAACAGTCGTAGACTATATTCGGGGATACAGAAAGTTGAGGAATTTCGAAAAGGTATTTATAGTCCAAATTTCAAGGCTCTATCTCGCTCAGGAACCGAGATATTCGATAAAAACGTAAATGAACAGTCGTAGACTATATTCGGGGATACAGAAAGTTGAGGAATTTCGAAAAGGTATTTATAGTCCAAATTTCAAGTCTCTATCTCGCTCGAGAACCGAGATATTCGATAAAACGTAAATGAACAGTCGTAGACTATATTCGGGGATACAGAAACAGTCGTAGACTTTATTCGGGGATACAGAAAGGTATTTATAGTTCAAATTTCAAGGCTCTATCTGGCTCAGGAACCGAGATATTCGAGAAAACGTAAATTTACACTTTTCTTTTGATTTTGCAGCCGATCTAAAAGTCGTAGAATATTTTCGGGGATACAGAAAGTTGAGGAATTTTGAGAAGGTATTTATAGTCTAAATTTCAAGGCTCTATCTCGCTCAGGAACCGAGATATTCGATAAAACGTAAATGAACAGTCGTAGACTATATTCGGGGATACAGAAAGTTGAGGAATTTCGAAAAGGTATTTATAGTCCAAATTTCAAGGCTCTATCTCGCTCAGGAACCGAGATATTCGATAAAACGTAAATTTACACTTTTCTTTTTGATTTTGCAGCCGATAAAACGTAAATGAACAGTCGTAGACTTTATTCGGGGATACAGAAAGGTATTTATAGTTCAAATTTCAAGGCTCTATCTCGCTCAGGAACCGAGATATTCGATAAAACGTAAATTTACACTTTTCTTTTTGATTTTGCAGCCGATCTTAAAGTCGTAGAATATTTTCGGGGATACAGAAAGTTGAGGAATTTCAAGGCTCTATCTCGCTCAGGAACCGAGATATTCGATAAAACGTAAATGAACAGTCGTAGACTATATTCGGGGATACAGAAAGTTGAGGAATTTCGAAAAGGTATTTATAGTCCAAATTTCAAGGCTAAAACGTAAATTTACACTTTTCTTTTTGATTTTGCAGCCGATAAAACGTAAATGAACAGTCGTAGACTATATTCGGGGATACAGAAAGTTGAGGAATTTCGAAAAGGTATTTATAGTCCAAATTTCAAGGCTCTATCTCGCTCAGGAACCGAGATATTCGATAAAACGTAAATGAACAGTCGAAGACTATATTCGGGGATACAGAAAGGTATTTATAGTCCAAATTTCAAGGCTCTATCTCGCTCAGGAACCGAGATATTCGATAAAACGTAAATTTACACTTTTCTTTTTGATGTTGCAGCCAATCTAAAAGTCGTAGAATATTTTCGGGGATACAGAAAGTTGAGGAATTTGGAGAAGGTATTTATAATCCAAATTTCAAGGCTCTATCTCGCTCAGGAACCGAGATATTCGATAAAACGTAAATGAACAGTCGTAGACTATATTCGGGGATACAGAAAGTTGAGGAATTTCGAAAAGGTATTTATAGTCCAAATTTCAAGGCTCTATCTCGCTCAGGAACCGAGATATTCGATAAAACGTAAATGAACAGTCGTAGACTATATTCGGGGATACAGAAAGTTGAGGAATTTCGAAAAGGTATTTATAGTCCAAATTTCAAGGCTCTATCTCGCTCAGGAACCGAGATATTCGATAAAACGTAAATGAACAGTCGTAGACTATATTCGGGGATACAGAAAGGTATTTATAGTCCAAATTTCAAGGCTCTATCTCGCTCAGGAACCGAGATATTCGATAAAACGTAAATTTACACTTTTCTTTTTGATGTTGCAGCCGATCTAAAAATCGTAGAATATTTTCGGGGATACAGAAAGTTGAGGAATTTCGAAAAGGTATTTATAATCCAAATTTCAAGGCTCTATCTCGCTCAGGAACCGAGATATTCGATAAAACGTAAATGAACAGTCGTAGACTATATTCGGGGATACAGAAAGGTATTTATAGTCCAAATTTCAAGGCTCTATCTCGCTCAGGAACCGAGATATTCGATAAAACGTAAATTTACACTTTTCTTTTTGATGTTGCAGCCGATCTAAAAATCGTAGAATATTTTCGGGGATACAGAAAGTTGAGGAATTTCGAAAAGGTATTTATAGTCCAAATTTCAAGGCTCTATCTCGCTCAGGAACCGAGATATTCGATAAAACGTAAATTTACACTTTTCTTTTTGATGTTGCAGCCGATCTAAAAGTCGTAGAATATTTTCGGGGATACAGAAAGTTGAGGAATTTGGAGAAGGTATTTATAGTCCAAATTTCAAGGCTCTATCTCGCTCAGGAACCGAGATATTCGATAAAACGTAAATGAACAGTCGTAGACTATATTCGGGGATACAGAAAGGTATTTATAGTCCAAATTTCAAGGCTCTATCTCGCTCAGGAACCGAGATATTCGATAAAACGTAAATTTACACTTTTCTTTTTGATGCTGCAGCCGATCTAAAAGTCGTAGAATATTTTCGGGGATACAGAAAGTTAAGGAATTTTGAGAAGGTATTTATAGTCCAAATTTCAAGGCTCTATCTCGCTCAGGAACCGAGATATTCGATAAAACGTAAATGAACAGTCGTAGACTATATTCGGGGATACAGAAAGTTGAGGAATTTCGAAAAGGTATTTATAGTCCAAATTTCAAGGCTCTATCTCGCTCAGGAACCGAGATATTCGATAAAACGTAAATGAACAGTCGTAGACTATATTCGGGGATACAGAAAGTTGAGGAATTTCGAAAAGGTATTTATAGTCCAAATTTCGAGGCTCTATCTCGCTCAGGAACCGAGATATTCGATAAAACGTAAATGAACAGTCGTAGACTATATTCGGGGATACAGAAAGGTATTTATAGTCCAAATTTCAAGGCTCTATCTCGCTCAGGAACCGAGATATTCGATAAAAACGTAAATGAACAGTCGTAGACTATATTCGGGGATACAGAAAGTTGAGGAATTTCGAAAAGGTATTTATAGTCCAAATTTCAAGTCTCTATCTCGCTCGAGAACCGAGATATTCGATAAAACGTAAATGAACAGTCGTAGACTATATTCGGGGATACAGAAAGTTGAGGAATTTCGAAAAGGTATTTATAGTCCAAATTTCAAGGCTCTATCTCGCTCAGGAACCGAGATATTCGATAAAACGTAAATGAACAGTCGTAGACTATATTCGGGGATACAGAAAGGTATTTATAGTCCAAATTTCAAGGCTCTATCTCGCTCAGGAACCGAGATATTCGATAAAACGTAAATGAACAGTCGTAGACTATATTCGGGGATACAGAAAGTTGAGGAATTTCGAAAAGGTATTTATAGTCCAAATTTCAAGTCTCTATCTCGCTCGAGAACCGAGATATTCGATAAAACGTAAATGAACAGTCGTAGACTATATTCGGGGATACAGAAAGGTATTTATAGTCCAAATTTCAAGGCTCTATCTCGCTCAGGAACCGAGATATTCGATAAAACGTAAATTTACACTTTTCTTTTTGATGTTGCAGCCGATCTAAAAATCGTAGAATATTTTCGGGGATACAGAAAGTTGAGGAATTTCGAAAAGGTATTTATAATCCAAATTTCAAGGCTCTATCTCGCTCAGGAACCGAGATATTCGATAAAACGTAAATTTACACTTTTCTTTTTGATGTTGCAGCCGATCTAAAAGTCGTAGAATATTTTCGGGGATACAGAAAGTTGAGGAATTTGGAGAAGGTATTTATAGTCCAAATTTCAAGGCTCTATCTCGCTCAGGAACCGAGATATTCGATAAAACGTAAATGAACAGTCGTAGACTATATTCGGGGATACAGAAAGGTATTTATAGTCCAAATTTCAAGGCTCTATCTCGCTCAGGAACCGAGATATTCGATAAAACGTAAATTTACACTTTTCTTTTTGATGTTGCAGCCGATCTAAAAGTCGTAGAATATTTTCGGGGATACAGAAAGTTAAGGAATTTTGAGAAGGTATTTATAGTCCAAATTTCAAGGCTCTATCTCGCTCAGGAACCGAGATATTCGATAAAACGTAAATGAACAGTCGAAGACTATATTCGGGGATACAGAAAGGTATTTATAGTCCAAATTTCAAGGCTCTATCTCGCTCAGGAACCGAGATATTCGATAAAACGTAAATTTACACTTTTCTTTTTGATGTTGCAGCCGATCTAAAAGTCGTAGAATATTTTCGGGGATACAGAAAGTTGAGGAATTTCGAAAAGGTATTTATAGTCCAAATTTCAAGTCTCTATCTCGCTCGAGAACCGAGATATTCGATAAAACGTAAATGAACAGTCGTAGACTATATTCGGGGATACAGAAAGGTATTTATAGTCCAAATTTCAAGGCTCTATCTCGCTCAGGAACCGAGATATTCGATAAAACGTAAATTTACACTTTTCTTTTTGATGTTGTAGCCGATCTAAAAGTCGTAGAATATTTTCGGGGATACAGAAAGTTGAGGAATTTTGAGAAGGTATTTATAGTCCAAATTTCAAGGCTCTATCTCGCTCAGGAACCGAGATATTCGATAAAACGTAAATGAACAGTCGTAGACTTTATTCGGGGATACAGAAAGGTATTTATAGTTCAAATTTCAAGGCTCTATCTCGCTCAGGAACCGAGATATTCGATAAAACGTAAATTTACACTTTTCTTTTTGATTTTGCAGCCGATCTAAAAGTCGTAGAATATTTTCGGGGATACAGAAAGTTGAGGAATTTTGAGAAGGTATTTATAGTCCAAATTTCAAGGCTCTATCTCGCTCAGGAACCGAGATATTCGATAAAACGTAAATGAACAGTCGTAGACTATATTCGGGGATACAGAAAGTTGAGGAATTTCGAAAAGGTATTTATAGTCCAAATTTCAAGGCTCTATCTCGCTCAGAAACCGAGATATTCGATAAAACGTAAATGAACAGTCGAAGACTATATTCGGGGATACAGAAAGGTATTTATAGTCCAAATTTCAAGGCTCTATCTCGTTCAGGAACCGAGATATTCGATAAAACGTAAATTTACACTTTTCTTTTTGATGTTGCAGCCAATCTAAAAATCGTAGAATATTTTCGGGGATACAGAAAGTTGAGGAATTTCGAAAAGGTATTTATAATCCAAATTTCAAGGCTCTATCTCGCTCAGGAACCGAGATATTCGATAAAACGTAAATGAACAGTCGTAGACTATATTCGGGGATACAGAAAGGTATTTATAGTCCAAATTTCAAGGCTCTATCTCGCTCAGGAACCGAGATATTCGATAAAACGTAAATTTACACTTTTCTTTTTGATGTTGCAGCCGATCTAAAAGTCGTAGAATATTTTCGGGGATACAGAAAGTTGAGGAATTTGGAGAAGGTATTTATAGTCCAAATTTCAAGGCTCTATCTCGCTCAGGAACCGAGATATTCGATAAAACGTAAATGAACAGTCGTAGACTATATTCGGGGATACAGAAAGGTATTTATAGTCCAAATTTCAAGGCTCTATCTCGCTCAGGAACCGAGATATTCGATAAAACGTAAATGAACAGTCGAAGACTATATTCGGGGATACAGAAAGGTATTTATAGTCCAAATTTCAAGGCTCTATCTCGCTCAGGAACCGAGATATTCGATAAAACGTAAATTTACACTTTTCTTTTTGATGTTGCAGCCGATCTAAAAGTCGTAGAATATTTTCGGGGATACAGAAAGTTGAGGAATTTGGAGAAGGTATTTATAGTCCAAATTTCAAGGCTCTATCTCGCTCAGGAACCGAGATATTCGATAAAACGTAAATGAACAGTCGTAGACTATATTCGGGGATACAGAAAGGTATTTATAGTCCAAATTTCAAGGCTCTATCTCGCTCAGGAACCGAGATATTCGATAAAACGTAAATGAACAGTCGAAGACTATATTCGGGGATACAGAAAGGTATTTATAGTCCAAATTTCAAGTCTCTATCTCGCTCGAGAACCGAGATATTCGATAAAACGTAAATGAACAGTCGTAGACTATATTCGGGGATACAGAAAGGTATTTATAGTCCAAATTTCAAGGCTCTATCTCGCTCAGGAACCGAGATATTCGATAAAACGTAAATTTACACTTTTCTTTTTGATGTTGCAGCCGATCTAAAAGTCGTAGAATATTTTCGGGGATACAGAAAGTTGAGGAATTTTGAGAAGGTATTTATAGTCCAAATTTCAAGGCTCTATCTCGCTCAGGAACCGAGATATTCGATAAAACGTAAATGAACAGTCGTAGACTTTATTCGGGGATACAGAAAGGTATTTATAGTTCAAATTTCAAGGCTCTATCTCGCTCAGGAACCGAGATATTCGATAAAACGTAAATTTACACTTTTCTTTTTGATTTTGCAGCCGATCTAAAAGTCGTAGAATATTTTCGGGGATACAGAAAGTTGAGGAATTTTGAGAAGGTATTTATAGTCCAAATTTCAAGGCTCTATCTCGCTCAGGAACCGAGATATTCGATAAAACGTAAATGAACAGTCGTAGACTATATTCGGGGATACAGAAAGTTGAGGAATTTCGAAAAGGTATTTATAGTCCAAATTTCAAGGCTCTATCTCGCTCAGGAACCGAGATATTCGATAAAACGTAAATGAACAGTCGTAGACTATATTCGGGGATACAGAAAGTTGAGGAATTTCGAAAAGGTATTTATAGTCCAAATTTCAAGGCTCTATCTCGCTCAGGAACCGAGATATTCGATAAAACGTAAATGAACAGTCGTAGACTATATTCGGGGATACAGAAAGGTATTTATAGTCCAAATTTCAAGGCTCTATCTCGCTCAGGAACCGAGATATTCGATAAAACGTAAATTTACACTTTTCTTTTTGATGTTGCAGCCGATCTAAAAATCGTAGAATATTTTCGGGGATACAGAAAGTTGAGGAATTTCGAAAATGTATTTATAATCCAAATTTCAAGGCTCTATCTCGCTCAGGAACCGAGATATTCGATAAAACGTAAATGAACAGTCGTAGACTATATTCGGGGATACAGAAAGGTATTTATAGTCCAAATTTCAAGGCTCTATCTCGCTCAGGAACCGAGATATTCGATAAAACGTAAATTTACACTTTTCTTTTTGATGTTGCAGCCGATCTAAAAGTCGTAGAATATTTTCGGGGATACAGAAAGTTGAGGAATTTCGAAAAGGTATTTATAGTCCAAATTTCAAGGCTCTATCTCGCTCAGAAACCGAGATATTCGATAAAACGTAAATGAACAGTCGTAGACTTTATTCGGGGATACAGAAAGGTATTTATAGTTCAAATTTCAAGGCTCTATCTCGCTCAGGAACCGAGATATTCGATAAAACGTAAATTTACACTTTTCTTTTTGATTTTGCAGCCGATCTAAAAGTCGTAGAATATTTTCGGGGATACAGAAAGTTGAGGAATTTTGAGAAGGTATTTATAGTCCAAATTTCAAGGCTCTATCTCGCTCAGGAACCGAGATATTCGATAAAACGTAAATGAACAGTCGTAGACTATATTCGGGGATACAGAAAGGTATTTATAGTTCAAATTTCAAGGCTCTATCTCGCTCAGGAACCGAGATATTCGATAAAACGTAAATTTACACTTTTCTTTTTGATTTTGCAGCCGATCTAAAAGTCGTAGAATATTTTCGGGGATACAGAAAGTTGAGGAATTTTGAGAAGGTATTTATAGTCCAAATTTCAAGGCTCTATCTCGCTCAGGAACCGAGATATTCGATAAAACGTAAATGAACAGTCGTAGACTATATTCGGGGATACAGAAAGTTGAGGAATTTCGAAAAGGTATTTATAGTCCAAATTTCAAGGCTCTATCTCGCTCAGGAACCGAGATATTCGATAAAACGTAAATGAACAGTCGTAGACTATATTCGGGGATACAGAAAGTTGAGGAATTTCGAAAAGGTATTTATAGTCCAAATTTCAAGGCTCTATCTCGCTCAGGAACCGAGATATTCGATAAAACGTAAATGAACAGTCGTAGACTATATTCGGGGATACAGAAAGTTGAGGAATTTCGAAAAGGTATTTATAGTCCAAATTTCAAGGCTCTATCTCGCTCAGAAACCGAGATATTCGATAAAACGTAAATGAACAGTCGAAGACTATATTCGGGGATACAGAAAGGTATTTATAGTCCAAATTTCAAGGCTCTATCTCGTTCAGGAACCGAGATATTCGATAAAACGTAAATTTACACTTTTCTTTTTGATGTTGCAGCCAATCTAAAAGTCGTAGAATATTTTCGGGGATACAGAAAGTTGAGGAATTTGGAGAAGGTATTTATAATCCAAATTTCAAGGCTCTATCTCGCTCAGGAACCGAGATATTCGATAAAACGTAAATGAACAGTCGTAGACTATATTCGGGGATACAGAAAGTTGAGGAATTTCGAAAAGGTATTTATAGTCCAAATTTCAAGGCTCTATCTCGCGCAGGAACCGAGATATTCGATAAAACGTAAATGAACAGTCGTAGACTATATTCGGGGATACAGAAAGTTGAGGAATTTCGAAAAGGTATTTATAGTCCAAATTTCAAGGCTCTATCTCGCTCAGGAACCGAGATATTCGATAAAACGTAAATGAACAGTCGTAGACTATATTCGGGGATACAGAAAGGTATTTATAGTCCAAATTTCAAGGCTCTATCTCGCTCAGGAACCGAGATATTCGATAAAACGTAAATTTACACTTTTCTTTTTGATGTTGCAGCCGATCTAAAAATCGTAGAATATTTTCGGGGATACAGAAAGTTGAGGAATTTCGAAAAGGTATTTATAATCCAAATTTCAAGGCTCTATCTCGCTCAGGAACCGAGATATTCGATAAAACGTAAATGAACAGTCGTAGACTATATTCGGGGATACAGAAAGGTATTTATAGTCCAAATTTCAAGGCTCTATCTCGCTCAGGAACCGAGATATTCGATAAAACGTAAATTTACACTTTTCTTTTTGATGTTGCAGCCGATCTAAAAGTCGTAGAATATTTTCGGGGATACAGAAAGTTGAGGAATTTGGAGAAGGTATTTATAGTCCAAATTTCAAGGCTCTATCTCGCTCAGGAACCGAGATATTCGATAAAACGTAAATGAACAGTCGTAGACTATATTCGGGGATACAGAAAGGTATTTATAGTCCAAATTTCAAGGCTCTATCTCGCTCAGGAACCGAGATATTCGATAAAACGTAAATGAACAGTCGAAGACTATATTCGGGGATACAGAAAGGTATTTATAGTCCAAATTTCAAGGCTCTATCTCGCTCAGGAACCGAGATATTCGATAAAACGTAAATTTACACTTTTCTTTTTGATGTTGCAGCCGATCTAAAAGTCGTAGAATATTTTCGGGGATACAGAAAGTTGAGGAATTTGGAGAAGGTATTTATAGTCCAAATTTCAAGGCTCTATCTCGCTCAGGAACCGAGATATTCGATAAAACGTAAATGAACAGTCGTAGACTATATTCGGGGATACAGAAAGTTGAGGAATTTCGAAAAGGTATTTATAGTCCAAATTTCAAGGCTCTATCTCGCTCAGAAACCGAGATATTCGATAAAACGTAAATGAACAGTCGAAGACTATATTCGGGGATACAGAAAGGTATTTATAGTCCAAATTTCAAGGCTCTATCTCGTTCAGGAACCGAGATATTCGATAAAACGTAAATTTACACTTTTCTTTTTGATGTTGCAGCCAATCTAAAAGTCGTAGAATATTTTCGGGGATACAGAAAGTTGAGGAATTTGGAGAAGGTATTTATAGTCCAAATTTCAAGGCTCTATCTCGCTCAGGAACCGAGATATTCGATAAAACGTAAATGAACAGTCGTAGACTATATTCGGGGATACAGAAAGTTGAGGAATTTCGAAAAGGTATTTATAGTCCAAATTTCAAGGCTCTATCTCGCTCAGAAACCGAGATATTCGATAAAACGTAAATGAACAGTCGAAGACTATATTCGGGGATACAGAAAGGTATTTATAGTCCAAATTTCAAGGCTCTATCTCGCTCAGGAACCGAGATATTCGATAAAACGTAAATGAACAGTCGAAGACTATATTCGGGGATACAGAAAGGTATTTATAGTCCAAATTTCAAGTCTCTATCTCGCTCGAGAACCGAGATATTCGATAAAACGTAAATGAACAGTCGTAGACTATATTCGGGGATACAGAAAGGTATTTATAGTCCAAATTTCAAGGCTCTATCTCGCTCAGGAACCGAGATATTCGATAAAACGTAAATGAACAGTCGTAGACTATATTCGGGGATACAGAAAGTTGAGGAATTTCGAAAAGGTATTTATAGTCCAAATTTCAAGGCTCTATCTCGCTCAGGAACCGAGATATTCGATAAAACGTAAATGAACAGTCGTAGACTATATTCGGGGATACAGAAAGTTGAGGAATTTCGAAAAGGTATTTATAGTCCAAATTTCAAGGCTCTATCTCGCTCAGGAACCGAGATATTCGATAAAACGTAAATGAACAGTCGTAGACTATATTCGGGGATACAGAAAGGTATTTATAGTCCAAATTTCAAGGCTCTATCTCGCTCAGGAACCGAGATATTCGATAAAACGTAAATGAACAGTCGTAGACTATATTCGGGGATACAGAAAGGTATTTATAGTCCAAATTTCAAGGCTCTATCTCGCTCAGGAACCGAGATATTCGATAAAACGTAAATGAACAGTCGTAGACTATATTCGGGGATACAGAAAGTTGAGGAATTTCGAAAAGGTATTTATAGTCCAAATTTCAAGTCTCTATCTCGCTCGAGAACCGAGATATTCGATAAAACGTAAATGAACAGTCGTAGACTATATTCGGGGATACAGAAAGGTATTTATAGTCCAAATTTCAAGGCTCTATCTCGCTCAGGAACCGAGATATTCGATAAAACGTAAATGAACAGCGTAGACTATATTCAGGGATACAGAAAGTTGAGGAATTTCGAAAAGGTATTTATAGTCCAAATTTCAAGTCTCTATCTCGCTCGAGAACCGAGATATTCGATAAAACGTAAATGAACAGTCGTAGACTATATTCGGGGATACAGAAAGGTATTTATAGTCCAAATTTCAAGGCTCTATCTCGCTCAGGAACCGAGATATTCGATAAAACGTAAATGAACAGTCGTAGACTATATTCGGGGATACAGAAAGTTGAGGAATTTCGAAAAGGTATTTATAGTCCAAATTTCAAGGCTCTATCTCGCTCAGGAACCGAGATATTCGATAAAACGTAAATGAACAGTCGTAGACTATATTCGGGGATACAGAAAGTTGAGGAATTTCGAAAAGGTATTTATAGTCCAAATTTCAAGGCTCTATCTCGCTCAGGAACCGAGATATTCGATAAAACGTAAATGAACAGTCGTAGACTATATTCGGGGATACAGAAAGGTATTTATAGTCCAAATTTCAAGGCTCTATCTCGCTCAGGAACCGAGATATTCGATAAAACGTAAATGAACAGTCGTAGACTATATTCGGGGATACAGAAAGTTGAGGAATTTCGAAAAGGTATTTATAGTCCAAATTTCAAGTCTCTATCTCGCTCGAGAACCGAGATATTCGATAAAACGTAAATGAACAGTCGTAGACTATATTCGGGGATACAGAAAGGTATTTATAGTCCAAATTTCAAGGCTCTCTCTCGCTCAGGAACCGAGATATTCGATAAAACGTAAATTTACACTTTTCTTTTTGATGTTGTAGCCGATCTAAAAGTCGTAGAATATTTTCGGGGATACAGAAAGTTGAGGAATTTTGAGAAGGTATTTATAGTCCAAATTTCAAGGCTCTATCTCGCTCAGGAACCGAGATATTCGATAAAACGTAAATGAACAGTCGTAGACTATATTCGGGGATACAGAAAGTTGAGGAATTTCGAAAAGGTATTTATAGTCCAAATTTCAAGGCTCTATCTCGCTCAGGAACCGAGATATTCGATAAAACGTAAATGAACAGTCGTAGACTATATTCGGGGATACAGAAAGTTGAGGAATTTCGAAAAGGTATTTATAGTCCAAATTTCAAGGCTCTATCTCGCTCAGGAACCGAGATATTCGATAAAACGTAAATGAACAGTCGTAGACTATATTCGGGGATACAGAAAGTTGAGGAATTTCGAAAAGGTATTTATAGTCCAAATTTCAAGGCTCTATCTCGCTCAGGAACCGAGATATTCGATAAAACGTAAATGAACAGTCGTAGACTATATTCGGGGATACAGAAAGTTGAGGAATTTCGAAAAGGTATTTATAGTCCAAATTTCAAGGCTCTATCTCGCTCAGGAACCGAGATATTCGATAAAACGTAAATTTACACTTTTCTTTTTGATGTTGCAGCCGATCTAAAAATCGTAGAATATTTTCGGGGATACAGAAAGTTGAGGAATTTCGAAAAGGTATTTATAATCCAAATTTCAAGGCTCTATCTCGCTCAGGAACCGAGATATTCGATAAAACGTAAATGAACAGTCGTAGACTATATTCGGGGATACAGAAAGGTATTTATAGTCCAAATTTCAAGGCTCTATCTCGCTCAGGAACCGAGATATTCGATAAAACGTAAATTTACACTTTTCTTTTTGATGTTGTAGCCGATCTAAAAGTCGTAGAATATTTTCGGGGATACAGAAAGTTGAGGAATTTTGAGAAGGTATTTATAGTCCAAATTTCAAGGCTCTATCTCGCTCAGGAACCGAGATATTCGATAAAACGTAAATGAACAGTCGTAGACTATATTCGGGGATACAGAAAGGTATTTATAGTCCAAATTTCAAGGCTCTATCTCGCTCAGGAACCGAGATATTCGATAAAACGTAAATGAACAGTCGTAGACTATATTCGGGGATACAGAAAGTTGAGGAATTTCGAAAAGGTATTTATAGTCCAAATTTCAAGTCTCTATCTCGCTCGAGAACCGAGATATTCGATAAAACGTAAATGAACAGTCGTAGACTATATTCGGGGATACAGAAAGGTATTAATAGTCCAAATTTCAAGGCTCTCTCTCGCTCAGGAACCGAGATATTCGATAAAACGTAAATTTACACTTTTCTTTTTGATGTTGTAGCCGATCTAAAAGTCGTAGAATATTTTCGGGGATACAGAAAGTTGAGGAATTTTGAGAAGGTATTTATAGTCCAAATTTCAAGGCTCTATCTCGCTCAGGAACCGAGATATTCGATAAAACGTAAATGAACAGTCGTAGACTTTATTCGGGGATACAGAAAGGTATTTATAGTTCAAATTTCAAGGCTCTATCTCGCTCAGGAACCGAGATATTCGATAAAACGTAAATTTACACTTTTCTTTTTGATTTTGCAGCCGATCTAAAAGTCGTAGAATATTTTCGGGGATACAGAAAGTTGAGGAATTTTGAGAAGGTATTTATAGTCCAAATTTCAAGGCTCTATCTCGCTCAGGAACCGAGATATTCGATAAAACGTAAATGAACAGTCGTAGACTATATTCGGGGATACAGAAAGTTGAGGAATTTCGAAAAGGTATTTATAGTCCAAATTTCAAGGCTCTATCTCGCTCAGGAACCGAGATATTCGATAAAACGTAAATGAACAGTCGTAGACTATATTCGGGGATACAGAAAGTTGAGGAATTTCGAAAAGGTATTTATAGTCCAAATTTCAAGGCTCTATCTCGCTCAGGAACCGAGATATTCGATAAAACGTAAATGAACAGTCGTAGACTATATTCGGGGATACAGAAAGTTGAGGAATTTCGAAAAGGTATTTATAGTCCAAATTTCAAGGCTCTATCTCGCTCAGGAACCGAGATATTCGATAAAACGTAAATTTACACTTTTCTTTTTGATGTTGCAGCCGATCTAAAAATCGTAGAATATTTTCGGGGATACAGAAAGTTGAGGAATTTCGAAAAGGTATTTATAATCCAAATTTCAAGGCTCTATCTCGCTCAGGAACCGAGATATTCGATAAAACGTAAATGAACAGTCGTAGACTATATTCGGGGATACAGAAAGGTATTTATAGTCCAAATTTCAAGGCTCTATCTCGCTCAGGAACCGAGATATTCGATAAAACGTAAATTTACACTTTTCTTTTTGATGTTGCAGCCGATCTAAAAGTCGTAGAATATTTTCGGGGATACAGAAAGTTGAGGAATTTCGAAAAGGTATTTATAGTCCAAATTTCAAGGCTCTATCTCGCTCAGAAACCGAGATATTCGATAAAACGTAAATGAACAGTCGTAGACTTTATTCGGGGATACAGAAAGGTATTTATAGTTCAAATTTCAAGGCTCTATCTCGCTCAGGAACCGAGATATTCGATAAAACGTAAATTTACACTTTTCTTTTTGATTTTGCAGCCGATCTAAAAGTCGTAGAATATTTTCGGGGATACAGAAAGTTGAGGAATTTTGAGAAGGTATTTATAGTCCAAATTTCAAGGCTCTATCTCGCTCAGGAACCGAGATATTCGATAAAACGTAAATGAACAGTCGTAGACTATATTCGGGGATACAGAAAGGTATTTATAGTTCAAATTTCAAGGCTCTATCTCGCTCAGGAACCGAGATATTCGATAAAACGTAAATTTACACTTTTCTTTTTGATTTTGCAGCCGATCTAAAAGTCGTAGAATATTTTCGGGGATACAGAAAGTTGAGGAATTTTGAGAAGGTATTTATAGTCCAAATTTCAAGGCTCTATCTCGCTCAGGAACCGAGATATTCGATAAAACGTAAATGAACAGTCGTAGACTATATTCGGGAATACAGAAAGTTGAGGAATTTCGAAAAGGTATTTATAGTCCAAATTTCAAGGCTCTATCTCGCTCAGGAACCGAGATATTCGATAAAACGTAAATGAACAGTCGTAGACTATATTCGGGGATACAGAAAGTTGAGGAATTTCGAAAAGGTATTTATAGTCCAAATTTCAAGGCTCTATCTCGCTCAGGAACCGAGATATTCGATAAAACGTAAATGAACAGTCGTAGACTATATTCGGGGATACAGAAAGTTGAGGAATTTCGAAAAGGTATTTATAGTCCAAATTTCAAGGCTCTATCTCGCTCAGAAACCGAGATATTCGATAAAACGTAAATGAACAGTCGAAGACTATATTCGGGGATACAGAAAGGTATTTATAGTCCAAATTTCAAGGCTCTATCTCGTTCAGGAACCGAGATATTCGATAAAACGTAAATTTACACTTTTCTTTTTGATGTTGCAGCCAATCTAAAAGTCGTAGAATATTTTCGGGGATACAGAAAGTTGAGGAATTTGGAGAAGGTATTTATAATCCAAATTTCAAGGCTCTATCTCGCTCAGGAACCGAGATATTCGATAAAACGTAAATGAACAGTCGTAGACTATATTCGGGGATACAGAAAGTTGAGGAATTTCGAAAAGGTATTTATAGTCCAAATTTCAAGGCTCTATCTCGCGCAGGAACCGAGATATTCGATAAAACGTAAATGAACAGTCGTAGACTATATTCGGGGATACAGAAAGTTGAGGAATTTCGAAAAGGTATTTATAGTCCAAATTTCAAGGCTCTATCTCGCTCAGGAACCGAGATATTCGATAAAACGTAAATGAACAGTCGTAGACTATATTCGGAATTTCGAGAAGGTATTTATAGTCCAAATTTCAAGGCTCTATCTCGCTCAGGAACCGAGATATTCGATAAAACGTAAATTTACACTTTTATTTTTGTTGTTGCAGCCGATCTAAAAGTCGTAGAATATTTTCGGGGATACAGAAAGTTGAGGAATTTCGAAAAGGTATTTATAATCCAAATTTCAAGGCTCTATCTCGCTCAGGAACCGAGATATTCGATAAAACGTAAATGAACAGTCGTAGACTATATTCGGGGATACAGAAAGGTATTTATAGTCCAAATTTCAAGGCTCTATCTCGCTCAGGAACCGAGATATTCGATAAAACGTAAATTTACACTTTTCTTTTTGATGTTGCAGCCGATCTAAAAGTCGTAGAATATTTTCGGGGATACAGAAAGTTGAGGAATTTCGAGAAGGTATTTATAGTCCAAATTTCAAGGCTCTATCTCGCTCAGGAACCGAGATATTCGATAAAACGTAAATGAACAGTCGTAGACTATATTCGGGGATACAGAAAGGTATTTATAGTCCAAATTTCAAGGCTCTATCTCGCTCAGGAACCGAGATATTCGATAAAACGTAAATTTACACTTTTCTTTTTGATGTTGCAGCCGATCTAAAAGTCGTAGAATATTTTCGGGGATACAGAAAGTTGAGGAATTTCGAGAAGGTATTTATAGTCCAAATTTCAAGGCTCTATCTCGCTCAGGAACCGAGATATTCGATAAAACGTAAATGAACAGTCGTAGACTATATTCGGGGATACAGAAAGTTGAGGAATTTCGAGAAGGTATTTATAGTCCAAATTTCAAGGCTCTATCTCGCTCAGGAACCGAGATATTCGATAAAACGTAAATGAACAGTCGTAGACTATATTCGGGGATACAGAAAGGTATTTATAGTCCAAATTTCAAGGCTCTATCTCGCTCAGGAACCGAGATATTCGATAAAACGTAAATTTACACTTTTCTTTTTGATGTTGCAGCCGATCTAAAAGTCGTAGAATATTTTCGGGGATACAGAAAGTTGAGGAATTTCGAGAAGGTATTTATAGTCCAAATTTCAAGGCTCTATCTCGCTCAGGAACCGAGATATTCGATAAAACGTAAATGAACAGTCGTAGACTATATTCGGGGATACAGAAAGGTATTTATAGTCCAAATTTCAAGGCTCTATCTCGCTCAGGAACCGAGATATTCGATAAAACGTAAATTTACACTTTTCTTTTTGATGTTGCAGCCGATCTAAAAGTCGTAGAATATTTTCGGGGATACAGAAAGTTGAGGAATTTCGAGAAGGTATTTATAGTCCAAATTTCAAGGCTCTATCTCGCTCAGGAACCGAGATATTCGATAAAACGTAAATGAACAGTCGTAGACTATATTCGGGGATACAGAAAGGTATTTATAGTCCAAATTTCAAGGCTCTATCTCGCTCAGGAACCGAGATATTCGATAAAACGTAAATTTACACTTTTCTTTTTGATGTTGCAGCCGATCTAAAAGTCGTAGAATATTTTCGGGGATACAGAAAGTTGAGGAATTTCGAGAAGGTATTTATAGTCCAAATTTCAAGGCTCTATCTCGCTCAGGAACCGAGATATTCGATAAAACGTAAATGAACAGTCGTAGACTATATTCGGGGATACAGAAAGTTGAGGAATTTCGAAAAGGTATTTATAGTCCAAATTTCAAGGCTCTATCTCGCTCAGGAACCGAGATATTCGATAAAACGTAAATGAACAGTCGTAGACTATATTCGGGGATACAGAAAGGTATTTATAGTCCAAATTTCAAGGCTCTATCTCGCTCAGGAACCGAGATATTCGATAAAACGTAAATTTACACTTTTCTTTTTGATGTTGCAGCCGATCTAAAAGTCGTAGAATATTTTCGGGGATACAGAAAGTTGAGGAATTTCGAGAAGGTATTTATAGTCCAAATTTCAAGGCTCTATCTCGCTCAGGAACCGAGATATTCGATAAAACGTAAATGAACAGTCGTAGACTATATTCGGGGATACAGAAAGGTATTTATAGTCCAAATTTCAAGGCTCTATCTCGCTCAGGAACCGAGATATTCGATAAAACGTAAATTTACACTTTTCTTTTTGATGTTGCAGCCGATCTAAAAGTCGTAGAATATTTTCGGGGATACAGAAAGTTGAGGAATTTCGAGAAGGTATTTATAGTCCAAATTTCAAGGCTCTATCTCGCTCAGGAACCGAGATATTCGATAAAACGTAAATGAACAGTCGTAGACTATATTCGGGGATACAGAAAGGTATTTATAGTCCAAATTTCAAGGCTCTATCTCGCTCAGGAACCGAGATATTCGATAAAACGTAAATTTACACTTTTCTTTTTGATGTTGCAGCCGATCTAAAAGTCGTAGAATATTTTCGGGGATACAGAAAGTTGAGGAATTTCGAGAAGGTATTTATAGTCCAAATTTCAAGGCTCTATCTCGCTCAGGAACCGAGATATTCGATAAAACGTAAATGAACAGTCGTAGACTATATTCGGGGATACAGAAAGTTGAGGAATTTCGAGAAGGTATTTATAGTCCAAATTTCAAGGCTCTATCTCGCTCAGGAACCGAGATATTCGATAAAACGTAAATGAACAGTCGTAGACTATATTCGGGGATACAGAAAGGTATTTATAGTCCAAATTTCAAGGCTCTATCTCGCTCAGGAACCGAGATATTCGATAAAACGTAAATTTACACTTTTCTTTTTGATGTTGCAGCCGATCTAAAAGTCGTAGAATATTTTCGGGGATACAGAAAGTTGAGGAATTTCGAGAAGGTATTTATAGTCCAAATTTCAAGGCTCTATCTCGCTCAGGAACCGAGATATTCGATAAAACGTAAATTTACACTTTTATTTTTGTTGTTGCAGCCGATCTAAAAGTCGTAGAATATTTTCGGGGATACAGAAAGTTGAGGAATTTCGAAAAGGTATTTATAATCCAAATTTCAAGGCTCTATCTCGCTCAGGAACCGAGATATTCGATAAAACGTAAATGAACAGTCGTAGACTATATTCGGGGATACAGAAAGGTATTTATAGTCCAAATTTCAAGGCTCTATCTCGCTCAGGAACCGAGATATTCGATAAAACGTAAATTTACACTTTTCTTTTTGATGTTGCAGCCGATCTAAAAGTCGTAGAATATTTTCGGGGATACAGAAAGTTGAGGAATTTCGAGAAGGTATTTATAGTCCAAATTTCAAGGCTCTATCTCGCTCAGGAACCGAGATATTCGATAAAACGTAAATGAACAGTCGTAGACTATATTCGGGGATACAGAAAGGTATTTATAGTCCAAATTTCAAGGCTCTATCTCGCTCAGGAACCGAGATATTCGATAAAACGTAAATTTACACTTTTCTTTTTGATGTTGCAGCCGATCTAAAAGTCGTAGAATATTTTCGGGGATACAGAAAGTTGAGGAATTTCGAGAAGGTATTTATAGTCCAAATTTCAAGGCTCTATCTCGCTCAGGAACCGAGATATTCGATAAAACGTAAATGAACAGTCGTAGACTATATTCGGGGATACAGAAAGGTATTTATAGTCCAAATTTCAAGGCTCTATCTCGCTCAGGAACCGAGATATTCGATAAAACGTAAATGAACAGTCGTAGACTATATTCGGGGATACAGAAAGGTATTTATAGTCCAAATTTCAAGGCTCTATCTCGCTCAGGAACCGAGATATTCGATAAAACGTAAATTTACACTTTTCTTTTTGATGTTGCAGCCGATCTAAAAGTCGTAGAATATTTTCGGGGATACAGAAAGTTGAGGAATTTCGAGAAGGTATTTATAGTCCAAATTTCAAGGCTCTATCTCGCTCAGGAACCGAGATATTCGATAAAACGTAAATGAACAGTCGTAGACTATATTCGGGGATACAGAAAGGTATTTATAGTCCAAATTTCAAGGCTCTATCTCGCTCAGGAACCGAGATATTCGATAAAACGTAAATTTACACTTTTCTTTTTGATGTTGCAGCCGATCTAAAAGTCGTAGAATATTTTCGGGGATACAGAAAGTTGAGGAATTTCGAGAAGGTATTTATAGTCCAAATTTCAAGGCTCTATCTCGCTCAGGAACCGAGATATTCGATAAAACGTAAATGAACAGTCGTAGACTATATTCGGGGATACAGAAAGGTATTTATAGTCCAAATTTCAAGGCTCTATCTCGCTCAGGAACCGAGATATTCGATAAAACGTAAATTTACACTTTTCTTTTTGATGTTGCAGCCGATCTAAAAGTCGTAGAATATTTTCGGGGATACAGAAAGTTGAGGAATTTCGAGAAGGTATTTATAGTCCAAATTTCAAGGCTCTATCTCGCTCAGGAACCGAGATATTCGATAAAACGTAAATGAACAGTCGTAGACTATATTCGGGGATACAGAAAGTTGAGGAATTTCGAGAAGGTATTTATAGTCCAAATTTCAAGGCTCTATCTCGCTCAGGAACCGAGATATTCGATAAAACGTAAATGAACAGTCGTAGACTATATTCGGGGATACAGAAAGGTATTTATAGTCCAAATTTCAAGGCTCTATCTCGCTCAGGAACCGAGATATTCGATAAAACGTAAATTTACACTTTTCTTTTTGATGTTGCAGCCGATCTAAAAGTCGTAGAATATTTTCGGGGATACAGAAAGTTGAGGAATTTCGAGAAGGTATTTATAGTCCAAATTTCAAGGCTCTATCTCGCTCAGGAACCGAGATATTCGATAAAACGTAAATGAACAGTCGTAGACTATATTCGGGGATACAGAAAGGTATTTATAGTCCAAATTTCAAGGCTCTATCTCGCTCAGGAACCGAGATATTCGATAAAACGTAAATTTACACTTTTCTTTTTGATGTTGCAGCCGATCTAAAAGTCGTAGAATATTTTCGGGGATACAGAAAGTTGAGGAATTTCGAGAAGGTATTTATAGTCCAAATTTCAAGGCTCTATCTCGCTCAGGAACCGAGATATTCGATAAAACGTAAATGAACAGTCGTAGACTATATTCGGGGATACAGAAAGGTATTTATAGTCCAAATTTCAAGGCTCTATCTCGCTCAGGAACCGAGATATTCGATAAAACGTAAATTTACACTTTTCTTTTTGATGTTGCAGCCGATCTAAAAGTCGTAGAATATTTTCGGGGATACAGAAAGTTGAGGAATTTCGAGAAGGTATTTATAGTCCAAATTTCAAGGCTCTATCTCGCTCAGGAACCGAGATATTCGATAAAACGTAAATGAACAGTCGTAGACTATATTCGGGGATACAGAAAGGTATTTATAGTCCAAATTTCAAGGCTCTATCTCGCTCAGGAACCGAGATATTCGATAAAACGTAAATTTACACTTTTCTTTTTGATGTTGCAGCCGATCTAAAAGTCGTAGAATATTTTCGGGGATACAGAAAGTTGAGGAATTTCGAGAAGGTATTTATAGTCCAAATTTCAAGGCTCTATCTCGCTCAGGAACCGAGATATTCGATAAAACGTAAATGAACAGTCGTAGACTATATTCGGGGATACAGAAAGGTATTTATAGTCCAAATTTCAAGGCTCTATCTCGCTCAGGAACCGAGATATTCGATAAAACGTAAATTTACACTTTTCTTTTTGATGTTGCAGCCGATCTAAAAGTCGTAGAATATTTTCGGGGATACAGAAAGTTGAGGAATTTCGAGAAGGTATTTATAGTCCAAATTTCAAGGCTCTATCTCGCTCAGGAACCGAGATATTCGATAAAACGTAAATGAACAGTCGTAGACTATATTCGGGGATACAGAAAGGTATTTATAGTCCAAATTTCAAGGCTCTATCTCGCTCAGGAACCGAGATATTCGATAAAACGTAAATTTACACTTTTCTTTTTGATGTTGCAGCCGATCTAAAAGTCGTAGAATATTTTCGGGGATACAGAAAGTTGAGGAATTTCGAGAAGGTATTTATAGTCCAAATTTCAAGGCTCTATCTCGCTCAGGAACCGAGATATTCGATAAAACGTAAATGAACAGTCGTAGACTATATTCGGGGATACAGAAAGTTGAGGAATTTCGAGAAGGTATTTATAGTCCAAATTTCAAGGCTCTATCTCGCTCAGGAACCGAGATATTCGATAAAACGTAAATGAACAGTCGTAGACTATATTCGGGGATACAGAAAGGTATTTATAGTCCAAATTTCAAGGCTCTATCTCGCTCAGGAACCGAGATATTCGATAAAACGTAAATTTACACTTTTCTTTTTGATGTTGCAGCCGATCTAAAAGTCGTAGAATATTTTCGGGGATACAGAAAGTTGAGGAATTTCGAGAAGGTATTTATAGTCCAAATTTCAAGGCTCTATCTCGCTCAGGAACCGAGATATTCGATAAAACGTAAATGAACAGTCGTAGACTATATTCGGGGATACAGAAAGGTATTTATAGTCCAAATTTCAAGGCTCTATCTCGCTCAGGAACCGAGATATTCGATAAAACGTAAATTTACACTTTTCTTTTTGATGTTGCAGCCGATCTAAAAGTCGTAGAATATTTTCGGGGATACAGAAAGTTGAGGAATTTCGAGAAGGTATTTATAGTCCAAATTTCAAGGCTCTATCTCGCTCAGGAACCGAGATATTCGATAAAACGTAAATGAACAGTCGTAGACTATATTCGGGGATACAGAAAGGTATTTATAGTCCAAATTTCAAGGCTCTATCTCGCTCAGGAACCGAGATATTCGATAAAACGTAAATTTACACTTTTCTTTTTGATGTTGCAGCCGATCTAAAAGTCGTAGAATATTTTCGGGGATACAGAAAGTTGAGGAATTTCGAGAAGGTATTTATAGTCCAAATTTCAAGGCTCTATCTCGCTCAGGAACCGAGATATTCGATAAAACGTAAATGAACAGTCGTAGACTATATTCGGGGATACAGAAAGGTATTTATAGTCCAAATTTCAAGGCTCTATCTCGCTCAGGAACCGAGATATTCGATAAAACGTAAATTTACACTTTTCTTTTTGATGTTGCAGCCGATCTAAAAGTCGTAGAATATTTTCGGGGATACAGAAAGTTGAGGAATTTCGAGAAGGTATTTATAGTCCAAATTTCAAGGCTCTATCTCGCTCAGGAACCGAGATATTCGATAAAACGTAAATGAACAGTCGTAGACTATATTCGGGGATACAGAAAGTTGAGGAATTTCGAGAAGGTATTTATAGTCCAAATTTCAAGGCTCTATCTCGCTCAGGAACCGAGATATTCGATAAAACGTAAATGAACAGTCGTAGACTATATTCGGGGATACAGAAAGGTATTTATAGTCCAAATTTCAAGGCTCTATCTCGCTCAGGAACCGAGATATTCGATAAAACGTAAATTTACACTTTTCTTTTTGATGTTGCAGCCGATCTAAAAGTCGTAGAATATTTTCGGGGATACAGAAAGTTGAGGAATTTCGAGAAGGTATTTATAGTCCAAATTTCAAGGCTCTATCTCGCTCAGGAACCGAGATATTCGATAAAACGTAAATGAACAGTCGTAGACTATATTCGGGGATACAGAAAGGTATTTATAGTCCAAATTTCAAGGCTCTATCTCGCTCAGGAACCGAGATATTCGATAAAACGTAAATTTACACTTTTCTTTTTGATGTTGCAGCCGATCTAAAAGTCGTAGAATATTTTCGGGGATACAGAAAGTTGAGGAATTTCGAGAAGGTATTTATAGTCCAAATTTCAAGGCTCTATCTCGCTCAGGAACCGAGATATTCGATAAAACGTAAATGAACAGTCGTAGACTATATTCGGGGATACAGAAAGTTGAGGAATTTCGAGAAGGTATTTATAGTCCAAATTTCAAGGCTCTATCTCGCTCAGGAACCGAGATATTCGATAAAACGTAAATTTACACTTTTCTTTTTGATGTTGCAGCCGATCTAAAAGTCGTAGAATATATTCGGGGATACAGAAAGTTGAGGAATTTCGAGAAGGTATTTATAGTCCAAATTTCAAGGCTCTATCTCGCTCAGGAACCGAGATATTCGATAAAACGTAAATGAACAGTCGTAGACTATATTCGGGGATACAGAAAGGTATTTATAGTCCAAATTTCAAGGCTCTATCTCGCTCAGGAACCGAGATATTCGATAAAACGTAAATTTACACTTTTCTTTTTGATGTTGCAGCCGATCTAAAAGTCGTAGAATATTTTCGGGGATACAGAAAGTTGAGGAATTTCGAGAAGGTATTTATAGTCCAAATTTCAAGGCTCTATCTCGCTCAGGAACCGAGATATTCGATAAAACGTAAATGAACAGTCGTAGACTATATTCGGGGATACAGAAAGGTATTTATAGTCCAAATTTCAAGGCTCTATCTCGCTCAGGAACCGAGATATTCGATAAAACGTAAATTTACACTTTTCTTTTTGTTGTTGCAGCCGATCTAAAAGTCGTAGAATATTTTCGGGGATACAGAAAGTTGAGGAATTTCGAGAAGGTATTTATAGTCCAAATTTCAAGGCTCTATCTCGCTCAGGAACCGTCGTAGACTATATTCGGGGATACAGAAAGGTATTTATAGTCCAAATTTCAAGGCTCTATCTCGCTCAGGAACCGAGATATTCGATAAAACGTAAATTTACACTTTTCTTTTTGATGTTGCAGCCGATCTAAAAGTCGTAGAATATTTTCGGGGATACAGAAAGTTGAGGAATTTCGAGAAGGTATTTATAGTCCAAATTTCAAGGCTCTATCTCGCTCAGGAACCGAGATATTCGATAAAACGTAAATGAACAGTCGTAGACTATATTCGGGGATACAGAAAGTTGAGGAATTTCGAGAAGGTATTTATAGTCCAAATTTCAAGGCTCTATCTCGCTCAGGAACCGAGATATTCGATAAAACGTAAATTTACACTTTTCTTTTTGATGTTGCAGCCGATCTAAAAGTCGTAGAATATATTCGGGGATACAGAAAGTTGAGGAATTTCGAGAAGGTATTTATAGTCCAAATTTCAAGGCTCTATCTCGCTCAGGAACCGAGATATTCGATAAAACGTAAATGAACAGTCGTAGACTATATTCGGGGATACAGAAAGGTATTTATAGTCCAAATTTCAAGGCTCTATCTCGCTCAGGAACCGAGATATTCGATAAAACGTAAATTTACACTTTTCTTTTTGATGTTGCAGCCGATCTAAAAGTCGTAGAATATTTTCGGGGATACAGAAAGTTGAGGAATTTCGAGAAGGTATTTATAGTCCAAATTTCAAGGCTCTATCTCGCTCAGGAACCGAGATATTCGATAAAACGTAAATGAACAGTCGTAGACTATATTCGGGGATACAGAAAGGTATTTATAGTCCAAATTTCAAGGCTCTATCTCGCTCAGGAACCGAGATATTCGATAAAACGTAAATTTACACTTTTCTTTTTGATGTTGCAGCCGATCTAAAAGTCGTAGAATATTTTCGGGGATACAGAAAGTTGAGGAATTTCGAGAAGGTATTTATAGTCCAAATTTCAAGGCTCTATCTCGCTCAGGAACCGAGATATTCGATAAAACGTAAATGAACAGTCGTAGACTATATTCGGGGATACAGAAAGTTGAGGAATTTCGAGAAGGTATTTATAGTCCAAATTTCAAGGCTCTATCTCGCTCAGGAACCGAGATATTCGATAAAACGTAAATGAACAGTCGTAGACTATATTCGGGGATACAGAAAGGTATTTATAGTCCAAATTTCAAGGCTCTATCTCGCTCAGGAACCGAGATATTCGATAAAACGTAAATTTACACTTTTCTTTTTGATGTTGCAGCCGATCTAAAAGTCGTAGAATATTTTCGGGGATACAGAAAGTTGAGGAATTTCGAGAAGGTATTTATAGTCCAAATTTCAAGGCTCTATCTCGCTCAGGAACCGAGATATTCGATAAAACGTAAATGAACAGTCGTAGACTATATTCGGGGATACAGAAAGTTGAGGAATTTCGAGAAGGTATTTATAGTCCAAATTTCAAGGCTCTATCTCGCTCAGGAACCGAGATATTCGATAAAACGTAAATGAACAGTCGTAGACTATATTCGGGGATACAGAAAGGTATTTATAGTCCAAATTTCAAGGCTCTATCTCGCTCAGGAACCGAGATATTCGATAAAACGTAAATTTACACTTTTCTTTTTGATGTTGCAGCCGATCTAAAAGTCGTAGAATATTTTCGGGGATACAGAAAGTTGAGGAATTTCGAGAAGGTATTTATAGTCTAAATTTCAAGGCTCTATCTCGCTCAGGAACCGAGATATTCGATAAAACGTAAATGAACAGTCGTAGACTATATTCGGGGATACAGAAAGTTGAGGAATTTCGAAAAGGTATTTATAGTCCAAATTTCAAGGCTCTATCTCGCTCAGGAACCGAGATATTCGATAAAACGTAAATTTACACTTTTCTTTTTGATGTTGCAGCCGATCTAAAAGTCGTAGAATATTTTCGGGGATACAGAAAGTTGAGGAATTTCGAGAAGGTATTTATAGTCCAAATTTCAAGGCTCTATCTCGCTCAGGAACCGAGATATTCGATAAAACGTAAATGAACAGTCGTAGACTATATTCGGGGATACAGAAAGTTGAGGAATTTCGAGAAGGTATTTATAGTCCAAATTTCAAGGCTCTATCTCGCTCAGGAACCGAGATATTCGATAAAACGTAAATGAACAGTCGTAGACTATATTCGGGGATACAGAAAGGTATTTATAGTCCAAATTTCAAGGCTCTATCTCGCTCAGGAACCGAGATATTCGATAAAACGTAAATTTACACTTTTCTTTTTGATGTTGCAGCCGATCTAAAAGTCGTAGAATATTTTCGGGGATACAGAAAGTTGAGGAATTTCGAGAAGGTATTTATAGTCCAAATTTCAGGAACCGAGATATTCGATAAAACGTAAATGAACAGTCGTAGACTATATTCGGGGATACAGAAAGGTATTTATAGTCCAAATTTCAAGGCTCTATCTCGCTCAGGAACCGAGATATTCGATAAAACGTAAATTTACACTTTTCTTTTTGTTGTTGCAGCCGATCTAAAAGTCGTAGAATATTTTCGGGGATACAGAAAGTTGAGGAATTTCGAGAAGGTATTTATAGTCCAAATTTCAAGGCTCTATCTCGCTCAGGAACCGAGATATTCGATAAAACGTAAATGAACAGTCGTAGACTATATTCGGGGATACAGAAAGGTATTTATAGTCCAAATTTCAAGGCTCTATCTCGCTCAGGAACCGAGATATTCGATAAAACGTAAATTTACACTTTTCTTTTTGTTGTTGCAGCCGATCTAAAAGTCGTAGAATATTTTCGGGGATACAGAAAGTTGAGGAATTTCGAGAAGGTATTTATAGTCCAAATTTCAAGGCTCTATCTCGCTCAGGAACCGAGATATTCGATAAAACGTAAATGAACAGTCGTAGACTATATTCGGGGATACAGAAAGTTGAGGAATTTCGAAAAGGTATTTATAGTCCAAATTTCAAGGCTCTATCTCGCTCAGGAACCGAGATATTCGATAAAACGTAAATGAACAGTCGTAGACTATATTCGGGGATACAGAAAGTTGAGGAATTTCGAAAAGGTATTTATAGTCCAAATTTCAAGGCTCTATCTCGCTCAGGAACCGAGATATTCGATAAAACGTAAATTTACACTTTTCTTTTTGTTGTTGCAGCCGATCTAAAAGTCGTAGAATATTTTCGGGGATACAGAAAGTTGAGGAATTTCGAGAAGGTATTTATAGTCCAAATTTCAAGGCTCTATCTCGCTCAGGAACCGAGATATTCGATAAAACGTAAATGAACAGTCGTAGACTATATTCGGGGATACAGAAAGTTGAGGAATTTCGAAAAGGTATTTATAGTCCAAATTTCAAGGCTCTATCTCGCTCAGGAACCGAGATATTCGATAAAACGTAAATTTACACTTTTCTTTTTGATGTTGCAGCCGATCTAAAAGTCGTAGAATATTTTCGGGGATACAGAAAGTTGAGGAATTTCGAAAAGGTATTTATAGTCCAAATTTCAAGGCTCTATCTCGCTCAGGAACCGAGATATTCGATAAAACGTAAATGAACAGTCGTAGACTATATTCGGGGATACAGAAAGTTGAGGAATTTCGAGAAGGTATTTATAGTCCAAATTTCAAGGCTCTATCTCGCTCAGGAACCGAGATATTCGATAAAACGTAAATGAACAGTCGTAGACTATATTCGGGGATACAGAAAGGTATTTATAGTCCAAATTTCAAGGCTCTATCTCGCTCAGGAACCGAGATATTCGATAAAACGTAAATTTACACTTTTCTTTTTGATGTTGCAGCCGATCTAAAAGTCGTAGAATATTTTCGGGGATACAGAAAGTTGAGGAATTTCGAGAAGGTATTTATAGTCCAAATTTCAGGAACCGAGATATTCGATAAAACGTAAATGAACAGTCGTAGACTATATTCGGGGATACAGAAAGGTATTTATAGTCCAAATTTCAAGGCTCTATCTCGCTCAGGAACCGAGATATTCGATAAAACGTAAATTTACACTTTTCTTTTTGATGTTGCAGCCGATCTAAAAGTCGTAGAATATTTTCGGGGATACAGAAAGTTGAGGAATTTCGAGAAGGTATTTATAGTCCAAATTTCAAGGCTCTATCTCGCTCAGGAACCGAGATATTCGATAAAACGTAAATGAACAGTCGTAGACTATATTCGGGGATACAGAAAGTTGAGGAATTTCGAGAAGGTATTTATAGTCCAAATTTCAAGGCTCTATCTCGCTCAGGAACCGAGATATTCGATAAAACGTAAATGAACAGTCGTAGACTATATTCGGGGATACAGAAAGGTATTTATAGTCCAAATTTCAAGGCTCTATCTCGCTCAGGAACCGAGATATTCGATAAAACGTAAATTTACACTTTTCTTTTTGTTGTTGCAGCCGATCTAAAAGTCGTAGAATATTTTCGGGGATACAGAAAGTTGAGGAATTTCGAGAAGGTATTTATAGTCCAAATTTCAAGGCTCTATCTCGCTCAGGAACCGAGATATTCGATAAAACGTAAATGAACAGTCGTAGACTATATTCGGGGATACAGAAAGTTGAGGAATTTCGAAAAGGTATTTATAGTCCAAATTTCAAGGCTCTATCTCGCTCAGGAACCGAGATATTCGATAAAACGTAAATGAACAGTCGTAGACTATATTCGGGGATACAGAAAGTTGAGGAATTTCGAAAAGGTATTTATAGTCCAAATTTCAAGGCTCTATCTCGCTCAGGAACCGAGATATTCGATAAAACGTAAATTTACACTTTTCTTTTTGTTGTTGCAGCCGATCTAAAAGTCGTAGAATATTTTCGGGGATACAGAAAGTTGAGGAATTTCGAGAAGGTATTTATAGTCCAAATTTCAAGGCTCTATCTCGCTCAGGAACCGAGATATTCGATAAAACGTAAATGAACAGTCGTAGACTATATTCGGGGATTCAGAAAGGTATTTATAGTCCAAATTTCAAGGCTCTATCTCGCTCAGGAACCGAGATATTCGATAAAACGTAAATTTACACTTTTCTTTTTGATGTTGCAGCCGATCTAAACGTCGTAGAATATTTTCGGGGATACAGAAAGTTGAGGAATTTTGAGAAGGTATTTATAGTCCAAATTTCAAGGCTCTATCTCGCTCAGGAACCGAGATATTCGATAAAACGTAAATGAACAGTCGTAGACTATATTCGGGGATACAGAAAGGTATTTATAGTCCAAATTTCAAGGCTCTATCTCGCTCAGGAACCGAGATATTCGATAAAACGTAAATTTACACTTTTCTTTTTGATGTTGCAGCCGATCTAAAAGTCGTAGAATATTTTCGGGGATACAGAAAGTTGAGGAATTTCGAAAAGGTATTTATAGTCCAAATTTCAAGGCTCTATCTCGCTCAGGAACCGAGATATTCGATAAAACGTAAATGAACAGTCGTAGACTATATTCGGGGATACAGAAAGGTATTTATAGTCCAAATTTCAAGGCTCTATCTCGCTCAGGAACCGAGATATTCGATAAAACGTAAATTTACACTTTTCTTTTTGATGTTGCAGCCGATCTAAAAGTCGTAGAATATTTTCGGGGATACAGAAAGTTGAGGAATTTCGAAAAGGTATTTATAGTCCAAATTTCAAGGCTCTATCTCGCTCAGGAACCGAGATATTCGATAAAACGTAAATGAACAGTCGTAGACTATATTCGGGGATACAGAAAGTTGAGGAATTTCGAAAAGGTATTTATAGTCCAAATTTCAAGGCTCTATCTCGCTCAGGAACCGAGATATTCGATAAAACGTAAATGAACAGTCGTAGACTATATTCGGGGATACAGAAAGTTGAGGAATTTCGAGAAGGTATTTATAGTCCAAATTTCAAGGCTCTATCTCGCTCAGGAACCGAGATATTCGATAAAACGTAAATGAACAGTCGTAGACTATATTCGGGGATACAGAAAGTTGAGGAATTTCGAGAAGGTATTTATAGTCCAAATTTCAAGGCTCTATCTCGCTCAGGAACCGAGATATTCGATAAAACGTAAATGAACAGTCGTAGACTATATTCGGGGATACAGAAAGGTATTTATAGTCCAAATTTCAAGGCTCTATCTCGCTCAGGAACCGAGATATTCGATAAAACGTAAATTTACACTTTTCTTTTTGTTGTTGCAGCCGATCTAAAAGTCGTAGAATATTTTCGGGGATACAGAAAGTTGAGGAATTTCGAGAAGGTATTTATAGTCCAAATTTCAAGGCTCTATCTCGCTCAGGAACCGAGATATTCGATAAAACGTAAATGAACAGTCGTAGACTATATTCGGGGATACAGAAAGTTGAGGAATTTCGAAAAGGTATTTATAGTCCAAATTTCAAGGCTCTATCTCGCTCAGGAACCGAGATATTCGATAAAACGTAAATGAACAGTCGTAGACTATATTCGGGGATACAGAAAGTTGAGGAATTTCGAAAAGGTATTTATAGTCCAAATTTCAAGGCTCTATCTCGCTCAGGAACCGAGATATTCGATAAAACGTAAATTTACACTTTTCTTTTTGTTGTTGCAGCCGATCTAAAAGTCGTAGAATATTTTCGGGGATACAGAAAGTTGAGGAATTTCGAGAAGGTATTTATAGTCCAAATTTCAAGGCTCTATCTCGCTCAGGAACCGAGATATTCGATAAAACGTAAATGAACAGTCGTAGACTATATTCGGGGATACAGAAAGTTGAGGAATTTCGAAAAGGTATTTATAGTCCAAATTTCAAGGCTCTATCTCGCTCAGGAACCGAGATATTCGATAAAACGTAAATTTACACTTTTCTTTTTGATGTTGCAGCCGATCTAAAAGTCGTAGAATATTTTCGGGGATACAGAAAGTTGAGGAATTTCGAAAAGGTATTTATAGTCCAAATTTCAAGGCTCTATCTCGCTCAGGAACCGAGATATTCGATAAAACGTAAATGAACAGTCGTAGACTATATTCGGGGATACAGAAAGTTGAGGAATTTCGAGAAGGTATTTATAGTCCAAATTTCAAGGCTCTATCTCGCTCAGGAACCGAGATATTCGATAAAACGTAAATGAACAGTCGTAGACTATATTCGGGGATACAGAAAGGTATTTATAGTCCAAATTTCAAGGCTCTATCTCGCTCAGGAACCGAGATATTCGATAAAACGTAAATTTACACTTTTCTTTTTGATGTTGCAGCCGATCTAAAAGTCGTAGAATATTTTCGGGGATACAGAAAGTTGAGGAATTTCGAGAAGGTATTTATAGTCCAAATTTCAGGAACCGAGATATTCGATAAAACGTAAATGAACAGTCGTAGACTATATTCGGGGATACAGAAAGGTATTTATAGTCCAAATTTCAAGGCTCTATCTCGCTCAGGAACCGAGATATTCGATAAAACGTAAATTTACACTTTTCTTTTTGATGTTGCAGCCGATCTAAAAGTCGTAGAATATTTTCGGGGATACAGAAAGTTGAGGAATTTCGAGAAGGTATTTATAGTCCAAATTTCAAGGCTCTATCTCGCTCAGGAACCGAGATATTCGATAAAACGTAAATGAACAGTCGTAGACTATATTCGGGGATACAGAAAGTTGAGGAATTTCGAGAAGGTATTTATAGTCCAAATTTCAAGGCTCTATCTCGCTCAGGAACCGAGATATTCGATAAAACGTAAATGAACAGTCGTAGACTATATTCGGGGATACAGAAAGGTATTTATAGTCCAAATTTCAAGGCTCTATCTCGCTCAGGAACCGAGATATTCGATAAAACGTAAATTTACACTTTTCTTTTTGTTGTTGCAGCCGATCTAAAAGTCGTAGAATATTTTCGGGGATACAGAAAGTTGAGGAATTTCGAGAAGGTATTTATAGTCCAAATTTCAAGGCTCTATCTCGCTCAGGAACCGAGATATTCGATAAAACGTAAATGAACAGTCGTAGACTATATTCGGGGATACAGAAAGGTATTTATAGTTCAAATTTCAAGGCTCTATCTCGCTCAGGAACCGAGATATTCGATAAAACGTAAATTTACACTTTTCTTTTTGTTGTTGCAGCCGATCTAAAAGTCGTAGAATATTTTCGGGGATACAGAAAGTTGAGGAATTTCGAGAAGGTATTTATAGTCCAAATTTCAAGGCTCTATCTCGCTCAGGAACCGAGATATTCGATAAAACGTAAATGAACAGTCGTAGACTATATTCGGGGATACAGAAAGGTATTTATAGTCCAAATTTCAAGGCTCTATCTCGCTCAGGAACCGAGATATTCGATAAAACGTAAATTTACACTTTTCTTTTTGATGTTGCAGCCGATCTAAAAGTCGTAGAATATTTTCGGGGATACAGAAAGTTGAGGAATTTCGAGAAGGTATTTATAGTCCAAATTTCAAGGCTCTATCTCGCTCAGGAACCGAGATATTCGATAAAACGTAAATGAACAGTCGTAGACTATATTCGGGGATACAGAAAGGTATTTATAGTCGAAATTTCAAGGCTCTATCTCGCTCAGGAACCGAGATATTCGATAAAACGTAAATTTACACTTTTCTTTTTGATGTTGCAGCCGATCTAAAAGTCGTAGAATATTTTCGGGGATACAGAAAGTTGAGGAATTTCGAGAAGGTATTTATAGTCCAAATTTCAAGGCTCTATCTCGCTCAGGAACCGAGATATTCGATAAAACGTAAATGAACAGTCGTAGACTATATTCGGGGATACAGAAAGTTGAGGAATTTCGAGAAGGTATTTATAGTCCAAATTTCAAGGCTCTATCTCGCTCAGGAACCGAGATATTCGATAAAACGTAAATGAACAGTCGTAGACTATATTCGGGGATACAGAAAGGTATTTATAGTCCAAATTTCAAGGCTCTATCTCGCTCAGGAACCGAGATATTCGATAAAACGTAAATTTACACTTTTCTTTTTGATGTTGCAGCCGATCTAAAAGTCGTAGAATATTTTCGGGGGTACAGAAAGTTGAGGAATTTCGAGAAGGTATTTATAGTCCAAATTTCAAGGCTCTATCTCGCTCAGGAACCGAGATATTCGATAAAACGTAAATGAACAGTCGTAGACTATATTCGGGGATACAGAAAGTTGAGGAATTTCGAAAAGGTATTTATAGTCCAAATTTCAAGGCTCTATCTCGCTCAGGAACCGAGATATTCGATAAAACGTAAATTTACACTTTTCTTTTTGTTGTTGCAGCCGATCTAAAAGTCGTAGAATATTTTCGGGGATACAGAAAGTTGAGGAATTTTGAGAAGGTATTTATAGTCCAAATTTCAAGGCTCTATCTCGCTCAGGAACCGAGATATTCGATAAAACGTAAATGAACAGTCGTAGACTATATTCGGGGATACAGAAAGGTATTTATAGTCCAAATTTCAAGGCTCTATCTCGCTCAGGAACCGAGATATTCGATAAAACGTAAATTTACACTTTTCTTTTTGATGTTGCAGCCGATCTAAAAGTCGTAGAATATTTTCGGGGATACAGAAAGTTGAGGAATTTCGAGAAGGTATTTATAGTCCAAATTTCAAGGCTCTATCTCGCTCAGGAACCGAGATATTCGATAAAACGTAAATGAACAGTCGTAGACTATATTCGGGGATACAGAAAGTTGAGGAATTTCGAGAAGGTATTTATAGTCCAAATTTCAAGGCTCTATCTCGCTCAGGAACCGAGATATTCGATAAAACGTAAATGAACAGTCGTAGACTATATTCGGGGATACAGAAAGGTATTTATAGTCCAAATTTCAAGGCTCTATCTCGCTCAGGAACCGAGATATTCGATAAAACGTAAATTTACACTTTTCTTTTTGATGTTGCAGCCGATCTAAAAGTCGTAGAATATTTTCGGGGATACAGAAAGTTGAGGAATTTCGAGAAGGTATTTATAGTCCAAATTTCAAGGCTCTATCTCGCTCAGGAACCGAGATATTCGATAAAACGTAAATGAACAGTCGTAGACTATATTCGGGGATACAGAAAGTTGAGGAATTTCGAAAAGGTATTTATAGTCCAAATTTCAAGGCTCTATCTCGCTCAGGAACCGAGATATTCGATAAAACGTAAATTTACACTTTTCTTTTTGATGTTGCAGCCGATCTAAAAGTCGTAGAATATTTTCGGGGATACAGAAAGTTGAGGAATTTCGAGAAGGTATTTATAGTCCAAATTTCAAGGCTCTATCTCGCTCAGGAACCGAGATATTCGATAAAACGTAAATGAACAGTCGTAGACTATATTCGGGGATACAGAAAGGTATTTATAGTCCAAATTTCAAGGCTCTATCTCGCTCAGGAACCGAGATATTCGATAAAACGTAAATTTACACTTTTCTTTTTGATGTTGCAGCCGATCTAAAAGTCGTAGAATATTTTCGGGGATACAGAAAGTTGAGGAATTTCGAGAAGGTATTTATAGTCCAAATTTCAAGGCTCTATCTCGCTCAGGAACCGAGATATTCGATAAAACGTAAATGAACAGTCGTAGACTATATTCGGGGATACAGAAAGTTGAGGAATTTCGAGAAGGTATTTATAGTCCAAATTTCAAGGCTCTATCTCGCTCAGGAACCGAGATATTCGATAAAACGTAAATGAACAGTCGTAGACTATATTCGGGGATACAGAAAGTTGAGGAATTTCGAGAAGGTATTTATAGTCCAAATTTCAAGGCTCTATCTCGCTCAGGAACCGAGATATTCGATAAAACGTAAATGAACAGTCGTAGACTATATTCGGGGATACAGAAAGTTGAGGAATTTCGAAAAGGTATTTATAGTCCAAATTTCAAGGCTCTATCTCGCTCAGGAACCGAGATATTCGATAAAACGTAAATTTACACTTTTCTTTTTGTTGTTGCAGCCGATCTAAAAGTCGTAGAATATTTTCGGGGATACAGAAAGTTGAGGAATTTCGAGAAGGTATTTATAGTCCAAATTTCAAGGCTCTATCTCGCTCAGGAACCGAGATATTCGATAAAACGTAAATGAACAGTCGTAGACTATATTCGGGGATACAGAAAGGTATTTATAGTCCAAATTTCAAGGCTCTATCTCGCTCAGGAACCGAGATATTCGATAAAACGTAAATTTACACTTTTCTTTTTGATGTTGCAGCCGATCTAAAAGTCGTAGAATATTTTCGGGGATACAGAAAGTTGAGGAATTTCGAGAAGGTATTTATAGTCCAAATTTCAAGGCTCTATCTCGCTCAGGAACCGAGATATTCGATAAAACGTAAATGAACAGTCGTAGACTATATTCGGGGATACAGAAAGTTGAGGAATTTCGAGAAGGTATTTATAGTCCAAATTTCAAGGCTCTATCTCGCTCAGGAACCGAGATATTCGATAAAACGTAAATGAACAGTCGTAGACTATATTCGGGGATACAGAAAGGTATTTATAGTCCAAATTTCAAGGCTCTATCTCGCTCAGGAACCGAGATATTCGATAAAACGTAAATTTACACTTTTCTTTTTGATGTTGCAGCCGATCTAAAAGTCGTAGAATATTTTCGGGGATACAGAAAGTTGAGGAATTTCGAGAAGGTATTTATAGTCCAAATTTCAAGGCTCTATCTCGCTCAGGAACCGAGATATTCGATAAAACGTAAATGAACAGTCGTAGACTATATTCGGGGATACAGAAAGTTGAGGAATTTCGAGAAGGTATTTATAGTCCAAATTTCAAGGCTCTATCTCGCTCAGGAACCGAGATATTCGATAAAACGTAAATGAACAGTCGTAGACTATATTCGGGGATACAGAAAGTTGAGGAATTTCGAAAAGGTATTTATAGTCCAAATTTCAAGGCTCTATCTCGCTCAGGAACCGAGATATTCGATAAAACGTAAATTTACACTTTTCTTTTTGTTGTTGCAGCCGATCTAAAAGTCGTAGAATATTTTCGGGGATACAGAAAGTTGAGGAATTTCGAGAAGGTATTTATAGTCCAAATTTCAAGGCTCTATCTCGCTCAGGAACCGAGATATTCGATAAAACGTAAATGAACAGTCGTAGACTATATTCGGGGATACAGAAAGGTATTTATAGTCCAAATTTCAAGGCTCTATCTCGCTCAGGAACCGAGATATTCGATAAAACGTAAATTTACACTTTTCTTTTTGATGTTGCAGCCGATCTAAAAGTCGTAGAATATTTTCGGGGATACAGAAAGTTGAGGAATTTCGAGAAGGTATTTATAGTCCAAATTTCAAGGCTCTATCTCGCTCAGGAACCGAGATATTCGATAAAACGTAAATGAACAGTCGTAGACTATATTCGGGGATACAGAAAGTTGAGGAATTTCGAGAAGGTATTTATAGTCCAAATTTCAAGGCTCTATCTCGCTCAGGAACCGAGATATTCGATAAAACGTAAATGAACAGTCGTAGACTATATTCGGGGATACAGAAAGGTATTTATAGTCCAAATTTCAAGGCTCTATCTCGCTCAGGAACCGAGATATTCGATAAAACGTAAATTTACACTTTTCTTTTTGATGTTGCAGCCGATCTAAAAGTCGTAGAATATTTTCGGGGATACAGAAAGTTGAGGAATTTCGAGAAGGTATTTATAGTCCAAATTTCAAGGCTCTATCTCGCTCAGGAACCGAGATATTCGATAAAACGTAAATGAACAGTCGTAGACTATATTCGGGGATACAGAAAGTTGAGGAATTTCGAAAAGGTATTTATAGTCCAAATTTCAAGGCTCTATCTCGCTCAGGAACCGAGATATTCGATAAAACGTAAATTTACACTTTTCTTTTTGTTGTTGCAGCCGATCTAAAAGTCGTAGAATATTTTCGGGGATACAGAAAGTTGAGGAATTTCGAGAAGGTATTTATAGTCCAAATTTCAAGGCTCTATCTCGCTCAGGAACCGAGATATTCGATAAAACGTAAATGAACAGTCGTAGACTATATTCGGGGATACAGAAAGGTATTTATAGTCCAAATTTCAAGGCTCTATCTCGCTCAGGAACCGAGATATTCGATAAAACGTAAATTTACACTTTTCTTTTTGATGTTGCAGCCGATCTAAAAGTCGTAGAATATTTTCGGGGATACAGAAAGTTGAGGAATTTCGAGAAGGTATTTATAGTCCAAATTTCAAGGCTCTATCTCGCTCAGGAACCGAGATATTCGATAAAACGTAAATGAACAGTCGTAGACTATATTCGGGGATACAGAAAGTTGAGGAATTTCGAGAAGGTATTTATAGTCCAAATTTCAAGGCTCTATCTCGCTCAGGAACCGAGATATTCGATAAAACGTAAATGAACAGTCGTAGACTATATTCGGGGATACAGAAAGGTATTTATAGTCCAAATTTCAAGGCTCTATCTCGCTCAGGAACCGAGATATTCGATAAAACGTAAATTTACACTTTTCTTTTTGATGTTGCAGCCGATCTAAAAGTCGTAGAATATTTTCGGGGATACAGAAAGTTGAGGAATTTCGAGAAGGTATTTATAGTCCAAATTTCAAGGCTCTATCTCGCTCAGGAACCGAGATATTCGATAAAACGTAAATGAACAGTCGTAGACTATATTCGGGGATACAGAAAGTTGAGGAATTTCGAAAAGGTATTTATAGTCCAAATTTCAAGGCTCTATCTCGCTCAGGAACCGAGATATTCGATAAAACGTAAATTTACACTTTTCTTTTTGTTGTTGCAGCCGATCTAAAAGTCGTAGAATATTTTCGGGGATACAGAAAGTTGAGGAATTTCGAGAAGGTATTTATAGTCCAAATTTCAAGGCTCTATCTCGCTCAGGAACCGAGATATTCGATAAAACGTAAATGAACAGTCGTAGACTATATTCGGGGATACAGAAAGTTGAGGAATTTCGAGAAGGTATTTATAGTCCAAATTTCAAGGCTCTATCTCGCTCAGGAACCGAGATATTCGATAAAACGTAAATTTACACTTTTCTTTTTGATGTTGCAGCCGATCTAAAAGTCGTAGAATATTTTCGGGGATACAGAAAGTTGAGGAATTTCGAGAAGGTATTTATAGTCCAAATTTCAAGGCTCTATCTCGCTCAGGAACCGAGATATTCGATAAAACGTAAATGAACAGTCGTAGACTATATTCGGGGATACAGAAAGTTGAGGAATTTCGAGAAGGTATTTATAGTCCAAATTTCAAGGCTCTATCTCGCTCAGGAACCGAGATATTCGATAAAACGTAAATGAACAGTCGTAGACTATATTCGGGGATACAGAAAGTTGAGGAATTTCGAAAAGGTATTTATAGTCCAAATTTCAAGGCTCTATCTCGCTCAGGAACCGAGATATTCGATAAAACGTAAATTTACACTTTTCTTTTTGTTGTTGCAGCCGATCTAAAAGTCGTAGAATATTTTCGGGGATACAGAAAGTTGAGGAATTTCGAGAAGGTATTTATAGTCCAAATTTCAAGGCTCTATCTCGCTCAGGAACCGAGATATTCGATAAAACGTAAATGAACAGTCGTAGACTATATTCGGGGATACAGAAAGGTATTTATAGTCCAAATTTCAAGGCTCTATCTCGCTCAGGAACCGAGATATTCGATAAAACGTAAATTTACACTTTTCTTTTTGATGTTGCAGCCGATCTAAAAGTCGTAGAATATTTTCGGGGATACAGAAAGTTGAGGAATTTCGAGAAGGTATTTATAGTCCAAATTTCAAGGCTCTATCTCGCTCAGGAACCGAGATATTCGATAAAACGTAAATGAACAGTCGTAGACTATATTCGGGGATACAGAAAGTTGAGGAATTTCGAGAAGGTATTTATAGTCCAAATTTCAAGGCTCTATCTCGCTCAGGAACCGAGATATTCGATAAAACGTAAATGAACAGTCGTAGACTATATTCGGGGATACAGAAAGGTATTTATAGTCCAAATTTCAAGGCTCTATCTCGCTCAGGAACCGAGATATTCGATAAAACGTAAATTTACACTTTTCTTTTTGATGTTGCAGCCGATCTAAAAGTCGTAGAATATTTTCGGGGATACAGAAAGTTGAGGAATTTCGAGAAGGTATTTATAGTCCAAATTTCAAGGCTCTATCTCGCTCAGGAACCGAGATATTCGATAAAACGTAAATGAACAGTCGTAGACTATATTCGGGGATACAGAAAGTTGAGGAATTTCGAAAAGGTATTTATAGTCCAAATTTCAAGGCTCTATCTCGCTCAGGAACCGAGATATTCGATAAAACGTAAATTTACACTTTTCTTTTTGTTGTTGCAGCCGATCTAAAAGTCGTAGAATATTTTCGGGGATACAGAAAGTTGAGGAATTTCGAGAAGGTATTTATAGTCCAAATTTCAAGGCTCTATCTCGCTCAGGAACCGAGATATTCGATAAAACGTAAATGAACAGTCGTAGACTATATTCGGGGATACAGAAAGTTGAGGAATTTCGAAAAGGTATTTATAGTCCAAATTTCAAGGCTCTATCTCGCTCAGGAACCGAGATATTCGATAAAACGTAAATTTACACTTTTCTTTTTGTTGTTGCAGCCGATCTAAAAGTCGTAGAATATTTTCGGGGATACAGAAAGTTGAGGAATTTCGAGAAGGTATTTATAGTCCAAATTTCAAGGCTCTATCTCGCTCAGGAACCGAGATATTCGATAAAACGTAAATGAACAGTCGTAGACTATATTCGGGGATACAGAAAGGTATTTATAGTCCAAATTTCAAGGCTCTATCTCGCTCAGGAACCGAGATATTCGATAAAACGTAAATTTACACTTTTCTTTTTGATGTTGCAGCCGATCTAAAAGTCGTAGAATATTTTCGGGGATACAGAAAGTTGAGGAATTTCGAGAAGGTATTTATAGTCCAAATTTCAAGGCTCTATCTCGCTTAGGAACCGAGATATTCGATAAAACGTAAATGAACAGTCGTAGACTATATTCGGGGATACAGAAAGTTGAGGAATTTCGAAAAGGTATTTATAGTCCAAATTTCAAGGCTCTATCTCGCTCAGGAACCGAGATATTCGATAAAACGTAAATTTACACTTTTCTTTTTGATGTTGCAGCCGATCTAAAAGTCGTAGAATATTTTCGGGGATACAGAAAGTTGAGGAATTTCGAGAAGGTATTTATAGTCCAAATTTCAAGGCTCTATCTCGCTCAGGAACTGAGATATTCGATAAAACGTAAATGAACAGTCGTAGACTATATTCGGGGATACAGAAAGTTGAGGAATTTCGAGAAGGTATTTATAGTCCAAATTTCAAGGCTCTATCTCGCTCAGGAACCGAGATATTCGATAAAACGTAAATGAACAGTCGTAGACTATATTCGGGGATACAGAAAGTTGAGGAATTTCGAGAAGGTATTTATAGTCCAAATTTCAAGGCTCTATCTCGCTCAGGAACCGAGATATTCGATAAAACGTAAATGAACAGTCGTAGACTATATTCGGGGATACAGAAAGTTGAGGAATTTCGAGAAGGTATTTATAGTCCAAATTTCAAGGCTCTATCTCGCTCAGGAACCGAGATATTCGATAAAACGTAAATGAACAGTCGTAGACTATATTCGGGGATACAGAAAGGTATTTATAGTCCAAATTTCAAGGCTCTATCTCGCTCAGGAACCGAGATATTCGATAAAACGTAAATTTACACTTTTCTTTTTGATGTTGCAGCCGATCTAAAAGTCGTAGAATATTTTCGGGGATACAGAAAGTTGAGGAATTTCGAGAAGGTATTTATAGTCCAAATTTCAAGGCTCTATCTCGCTCAGGAACCGAGATATTCGATAAAACGTAAATGAACAGTCGTAGACTATATTCGGGGATACAGAAAGTTGAGGAATTTCGAGAAGGTATTTATAGTCCAAATTTCAAGGCTCTATCTCGCTCAGGAACCGAGATATTCGATAAAACGTAAATGAACAGTCGTAGACTATATTCGGGGATACAGAAAGTTGAGGAATTTCGAGAAGGTATTTATAGTCCAAATTTCAAGGCTCTATCTCGCTCAGGAACCGAGATATTCGATAAAACGTAAATGAACAGTCGTAGACTATATTCGGGGATACAGAAAGTTGAGGAATTTCGAGAAGGTATTTATAGTCCAAATTTCAAGGCTCTATCTCGCTCAGGAACCGAGATATTCGATAAAACGTAAATTTACACTTTTCTTTTTGTTGTTGCAGCCGATCTAAAAGTCGTAGAATATTTTCGGGGATACAGAAAGTTGAGGAATTTCGAGAAGGTATTTATAGTCCAAATTTCAAGGCTCTATCTCGCTCAGATATTCTGAGATATTCGATAAAACGTAAATTTACACTTTTCTTTTTGATGTTGCAGCCGATCTAAAAGTCGTAGAATATTTTCGGGGATACAGAAAGTTGAGGAATTTCGAGAAGGTATTTATAGTCCAAATTTCAAGGCTCTATCTCGCTCAGGAACCGAGATATTCGATAAAACGTAAATGAACAGTCGTAGACTATATTCGGGGATACAGAAAGGTATTTATAGTCCAAATTTCAAGGCTCTATCTCGCTCAGGAACCGAGATATTCGATAAAACGTAAATTTACACTTTTCTTTTTGATGTTGCAGCCGATCTAAAAGTCGTAGAATATTTTCGGGGATACAGAAAGTTGAGGAATTTCGAGAAGGTATTTATAGTCCAAATTTCAAGGCTCTATCTCGCTCAGGAACCGAGATATTCGATAAAACGTAAATGAACAGTCGTAGACTATATTCGGGGATACAGAAAGGTATTTATAGTCCAAATTTCAAGGCTCTATCTCGCTCAGGAACCGAGATATTCGATAAAACGTAAATTTACACTTTTCTTTTTGTTGTTGCAGCCGATCTAAAAGTCGTAGAATATTTTCGGGGATACAGAAAGTTGAGGAATTTCGAGAAGGTATTTATAGTCCAAATTTCAAGGCTCTATCTCGCTCAGGAACCGAGATATTCGATAAAACGTAAATGAACAGTCGTAGACTATATTTGGGGATACAGAAAGGTATTTATAGTCCAAATTTCAAGGCTCTATCTCGCTCAGGAACCGAGATATTCGATAAAACGTAAATTTACACTTTTCTTTTTGATGTTGCAGCCGATCTAAAAGTCGTAGACTATATTCGGGGATACAGAAAGTTGAGGAATTTCGAGAAGGTATTTATAGTCCAAATTTCAAGGCTCTATCTCGCTCAGGAACCGAGATATTCGATAAAACGTTAATTTACAGTCGTAGACTATATTCGGGGATACAGAAAGTTGAGGAATTTCGAAAAGGTATTTATAGTCCAAATTTCAAGGCTCTATCTCGCTCAGGAACCGAGATATTCGATAAAACGTAAATTTACACTTTTCTTTTTGTTGTTGCAGCCGATCTAAAAGTCGTAGAATATTTTCGGGGATACAGAAAGTTGAGGAATTTCGAAAAGGTATTTATAGTCCAAATTTCAAGGCTCTATCTCGCTCAGGAACCGAGATATTCGATAAAACGTAAATGAACAGTCGTAGACTATATTCGGGGATACAGAAAGTTGAGGAATTTCGAAAAGGTATTTATAGTCCAAATTTCAAGGCTCTATCTCGCTCAGGAACCGAGATATTCGATAAAACGTTAATTTACAGTCGTAGACTATATTCGGGGATACAGAAAGTTGAGGAATTTCGAAAAGGTATTTATAGTCCAAATTTCAAGGCTCTATCTCGCTCAGGAACCGAGATATTCGATAAAACGTAAATTTACACTTTTCTTTTTGTTGTTGCAGCCGATCTAAAAGTCGTAGAATATTTTCGGGGATACAGAAAGTTGAGGAATTTCGAAAAGGTATTTATAGTCCAAATTTCAAGGCTCTATCTCGCTCAGGAACCGAGATATTCGATAAAACGTAAATGAACAGTCGTAGACTATATTCGGGGATACAGAAAGTTGAGGAATTTCGAAAAGGTATTTATAGTCCAAATTTCAAGGCTCTATCTCGCTCAGGAACCGAGATATTCGATAAAACGTAAATTTACACTTTTCTTTTTGATGTTGCAGCCGATCTAAAAGTCGTAGAATATTTTCGGGGATACAGAAAGTTGAGGAATTTCGAGAAGGTATTTATAGTCCAAATTTCAAGGCTCTATCTCGCTCAGGAACCGAGATATTCGATAAAACGTAAATGAACAGTCGTAGACTATATTCGGGGATACAGAAAGGTATTTATAGTCCAAATTTCAAGGCTCTATCTCGCTCAGGAACCGAGATATTCGATAAAACGTAAATTTACACTTTTCTTTTTGATGTTGCAGCCGATCTAAAAGTCGTAGACTATATTCGGGGATACAGAAAGTTGAGGAATTTCGAGAAGGTATTTATAGTCCAAATTTCAAGGCTCTATCTCGCTCAGGAACCGAGATATTCGATAAAACGTAAATTTACAGTCGTAGACTATATTCGGGGATACAGAAAGTTGAGGAATTTCGAAAAGGTATTTATAGTCCAAATTTCAAGGCTCTATCTCGCTCAGGAACCGAGATATTCGATAAAACGTAAATTTACACTTTTCTTTTTGTTGTAAATGAACAGTCGTAGACTATATTCGGGGATACAGAAAGTTGAGGAATTTCGAAAAGGTATTTATAGTCCAAATTTCAAGGCTCTATCTCGCTCAGGAACCGAGATATTCGATAAAACGTAAATGAACAGTCGTAGACTATATTCGGGGATACAGAAAGTTGAGGAATTTCGAAAAGGTATTTATAGTCCAAATTTCAAGGCTCTATCTCGCTCAGGAACCGAGATATTCGATAAAACGTAAATGAACAGTCGTAGACTATATTCGGGGATACAGAAAGGTATTTATAGTCCAAATTTCAAGGCTCTATCTCGCTCAGGAACCGAGATATTCGATAAAACGTAAATTTACACTTTTCTTTTTGTTGTTGCAGCCGATCTAAAAGTCGTAGAATATTTTCGGGGATACAGAAAGTTGAGGAATTTCGAGAAGGTATTTATAGTCCAAATTTCAAGGCTCTATCTCGCTCAGGAACCGAGATATTCGATAAAACGTAAATGAACAGTCGTAGACTATATTCGGGGATACAGAAAGTTGAGGAATTTCGAAAAGGTATTTATAGTCCAAATTTCAAGGCTCTATCTCGCTCAGGAACCGAGATATTCGATAAAACGTAAATGAACAGTCGTAGACTATATTCGGGGATACAGAAAGTTGAGGAATTTCGAAAAGGTATTTATAGTCCAAATTTCAAGGCTCTATCTCGCTCAGGAACCGAGATATTCGATAAAACGTAAATTTACACTTTTCTTTTTGTTGTTGCAGCCGATCTAAAAGTCGTAGAATATTTTCGGGGATACAGAAAGTTGAGGAATTTCGAGAAGGTATTTATAGTCCAAATTTCAAGGCTCTATCTCGCTCAGGAACCGAGATATTCGATAAAACGTAAATTTACAGTCGTAGACTATATTCGGGGATACAGAAAGTTGAGGAATTTCGAAAAGGTATTTATAGTCCAAATTTCAAGGCTCTATCTCGCTCAGGAACCGAGATATTCGATAAAACGTAAATGAACAGTCGTAGACTATATTCGGGGATACAGAAAGTTGAGGAATTTCGAAAAGGTATTTATAGTCCAAATTTCAAGGCTCTATCTCGCTCAGGAACCGAGATATTCGATAAAACGTAAATTTACACTTTTCTTTTTGATGTTGCAGCCGATCTAAAAGTCGTAGAATATTTTCGGGGATACAGAAAGTTGAGGAATTTCGAAAAGGTATTTATAGTCCAAATTTCAAGGCTCTATCTCGCTCAGGAACCGAGATATTCGATAAAACGTAAATGAACAGTCGTAGACTATATTCGGGGATACAGAAAGGTATTTATAGTCCAAATTTCAAGGCTCTATCTCGCTCAGGAACCGAGATATTCGATAAAACGTAAATTTACACTTTTCTTTTTGATGTTGCAGCCGATCTAAAAGTCGTAGAATATTTTCGGGGATACAGAAAGTTGAGGAATTTCGAAAAGGTATTTATAGTCCAAATTTCAAGGCTCTATCTCGCTCAGGAACCGAGATATTCGATAAAACGTAAATGAACAGTCGTAGACTATATTCGGGGATACAGAAAGTTGAGGAATTTCGAAAAGGTATTTATAGTCCAAATTTCAAGGCTCTATCTCGCTCAGGAACCGAGATATTCGATAAAACGTAAATGAACAGTCGTAGACTATATTCGGGGATACAGAAAGTTGAGGAATTTCGAAAAGGTATTTATAGTCCAAATTTCAAGGCTCTATCTCGCTCAGGAACCGAGATATTCGATAAAACGTAAATTTACACTTTTCTTTTTGTTGTTGCAGCCGATCTAAAAGTCGTAGAATATTTTCGGGGATACAGAAAGTTGAGGAATTTCGAGAAGGTATTTATAGTCCAAATTTCAAGGCTCTATCTCGCTCAGGAACCGAGATATTCGATAAAACGTAAATGAACAGTCGTAGACTATATTCGGGGATACAGAAAGGTATTTATAGTCCAAATTTCAAGGCTCTATCTCGCTCAGGAACCGAGATATTCGATAAAACGTAAATTTACACTTTTCTTTTTGATGTTGCAGCCGATCTAAAAGTCGTAGACTATATTCGGGGATACAGAAAGTTGAGGAATTTCGAGAAGGTATTTATAGTCCAAATTTCAAGGCTCTATCTCGCTCAGGAACCGAGATATTCGATAAAACGTAAATTTACAGTCGTAGACTATATTCGGGGATACAGAAAGTTGAGGAATTTCGAAAAGGTATTTATAGTCCAAATTTCAAGGCTCTATCTCGCTCAGGAACCGAGATATTCGATAAAACGTAAATGAACAGTCGTAGACTATATTCGGGGATACAGAAAGTTGAGGAATTTCGAAAAGGTATTTATAGTCCAAATTTCAAGGCTCTATCTCGCTCAGGAACCGAGATATTCGATAAAACGTAAATTTACACTTTTCTTTTTGATGTTGCAGCCGATCTAAAAGTCGTAGAATATTTTCGGGGATACAGAAAGTTGAGGAATTTCGAAAAGGTATTTATAGTCCAAATTTCAAGGCTCTATCTCGCTCAGGAACCGAGATATTCGATAAAACGTAAATGAACAGTCGTAGACTATATTCGGGGATACAGAAAGGTATTTATAGTCCAAATTTCAAGGCTCTATCTCGCTCAGGAACCGAGATATTCGATAAAACGTAAATTTACACTTTTCTTTTTGATGTTGCAGCCGATCTAAAAGTCGTAGAATATTTTCGGGGATACAGAAAGTTGAGGAATTTCGAAAAGGTATTTATAGTCCAAATTTCAAGGCTCTATCTCGCTCAGGAACCGAGATATTCGATAAAACGTAAATTTACACTTTTCTTTTTGATGTTGCAGCCGATCTAAAAGTCGTAGAATATTTTCGGGGATACAGAAAGTTGAGGAATTTCGAGAAGGTATTTATAGTCCAAATTTCAAGGCTCTATCTCGCTCAGGAACCGAGATATTCGATAAAACGTAAATGAACAGTCGTAGACTATATTCGGGGATACAGAAAGTTGAGGAATTTCGAGAAGGTATTTATAGTCCAAATTTCAAGGCTCTATCTCGCTCAGGAACCGAGATATTCGATAAAACGTAAATGAACAGTCGTAGACTATATTCGGGGATACAGAAAGGTATTTATAGTCCAAATTTCAAGGCTCTATCTCGCTCAGGAACCGAGATATTCGATAAAACGTAAATTTACACTTTTCTTTTTGATGTTGCAGCCGATCTAAAAGTCGTAGAATATTTTCGGGAATACAGAAAGTTGAGGAATTTCGAGAAGGTATTTATAGTCCAAATTTCAAGGCTCTATCTCGCTCAGGAACCGAGATATTCGATAAAACGTAAATTTACAGTCGTAGACTATATTCGGGGATACAGAAAGTTGAGGAATTTCGAAAAGGTATTTATAGTCCAAATTTCAAGGCTCTATCTCGCTCAGGAACCGAGATATTCGATAAAACGTAAATGAACAGTCGTAGACTATATTCGGGGATACAGAAAGTTGAGGAATTTCGAAAAGGTATTTATAGTCCAAATTTCAAGGCTCTATCTCGCTCAGGAACCGAGATATTCGATAAAACGTAAATTTACACTTTTCTTTTTGATGTTGCAGCCGATCTAAAAGTCGTAGAATATTTTCGGGGATACAGAAAGTTGAGGAATTTCGAAAAGGTATTTATAGTCCAAATTTCAAGGCTCTATCTCGCTCAGGAACCGAGATATTCGATAAAACGTAAATGAACAGTCGTAGACTATATTCGGGGATACAGAAAGGTATTTATAGTCCAAATTTCAAGGCTCTATCTCGCTCAGGAACCGAGATATTCGATAAAACGTAAATTTACACTTTTCTTTTTGATGTTGCAGCCGATCTAAAAGTCGTAGAATATTTTCGGGGATACAGAAAGTTGAGGAATTTCGAAAAGGTATTTATAGTCCAAATTTCAAGGCTCTATCTCGCTCAGGAACCGAGATATTCGATAAAACGTAAATTTACACTTTTCTTTTTGATGTTGCAGCCGATCTAAAAGTCGTAGAATATTTTCGGGGATACAGAAAGTTGAGGAATTTCGAGAAGGTATTTATAGTCCAAATTTCAAGGCTCTATCTCGCTCAGGAACCGAGATATTCGATAAAACGTAAATGAACAGTCGTAGACTATATTCGGGGATACAGAAAGTTGAGGAATTTCGAGAAGGTATTTATAGTCCAAATTTCAAGGCTCTATCTCGCTCAGGAACCGAGATATTCGATAAAACGTAAATGAACAGTCGTAGACTATATTCGGGGATACAGAAAGGTATTTATAGTCCAAATTTCAAGGCTCTATCTCGCTCAGGAACCGAGATATTCGATAAAACGTAAATTTACACTTTTCTTTTTGATGTTGCAGCCGATCTAAAAGTCGTAGAATATTTTCGGGAATACAGAAAGTTGAGGAATTTCGAGAAGGTATTTATAGTCCAAATTTCAAGGCTCTATCTCGCTCAGGAACCGAGATATTCGATAAAACGTAAATGAACAGTCGTAGACTATATTCGGGGATACAGAAAGTTGAGGAATTTCGAAAAGGTATTTATAGTCCAAATTTCAAGGCTCTATCTCGCTCAGGAACCGAGATATTCGATAAAACGTAAATTTACACTTTTCTTTTTGTTGTTGCAGCCGATCTAAAAGTCGTAGAATATTTTCGGGGATACAGAAAGTTGAGGAATTTCGAGAAGGTATTTATAGTCCAAATTTCAAGGCTCTATCTCGCTCAGGAACCGAGATATTCGATAAAACGTAAATGAACAGTCGTAGACTATATTCGGGGATACAGAAAGGTATTTATAGTCCAAATTTCAAGGCTCTATCTCGCTCAGGAACCGAGATATTCGATAAAACGTAAATTTACACTTTTCTTTTTGTTGTTGCAGCCGATCTAAAAGTCGTAGAATATTTTCGGGGATACAGAAAGTTGAGGAATTTCGAGAAGGTATTTATAGTCCAAATTTCAAGGCTCTATCTCGCTCAGGAACCGAGATATTCGATAAAACGTAAATGAACAGTCGTAGACTATATTCGGGGATACAGAAAGGTATTTATAGTCCAAATTTCAAGGCTCTATCTCGCTCAGGAACCGAGATATTCGATAAAACGTAAATTTACACTTTTCTTTTTGATGTTGCAGCCGATCTAAAAGTCGTAGAATATTTTCGGGGATACAGAAAGTTGAGGAATTTCGAGAAGGTATTTATAGTCGAAATTTCAAGGCTCTATCTCGCTCAGGAACCGAGATATTCGATAAAACGTAAATGAACAGTCGTAGACTATATTCGGGGATACAGAAAGTTGAGGAATTTCGAGAAGGTATTTATAGTCCAAATTTCAAGGCTCTATCTCGCTCAGGAACCGAGATATTCGATAAAACGTAAATGAACAGTCGTAGACTATATTCGGGGATACAGAAAGGTATTTATAGTCCAAATTTCAAGGCTCTATCTCGCTCAGGAACCGAGATATTCGATAAAACGTAAATTTACACTTTTCTTTTTGATGTTGCAGCCGATCTAAAAGTCGTAGAATATTTTCGGGGATACAGAAAGTTGAGGAATTTCGAGAAGGTATTTATAGTCCAAATTTCAAGGCTCTATCTCGCTCAGGAACCGAGATATTCGATAAAACGTAAATGAACAGTCGTAGACTATATTCGGGGATACAGAAAGTTGAGGAATTTCGAAAAGGTATTTATAGTCCAAATTTCAAGGCTCTATCTCGCTCAGGAACCGAGATATTCGATAAAACGTAAATTTACACTTTTCTTTTTGTTGTTGCAGCCGATCTAAAAGTCGTAGAATATTTTCGGGGATACAGAAAGTTGAGGAATTTCGAGAAGGTATTTATAGTCCAAATTTCAAGGCTCTATCTCGCTCAGGAACCGAGATATTCGATAAAACGTAAATTTACACTTTTCTTTTTGATGTTGCAGCCGATCTAAAAGTCGTAGACTATATTCGGGGATACAGAAAGTTGAGGAATTTCGAGAAGGTATTTATAGTCCAAATTTCAAGGCTCTATCTCGCTCAGGAACCGAGATATTCGATAAAACGTAAATGAACAGTCGTAGACTATATTCGGGGATACAGAAAGGTATTTATAGTCCAAATTTCAAGGCTCTATCTCGCTCAGGAACCGAGATATTCGATAAAACGTAAATTTACACTTTTCTTTTTGATGTTGCAGCCGATCTAAAAGTCGTAGAATATTTTCGGGGATACAGAAAGTTGAGGAATTTCGAGAAGGTATTTATAGTCCAAATTTCAAGGCTCTATCTCGCTCAGGAACCGAGATATTCGATAAAACGTAAATGAACAGTCGTAGACTATATTCGGGGATACAGAAAGGTATTTATAGTCCAAATTTCAAGGCTCTATCTCGCTCAGGAACCGAGATATTCGATAAAACGTAAATTTACACTTTTCTTTTTGATGTTGCAGCCGATCTAAAAGTCGTAGAATATTTTCGGGGATACAGAAAGTTGAGGAATTTCGAGAAGGTATTTATAGTCCAAATTTCAAGGCTCTATCTCGCTCAGGAACCGAGATATTCGATAAAACGTAAATGAACAGTCGTAGACTATATTCGGGGATACAGAAAGGTATTTATAGTCCAAATTTCAAGGCTCTATCTCGCTCAGGAACCGAGATATTCGATAAAACGTAAATTTACACTTTTCTTTTTGATGTTGCAGCCGATCTAAAAGTCGTAGAATATTTTCGGGGATACAGAAAGTTGAGGAATTTCGAGAAGGTATTTATAGTCCAAATTTCAAGGCTCTATCTCGCTCAGGAACCGAGATATTCGATAAAACGTAAATGAACAGTCGTAGACTATATTCGGGGATACAGAAAGTTGAGGAATTTCGAGAAGGTATTTATAGTCCAAATTTCAAGGCTCTATCTCGCTCAGGAACCGAGATATTCGATAAAACGTAAATGAACAGTCGTAGACTATATTCGGGGATACAGAAAGGTATTTATAGTCCAAATTTCAAGGCTCTATCTCGCTCAGGAACCGAGATATTCGATAAAACGTAAATTTACACTTTTCTTTTTGATGTTGCAGCCGATCTAAAAGTCGTAGAATATTTTCGGGGATACAGAAAGTTGAGGAATTTCGAGAAGGTATTTATAGTCCAAATTTCAAGGCTCTATCTCGCTCAGGAACCGAGATATTCGATAAAACGTAAATGAACAGTCGTAGACTATATTCGGGGATACAGAAAGGTATTTATAGTCCAAATTTCAAGGCTCTATCTCGCTCAGGAACCGAGATATTCGATAAAACGTAAATTTACACTTTTCTTTTTGATGTTGCAGCCGATCTAAAAGTCGTAGAATATTTTCGGGGATACAGAAAGTTGAGGAATTTCGAGAAGGTATTTATAGTCCAAATTTCAAGGCTCTATCTCGCTCAGGAACCGAGATATTCGATAAAACGTAAATGAACAGTCGTAGACTATATTCGGGGATACAGAAAGTTGAGGAATTTCGAAAAGGTATTTATAGTCCAAATTTCAAGGCTCTATCTCGCTCAGGAACCGAGATATTCGATAAAACGTAAATTTACACTTTTCTTTTTGTTGTTGCAGCCGATCTAAAAGTCGTAGAATATTTTCGGGGATACAGAAAGTTGAGGAATTTCGAGAAGGTATTTATAGTCCAAATTTCAAGGCTCTATCTCGCTCAGGAACCGAGATATTCGATAAAACGTAAATGAACAGTCGTAGACTATATTCGGGGATACAGAAAGGTATTTATAGTCCAAATTTCAAGGCTCTATCTCGCTCAGGAACCGAGATATTCGATAAAACGTAAATTTACACTTTTCTTTTTGATGTTGCAGCCGATCTAAAAGTCGTAGAATATTTTCGGGGATACAGAAAGTTGAGGAATTTCGAAAAGGTATTTATAGTCCAAATTTCAAGGCTCTATCTCGCTCAGGAACCGAGATATTCGATAAAACGTAAATGAACAGTCGTAGACTATATTCGGGGATACAGAAAGGTATTTATAGTCCAAATTTCAAGGCTCTATCTCGCTCAGGAACCGAGATATTCGATAAAACGTAAATTTACACTTTTCTTTTTGATGTTGCAGCCGATCTAAAAGTCGTAGAATATTTTCGGGGATACAGAAAGTTGAGGAATTTCGAAAAGGTATTTATAGTCCAAATTTCAAGGCTCTATCTCGCTCAGGAACCGAGATATTCGATAAAACGTAAATTTACACTTTTCTTTTTGATGTTGCAGCCGATCTAAAAGTCGTAGAATATTTTCGGGGATACAGAAAGTTGAGGAATTTCGAGAAGGTATTTATAGTCCAAATTTCAAGGCTCTATCTCGCTCAGGAACCGAGATATTCGATAAAACGTAAATGAACAGTCGTAGACTATATTCGGGGATACAGAAAGTTGAGGAATTTCGAGAAGGTATTTATAGTCCAAATTTCAAGGCTCTATCTCGCTCAGGAACCGAGATATTCGATAAAACGTAAATGAACAGTCGTAGACTATATTCGGGGATACAGAAAGGTATTTATAGTCCAAATTTCAAGGCTCTATCTCGCTCAGGAACCGAGATATTCGATAAAACGTAAATTTACACTTTTCTTTTTGATGTTGCAGCCGATCTAAAAGTCGTAGAATATTTTCGGGAATACAGAAAGTTGAGGAATTTCGAGAAGGTATTTATAGTCCAAATTTCAAGGCTCTATCTCGCTCAGGAACCGAGATATTCGATAAAACGTAAATTTACAGTCGTAGACTATATTCGGGGATACAGAAAGTTGAGGAATTTCGAAAAGGTATTTATAGTCCAAATTTCAAGGCTCTATCTCGCTCAGGAACCGAGATATTCGATAAAACGTAAATGAACAGTCGTAGACTATATTCGGGGATACAGAAAGTTGAGGAATTTCGAAAAGGTATTTATAGTCCAAATTTCAAGGCTCTATCTCGCTCAGGAACCGAGATATTCGATAAAACGTAAATTTACACTTTTCTTTTTGATGTTGCAGCCGATCTAAAAGTCGTAGAATATTTTCGGGGATACAGAAAGTTGAGGAATTTCGAAAAGGTATTTATAGTCCAAATTTCAAGGCTCTATCTCGCTCAGGAACCGAGATATTCGATAAAACGTAAATGAACAGTCGTAGACTATATTCGGGGATACAGAAAGGTATTTATAGTCCAAATTTCAAGGCTCTATCTCGCTCAGGAACCGAGATATTCGATAAAACGTAAATTTACACTTTTCTTTTTGATGTTGCAGCCGATCTAAAAGTCGTAGAATATTTTCGGGGATACAGAAAGTTGAGGAATTTCGAAAAGGTATTTATAGTCCAAATTTCAAGGCTCTATCTCGCTCAGGAACCGAGATATTCGATAAAACGTAAATTTACACTTTTCTTTTTGATGTTGCAGCCGATCTAAAAGTCGTAGAATATTTTCGGGGATACAGAAAGTTGAGGAATTTCGAGAAGGTATTTATAGTCCAAATTTCAAGGCTCTATCTCGCTCAGGAACCGAGATATTCGATAAAACGTAAATGAACAGTCGTAGACTATATTCGGGGATACAGAAAGTTGAGGAATTTCGAGAAGGTATTTATAGTCCAAATTTCAAGGCTCTATCTCGCTCAGGAACCGAGATATTCGATAAAACGTAAATGAACAGTCGTAGACTATATTCGGGGATACAGAAAGGTATTTATAGTCCAAATTTCAAGGCTCTATCTCGCTCAGGAACCGAGATATTCGATAAAACGTAAATTTACACTTTTCTTTTTGATGTTGCAGCCGATCTAAAAGTCGTAGAATATTTTCGGGAATACAGAAAGTTGAGGAATTTCGAGAAGGTATTTATAGTCCAAATTTCAAGGCTCTATCTCGCTCAGGAACCGAGATATTCGATAAAACGTAAATGAACAGTCGTAGACTATATTCGGGGATACAGAAAGTTGAGGAATTTCGAAAAGGTATTTATAGTCCAAATTTCAAGGCTCTATCTCGCTCAGGAACCGAGATATTCGATAAAACGTAAATTTACACTTTTCTTTTTGTTGTTGCAGCCGATCTAAAAGTCGTAGAATATTTTCGGGGATACAGAAAGTTGAGGAATTTCGAGAAGGTATTTATAGTCCAAATTTCAAGGCTCTATCTCGCTCAGGAACCGAGATATTCGATAAAACGTAAATGAACAGTCGTAGACTATATTCGGGGATACAGAAAGGTATTTATAGTCCAAATTTCAAGGCTCTATCTCGCTCAGGAACCGAGATATTCGATAAAACGTAAATTTACACTTTTCTTTTTGTTGTTGCAGCCGATCTAAAAGTCGTAGAATATTTTCGGGGATACAGAAAGTTGAGGAATTTCGAGAAGGTATTTATAGTCCAAATTTCAAGGCTCTATCTCGCTCAGGAACCGAGATATTCGATAAAACGTAAATGAACAGTCGTAGACTATATTCGGGGATACAGAAAGGTATTTATAGTCCAAATTTCAAGGCTCTATCTCGCTCAGGAACCGAGATATTCGATAAAACGTAAATTTACACTTTTCTTTTTGATGTTGCAGCCGATCTAAAAGTCGTAGAATATTTTCGGGGATACAGAAAGTTGAGGAATTTCGAGAAGGTATTTATAGTCGAAATTTCAAGGCTCTATCTCGCTCAGGAACCGAGATATTCGATAAAACGTAAATGAACAGTCGTAGACTATATTCGGGGATACAGAAAGTTGAGGAATTTCGAGAAGGTATTTATAGTCCAAATTTCAAGGCTCTATCTCGCTCAGGAACCGAGATATTCGATAAAACGTAAATGAACAGTCGTAGACTATATTCGGGGATACAGAAAGGTATTTATAGTCCAAATTTCAAGGCTCTATCTCGCTCAGGAACCGAGATATTCGATAAAACGTAAATTTACACTTTTCTTTTTGATGTTGCAGCCGATCTAAAAGTCGTAGAATATTTTCGGGGATACAGAAAGTTGAGGAATTTCGAGAAGGTATTTATAGTCCAAATTTCAAGGCTCTATCTCGCTCAGGAACCGAGATATTCGATAAAACGTAAATGAACAGTCGTAGACTATATTCGGGGATACAGAAAGTTGAGGAATTTCGAAAAGGTATTTATAGTCCAAATTTCAAGGCTCTATCTCGCTCAGGAACCGAGATATTCGATAAAACGTAAATTTACACTTTTCTTTTTGTTGTTGCAGCCGATCTAAAAGTCGTAGAATATTTTCGGGGATACAGAAAGTTGAGGAATTTCGAGAAGGTATTTATAGTCCAAATTTCAAGGCTCTATCTCGCTCAGGAACCGAGATATTCGATAAAACGTAAATTTACACTTTTCTTTTTGATGTTGCAGCCGATCTAAAAGTCGTAGACTATATTCGGGGATACAGAAAGTTGAGGAATTTCGAGAAGGTATTTATAGTCCAAATTTCAAGGCTCTATCTCGCTCAGGAACCGAGATATTCGATAAAACGTAAATGAACAGTCGTAGACTATATTCGGGGATACAGAAAGGTATTTATAGTCCAAATTTCAAGGCTCTATCTCGCTCAGGAACCGAGATATTCGATAAAACGTAAATTTACACTTTTCTTTTTGATGTTGCAGCCGATCTAAAAGTCGTAGAATATTTTCGGGGATACAGAAAGTTGAGGAATTTCGAGAAGGTATTTATAGTCCAAATTTCAAGGCTCTATCTCGCTCAGGAACCGAGATATTCGATAAAACGTAAATGAACAGTCGTAGACTATATTCGGGGATACAGAAAGGTATTTATAGTCCAAATTTCAAGGCTCTATCTCGCTCAGGAACCGAGATATTCGATAAAACGTAAATTTACACTTTTCTTTTTGATGTTGCAGCCGATCTAAAAGTCGTAGAATATTTTCGGGGATACAGAAAGTTGAGGAATTTCGAGAAGGTATTTATAGTCCAAATTTCAAGGCTCTATCTCGCTCAGGAACCGAGATATTCGATAAAACGTAAATGAACAGTCGTAGACTATATTCGGGGATACAGAAAGGTATTTATAGTCCAAATTTCAAGGCTCTATCTCGCTCAGGAACCGAGATATTCGATAAAACGTAAATTTACACTTTTCTTTTTGATGTTGCAGCCGATCTAAAAGTCGTAGAATATTTTCGGGGATACAGAAAGTTGAGGAATTTCGAGAAGGTATTTATAGTCCAAATTTCAAGGCTCTATCTCGCTCAGGAACCGAGATATTCGATAAAACGTAAATGAACAGTCGTAGACTATATTCGGGGATACAGAAAGTTGAGGAATTTCGAGAAGGTATTTATAGTCCAAATTTCAAGGCTCTATCTCGCTCAGGAACCGAGATATTCGATAAAACGTAAATGAACAGTCGTAGACTATATTCGGGGATACAGAAAGGTATTTATAGTCCAAATTTCAAGGCTCTATCTCGCTCAGGAACCGAGATATTCGATAAAACGTAAATTTACACTTTTCTTTTTGATGTTGCAGCCGATCTAAAAGTCGTAGAATATTTTCGGGGATACAGAAAGTTGAGGAATTTCGAGAAGGTATTTATAGTCCAAATTTCAAGGCTCTATCTCGCTCAGGAACCGAGATATTCGATAAAACGTAAATGAACAGTCGTAGACTATATTCGGGGATACAGAAAGGTATTTATAGTCCAAATTTCAAGGCTCTATCTCGCTCAGGAACCGAGATATTCGATAAAACGTAAATTTACACTTTTCTTTTTGATGTTGCAGCCGATCTAAAAGTCGTAGAATATTTTCGGGGATACAGAAAGTTGAGGAATTTCGAGAAGGTATTTATAGTCCAAATTTCAAGGCTCTATCTCGCTCAGGAACCGAGATATTCGATAAAACGTAAATGAACAGTCGTAGACTATATTCGGGGATACAGAAAGTTGAGGAATTTCGAAAAGGTATTTATAGTCCAAATTTCAAGGCTCTATCTCGCTCAGGAACCGAGATATTCGATAAAACGTAAATTTACACTTTTCTTTTTGTTGTTGCAGCCGATCTAAAAGTCGTAGAATATTTTCGGGGATACAGAAAGTTGAGGAATTTCGAGAAGGTATTTATAGTCCAAATTTCAAGGCTCTATCTCGCTCAGGAACCGAGATATTCGATAAAACGTAAATTTACACTTTTCTTTTTGATGTTGCAGCCGATCTAAAAGTCGTAGACTATATTCGGGGATACAGAAAGTTGAGGAATTTCGAGAAGGTATTTATAGTCCAAATTTCAAGGCTCTATCTCGCTCAGGAACCGAGATATTCGATAAAACGTAAATGAACAGTCGTAGACTATATTCGGGGATACAGAAAGGTATTTATAGTCCAAATTTCAAGGCTCTATCTCGCTCAGGAACCGAGATATTCGATAAAACGTAAATTTACACTTTTCTTTTTGATGTTGCAGCCGATCTAAAAGTCGTAGAATATTTTCGGGGATACAGAAAGTTGAGGAATTTCGAGAAGGTATTTATAGTCCAAATTTCAAGGCTCTATCTCGCTCAGGAACCGAGATATTCGATAAAACGTAAATGAACAGTCGTAGACTATATTCGGGGATACAGAAAGGTATTTATAGTCCAAATTTCAAGGCTCTATCTCGCTCAGGAACCGAGATATTCGATAAAACGTAAATTTACACTTTTCTTTTTGATGTTGCAGCCGATCTAAAAGTCGTAGAATATTTTCGGGGATACAGAAAGTTGAGGAATTTCGAGAAGGTATTTATAGTCCAAATTTCAAGGCTCTATCTCGCTCAGGAACCGAGATATTCGATAAAACGTAAATGAACAGTCGTAGACTATATTCGGGGATACAGAAAGGTATTTATAGTCCAAATTTCAAGGCTCTATCTCGCTCAGGAACCGAGATATTCGATAAAACGTAAATTTACACTTTTCTTTTTGATGTTGCAGCCGATCTAAAAGTCGTAGAATATTTTCGGGGATACAGAAAGTTGAGGAATTTCGAGAAGGTATTTATAGTCCAAATTTCAAGGCTCTATCTCGCTCAGGAACCGAGATATTCGATAAAACGTAAATGAACAGTCGTAGACTATATTCGGGGATACATAAAGGTATTTATAGTCCAAATTTCAAGGCTCTATCTCGCTCAGGAACCGAGATATTCGATAAAACGTAAATTTACACTTTTCTTTTTGATGTTGCAGCCGATCTAAAAGTCGTAGAATATTTTCGGGGATACAGAAAGTTGAGGAATTTCGAGAAGGTATTTATAGTCCAAATTTCAAGGCTCTATCTCGCTCAGGAACCGAGATATTCGATAAAACGTAAATGAACAGTCGTAGACTATATTCGAAAGAAAGTTGAGGAATTTCGAGAAGGTATTTATAGTCCAAATTTCAAGGCTCTATCTCGCTCAGGAACCGAGATATTCGATAAAACGTAAATGAACAGTCGTAGACTATATTCGGGGATACAGAAAGGTATTTATAGTCCAAATTTCAAGGCTCTATCTCGCTCAGGAACCGAGATATTCGATAAAACGTAAATTTACACTTTTCTTTTTGATGTTGCAGCCGATCTAAAAGTCGTAGACTATATTCGGGGATACAGAAAGTTGAGGAATTTCGAGAAGGTATTTATAGTCCAAATTTCAAGGCTCTATCTCGCTCAGGAACCGAGATATTTGATAAAACGTAAATGAACAGTCGTAGACTATATTCGGGGATACAGAAAGGTATTTATAGTCCAAATTTCAAGGCTCTATCTCGCTCAGGAACCGAGATATTCGATAAAACGTAAATTTACACTTTTCTTTTTGATGTTGCAGCCGATCTAAAAGTCGTAGAATATTTTCGGGGATACAGAAAGTTGAGGAATTTCGAGAAGGTATTTATAGTCCAAATTTCAAGGCTCTATCTCGCTCAGGAACCGAGATATTCGATAAAACGTAAATGAACAGTCGTAGACTATATTCGGGGATACAGAAAGGTATTTATAGTCCAAATTTCAAGGCTCTATCTCGCTCAGGAACCGAGATATTCGATAAAACGTAAATTTACACTTTTCTTTTTGATGTTGCAGCCGATCTAAAAGTCGTAGAATATTTTCGGGGATACAGAAAGTTGAGGAATTTCGAGAAGGTATTTATAGTCCAAATTTCAAGGCTCTATCTCGCTCAGGAACCGAGATATTCGATAAAACGTAAATGAACAGTCGTAGACTATATTCGGGGATACAGAAAGGTATTTATAGTCCAAATTTCAAGGCTCTATCTCGCTCAGGAACCGAGATATTCGATAAAACGTAAATTTACACTTTTCTTTTTGATGTTGCAGCCGATCTAAAAGTCGTAGAATATTTTCGGGGATACAGAAAGTTGAGGAATTTCGAGAAGGTATTTATAGTCCAAATTTCAAGGCTCTATCTCGCTCAGGAACCGAGATATTCGATAAAACGTAAATGAACAGTCGTAGACTATATTCGGGGATACAGAAAGGTATTTATAGTCCAAATTTCAAGGCTCTATCTCGCTCAGGAACCGAGATATTCGATAAAACGTAAATTTACACTTTTCTTTTTGATGTTGCAGCCGATCTAAAAGTCGTAGAATATTTTCGGGGATACAGAAAGTTGAGGAATTTCGAGAAGGTATTTATAGTCCAAATTTCAAGGCTCTATCTCGCTCAGGAACCGAGATATTCGATAAAACGTAAATGAACAGTCGTAGACTATATTCGGGGATACAGAAAGTTGAGGAATTTCGAGAAGGTATTTATAGTCCAAATTTCAAGGCTCTATCTCGCTCAGGAACCGAGATATTCGATAAAACGTAAATGAACAGTCGTAGACTATATTCGGGGATACAGAAAGGTATTTATAGTCCAAATTTCAAGGCTCTATCTCGCTCAGGAACCGAGATATTCGATAAAACGTAAATTTACACTTTTCTTTTTGATGTTGCAGCCGATCTAAAAGTCGTAGAATATTTTCGGGGATACAGAAAGTTGAGGAATTTCGAGAAGGTATTTATAGTCCAAATTTCAAGGCTCTATCTCGCTCAGGAACCGAGATATTCGATAAAACGTAAATGAACAGTCGTAGACTATATTCGGGGATACAGAAAGGTATTTATAGTCCAAATTTCAAGGCTCTATCTCGCTCAGGAACCGAGATATTCGATAAAACGTAAATTTACACTTTTCTTTTTGATGTTGCAGCCGATCTAAAAGTCGT
>CATIWZ010000024.1:0-27872 GCA_949708635.1 Hirtodrosophila cameraria
TAATTGGCGTTTCACTTGCCATTCTACCAGCTGTTATCCTTAATAATTATATCCTTGTCTTGCAGCTGTCTAAACTGCTTTCTATTCACATCGAAAATAAACTGTTTAATTTATTCAGTTTAATTTTGTACATTAATTATTTGCTCATTATGCCACAGTGGACATAAGTTAGCTAATTTAAAATTATATTTCTATAAGTATTTAATAGAACATATATTTATTTAATCAAAAAATACATTTTGTATAAAAGTTATGCGAAACAAATACAAATTAAAATTTAAGCTAAACTTAAATACTATCAAATGAAAACACTTAACTTGCACCACTGTGCAAAATCGTCTTTAAAAACCGTGTTCGCTGTGAACATTGCACTTATACAGAATGCAGACGTTGACGCCTAACTTTCTCAAGCTGCAGGACGAATGTTTTCGGTTCCTTGGATTTGATATAGTAAAAGGGAACCATGGCTGGCGACATCCTTGGCGTATCTTATTTGGTGTGCTCTGCTTGGTGTTGGCCCAGCTGATGGTTTTTGCCTTTGGTATACAAAATCGGCAGGATGTGGACAAACTGGCAGATACTTTGGCCGCATTTCTGATGGATAGCTTGGGACTTTTAAAAATTGTCATAATGTTACGACTGACCAAGGATTTTGAACGGTTTATATCAGAGCTGCGCAATGTGCTGACAAAAGGTAAAGGTAGTAAAGTGAATCGATTTCGAACTGTTCTTGTTTTCACTTTTGGCCATAGTCAACTCAGTCCCGATTAAAAAACGCAGTGTTTTTTAAAGTGTCAAACAAATTTTATAATTTTTAAAATTTTAAGTTTTATATTACTCGGGCTGCTTTGGCTATTACTTTTGGCTAGATCTAGCTAGAAAATAAGTGATTTCAAATCGTAAAATCTTGTTTAAAGTGAAAAAATGTAATATTTTATAATTAGTGAAATCAATACAATTTAGACTGTTCTTGTTTCCATTTTTCCCAAGATTTTGTTGAAATTAATTTACCTTACCTCAATACAAGATCCAAAATAAGTGATTTCAAATCGCAAAATCTTCTCAATAGTGAAGAAAGTTGTTAAAAAAGATGTACTTTTACAGAATGCGAAAGTGAGATTCCAGCCAGTATTATAAACAAGGAAAATGATCATGTACATCGCATAGGCACTCTCTATAAGAATGTCTTTCTACTCGCCGGATTGTTGAGCAGCTTAAAGCCCATTTTCAGCATGATGGTCAACTTTGTAAGCACTGGTAAACTGCAGTTGGAGCTGACTTTTCCCTGCGTGTAAGTTTTGTTTAGTTTCGAAATATTTGAAACTATTTTATCATATTGCAGTTATCCCTGGAATGTTGAAGAGCTGCACAAAGCGCTGCCTATCTATATAGTGATAGTGGTAGCCAGCTTTACTGTCGTTTTGCCCATTATTTGTTTGGACACATTTTTAGCAGCGTTAATATTTAATTTGGTTGCAATGTTTAAAACGGCACAGCATAAAATGCAAATACTTGAAGCTAAAACACCAAAGGAGACCCAGCTTCAGCTGGCTAATGTCTTTCATCTATACCAACGCAGCCTGGATCTGAGCGTTAAATTGAATCTCCACTTTCGTCCATTCATCTGCATCCAATTGTTGGTTGCCTCGCTGCATCTGTGTGTCCTTAGCTATACGCTATCCCAGAACTTTGGCCGTCCTCAAATGCCCTTCTATGTGGTATTTACAATCTCCGTATTGGTACAGCTCTATATATATTGCTATTGTGGGGAGTATCTGAAAAGCGAGAGCCGTGCCTTTGCTAGAGCCATATATGATAGCTCCTGGTACGAGGCAGTTGCAACTTGTTCAGCAACTGGTCGATCCTTTCAAATCTCCATGATGCGAGCCCAGCGCGGTTGTCACATTGATGGCTATTTCTTTGAGGCCAATATGGAGGTATTTCTATCGGTAAGGCTTAGTTATTGTTTTTATAAATGCTTAAGAGTTTAATAAATTGAATTGTATCTTGTATCTTGCAGATTGTAAATACAGCCATGTCCTATTTTACGCTGCTGCGCTCAATTTCTTAAGGAAACTTGACAGAGAAAAAGGGAAGAAAATCAATTAATCCCAATCATACATTAATTCACCAATACATTTAAAATGTTTGTACACTGAAAAAAATGTAATGTGCGCTGGCTATGAATAAAAATAAATTTCAACAAATGTTTTAAGCCTACTTAAAAAATAATAAATAATTTTGTGCGAAAAATATATTATTTGCTGCTATGTTAAACATTTCGCCAACAGCTTAAAACCAACACTGAATTGTTCAAGTGCACTTTTGTTGTCAATACAATAACAAAACAAGTAAGAAGGTTGCAGTCGGAGGCACCTGACTGCGATATACTCTTTTTTAGCCTCTTTGCCGAGTCAGAAGAGGGCTTGGCGATTCTTTGTTTAAATAGTTTCACCGATTTCTTGCTAAAATTGTGCGCAGCGCCTCCAAAATCAACAATCCCCGCTACTCTGTTAATCTGTTAACTCAAAAAGACAACGATATGCATTATCGATAGGCCAGCGCGTGGCGCGTTTATCGGCTAAACTAAACAAAGCTTTTTAACACATGTTACCGCAAAAAAAAAAATTTCAAACATAGTTTTGAGATCCTAGAATTATTCCGAATTTTTAAAACCAAAATCCAAGTGTTTTGGTGCTTTCTTTCGATTTCACTTGGGGTAGCTGTAACGAAACATTACCTGGATTTTTATTATATTTTCCGTCATAAAAGTCAGCCTCCTATGCCGGTTTTGAAATCCTGGAATTGTTCTGCATTTTTTGAGCCCAACACCAGATTTTTTGATCGCTCTTTCGCAGGGATAGTTATATCGAAACATTACCACATTTTTAAAATATATGCTGCTGTTAAGGTCATCGTTTTCTGTTAAACATAACATTTTCTGTAGAGCCCATATTAATCAGCTGTTTTCAATTTGCGAGCGCCTTGTTTTTGTTAACAAAAATTACAAATCTGTACAAAAAGTTACATTTCGCGTCGTCAAAACAACACAAAACAAATACGTTGCAATTAGGAGCCTGTGTGTTTAATGAAATAAGTAAAAACTACAGTTTTTGGTATAAATATAATGTCGGTGGCAAATGAAGAACTACCAGCTTATATCCTAATGCTAAACGATGATTGCCTGAAGAATATAATGGACATGCTATCGAGAAACGATTTCATATCCTTTGCGCTCAGTTGTAGCCGTATCCTTGGCGTATCTCATGAGCAAAGGTGCAAAAAGCTGTTTGCACATCTGAACTTGAAGGAACTCGATGATATACCTTTGGATAGCAGGGTGCCGTTTTTTCAATTTTTTGGACATTTTATTAAGGAATTAAATATTGGCAAATATAATTCAATATATAACTACCAGGAGTTGTTCGAACTCGTAGGAAATCATTGTACCAACATAAAGACAATCAAAATCAGGGACATAGAATTAAGAGTACTCGACATGAGAATAATCTTCCCAAAGATGAATCAGCTTGAGAATGTTGAGTTAATTCGCTGTGGACTCAAAGATGCTGGCCTGCTGGAGCTGAATCATTTATCGCAGCTTAAGAAACTTGATATTTCATATAATTGCGAATTAACTGGCTTGAATATGAACAGATTACCAGCCTCAATTGAGTCGCTATCAATTTGGCTTTGTTATGCTCTGCCTATGGAATTATTGCCAGAGATCTGCCAGGCTCTGCCAAAGTTAAAAGAGTTGGAAGTTTACGAGCTTCCCGAATTAAAAACCCTGTTTCAGCAGCTACTCAGCGACCATTGCTGTGACTTGCTGGAGAGTGTTAAATTTGGCTTACCTGCAGAAGATTATGATCAGGAAGAGGGGGATGCGGAGTACGCAGCCATTGCGATGCTGCCAAAACTTAAGAAACTTACTATAGTCTCAAGTTGGGAAGAGATGTATCCAGATTCGTTCAGCATGCTGGTGGAGCACAAGTCGAAGCAACTCGAGTATTTAGAGATTGATGGTCATGTAACTACTGATGCGATGCTGGAGATAAGCAAGTTGAGTGCATTGCGAACGCTAATATTAAAGTGCAACACTCCATTCACAGATCATAGACTAGATTATATATGCAAGTTGAAGGAACTAGAGGAATTTGAACAGCATTTGTATAACAATATCAGCAACGATGCTGTACTTCGACTGGTACGTGCCTGCCCCAAACTACAGAAATTGAGACTTGGGTATTGTTATAATATAACAGGCACACTTCTGTCTCAACTTGTTCGTGAGTTGCGTCCACAAATTGGCCAGAAAGAAAACCAACGTCCGCTTCCTATTAAATTGTTTTTAATGAAATCCAAAATAAGTGAATCGATGCTGCGAATTTCAGAAGTGGCCTCTAAGCAAATAATTGATGTAACTTTGATATATTAAATATTTAAGCCTATTTAATAGTTCGTTTATAATCAAGCTGAAAGGCAAAACATGTAATTGGCCCTGAGCTTTTATTATTTTGCATTACGCACTTATAAAAAAATAGGTATTTTTTAATTTCTATACTCTGTTTTCCAAAATGGAAAAAAAGAGTATATTGGGTTTGTGAAATGTCCGTCTGTCCGTCCGTCTGTCCGTATGAACGCAGTTTTTTCCACAGTTTTGAAGCTAGAGCAACCAAACTTGGTATGCATGTTGGTATATACCATAGGCAGACAAAGTGTCAAGATCGGGTTGTTTGAGCACCTCAATGGCACAAGGACTGGCATCGATTTTGCATATCTCTGAACTAGGCTCCACCTCACTTAGATCATAGTCACACTCGCAAGGATGACACTCCATTTCACCCTCCTTCTCACCCTCGGCTTCCTCGCCCTCACCATAAACGCTAATCTTCTCCTGGCTGATTATGCTCGGCTCTAAGGACAAAGAGCAAACTGATAGCTCCGAATCAGAAATGGGTAATGGAACTGGTTCCTGTGGCAATAAGGAATAGTCATAGATGGCAAGCTCCTGTGCAAACCACAAAGTTGGTTTCATCTCAGAAATGTCGTCATCATTCTCCTCCTCGTCTTCTGGGTTGAATTCGTCCTCGGCATTCTCATCGGATGAGCGCACAATTTTGAATTGTAACCAAGCAGCATATAGCGATAGCGATTGTCAAAGCTAAACACGGCCGGACCTTTGGGATAAAGCGTATCCCAGATGCCATGCAAAATGGTGCACTTATCGTCATTGCCAATATACAGTTCGAAAGGACCCATGCGCACATTGCTGTTCCAAGTGGACTTGAGTCGCACGGACATGCAGCAGTTATCCTTGTCAGTTTTAAAGGTATAAATGCCCACACCATGACGCTGTTTTTAAAGAAAACGCACGCCAAACGATTTAGTTAACAGCATCGAAATCAGCTGCGTTAACAGAGTAGTGCTGGTCAGCGTGTCTGTAAACAGTCTGCTGTTAAGGTGCCCGCACTTTTTGAAATAAATGATATTTGCTGTTAATTTAACATTTTCTGTAGAGTAGCTGATTTTTGAGCCGCCAAAATTCAAAATTTGTATTTTAAGTTTGTCATTTTGGCGTGCTCGATTTGAAGTGGAAATAATAATATCACTCCATTCCTTATCACCCAATTCTGTGACTCCACCAAAAGCATAAATAGAATTCAGAATCGATATAATTTTGCGCAATATTTGTTTTATTGCATAGCTTGCGTTGTCGTACGACATTTTAACAATCGAAACTTAAATTATGTACAAAAGATATATTTTACAGAATTCGTTAAGCACTAGTTAGATACATATATAAAGATTGATAGATTGAAAACTTGGGAAATGCATAAATACACACAAGAATGGTGTGAGTGTGGAAAAGATGAAGATGTATATGTTGTGTGTGTGTGTATTAGTGTGGGTGTATGTGTACATTGTACAGTGAAGAAACGATAAAGTGGTCTGTGGTTTTGACCAACTGAGCCGTTGCCCTGAACTCCATCCTGGATGCCATCATATTATACAATTTACAATTCATATCCAATTAAACATAATATTCTCACGGTCAATATATCATTTATTTGAAGAATCTGCCTGGGCCACCAGCGGGACGCGGAACGGGCGGTGGTGTTGGAATATGGGCACCCTCAGCGCGGAAACCGTTCTCATCGGCTATATAGGTTATGGTATAAACAATGCCATCAGGTCCTGTGTAAGAGTACGAGCCTTGCATTACCTAAAATACAAAATTTGTATTACTTTCATACTTCATTTGAAGCCGCCGCAAAATATGCCATGCGAGTTTTCAAAAACCGTTTCAACTGCGCTCAAAATTAGAAAACTGGAAAACTCACCTGAGCTTCCAACTGTGAGCCGGGATTCTTCAGGTAACCCGCTTCATCAGCTCGAATGCCGTTGCTCGTTTCGTAGCTGTCAAGAATATTTTAAAAAAATTATTTATAATTTACACATTTAGAGCACAAAAATGGAATCTGAAATCATTAAACAGGTACCAAATTATTCGAGCAAAACCATAAAAAGCTAAAAAAGTAAAACAAAGACTTTTGGCATTCTTAAAAAAAAAAAATCCTATTTTGGTTTTCTTTTTAAAGATCGAATGGATTTTTGATCAAACTTTAAATTTAATTCCTTAAAAGTATAAAATCAATACAAAAATCTTTTAAAAATACAATATTATTTCTTACTGCATATAAATGTTCCTCCTAAATTTCAAACATAACTTTTTTCTCTATATTTTATTTATTTCAAACCATTATGTATATACTTATGGTTTTTTTTTCTTAAAATTCAGGTTTTATTTAACAGAAAAAACGATTTTTTTGTTGTCAAACCGAACATGTATTTTTTTAAACAGCTTGATCAGCTTGATATAAAGTTCCGTTTACGATTCGAAACGGTTTATTGGAAATGCTTTTTGGCAATGTGTACCAAATGTTTTCCCAAAAAGTTATGTACTTAAACTCACTTGTACTGATAGGAGCCATCCGGGTTAAGATCAAAGTTTTGTTTCAATATCACAGCATTCGCATCGAACGAGTTACCGCGCGGCTGCGGCAGACCGCGCTGCGGCTGCGCAGTAACTGCGCTGAGGCAGCAGATCGCCAGGGCGGCGAGGGCGAAGGCGTAGGAGTTACTTAGCATCTGCATGACCTTTAGTTTGTTGGTTGGTCGGGGGGAAGAGCGAAAGGGAAAAACAAACGATTTGTAAATTGAGAGATTATGCATATTGATTTTAGCGTTCAGTGCAACAGCATCAATTTGCTTAGTCTTTATAATGTCAAGCATCGATCGGTGTAATTAGTATATATAATGGTTATTAGAATTGGCATTCATCTTTGAATTGTTTCGAAAGGCGATTTGATTGGCAAAGAGAAGTTCGTAAGCTTGAGAAATGATTTGATTTGAAAGCAGAACTGATTTATGTAAAAAAAAAAGATTATAATTCCCAATCTTGAGCCATATATTATTCAAATCACAATGTTGAAATCAGTTATACTTTTGAACGTTTCGATTCCTGTTGCACAATTAATTGATTTTTGAATGCATTTGTCATTTCATTGTCATTAAAAAACTAATGATAGTGCAAATCAAATTCCATAAGCATTGAAAAAAGTAAATATAAAGAATTGTTCTAATAAGCATTGGATATTTTCAATAATGTGAATTTTCAGAATCATTATAGTTGATGTTTTTAAAAAATGAAGTTTATGAAAACCTTAATATGTTGTTTGTTTGAATTTCAGATACGACTAAATACATAAAAATACTAACATTTGGTATTTTTCAGGATTTTTGAGATATTTTTTGTGGTGTTTTTTCGAAATTCTTTGATTTAGCTTTAGTTTTCATTTATAACAACAACGGACGGATGGACGGACGGTCGGACGGACAGACGGACATTTCACAAAACCAATATACTCTTTTTTCTTTTTTTTTCAAAAAATTAAAAAAAAACAAGTAAGAACGTTGCAGTCGGGCTCACCCGACTGCGATATACTCTGTTTTCTGTACGTAAAAATTTTTTTCTCCAATCTATCGAAGAGTTCAAATGGAGTCATACTGCAAAATTTGGGGTTTCTAGCTATAAGGGTGTAGGAGATACAGGTTTAGCTCATTTGCGGGGGTTGTAGTGGGCGTGGCATATTTTTTTTTGGCAGGTCGGTCAAGGGTGTGGTCACTAGTCTTTATGTCAAATTTGGTTACTCTAGCTGTAAAACTGTGGAAGATATAGGTTTTTGCGGTTTGTGGGGGAAGGGGTGGGGGTGGGGGGGAGATCTTGACACTTTGTCTGCCTATGGTATATACCAACATGTATACCAAGTTTGGTTGCTCTAGCTTCAAAATTGTGGAAAAAAATGCGTTCATACAGACAGACGGACAGACAGACGGACAGACAGACGGACAGACAGACGGACAGACAGACGGACAGACGGACATTTCACAAACCCAATATACTCTTTTTTTCCATTTTGGAAAACAGAGTATAAAGAGTATAAAAATATTATCAAAAAGTTCTTAACTAGGTATAATAATTATCTATCCTGCAGATCACAATATCACAATTTTATTTCTATAAATTGCCAATATTGTTTTCAACAAATGAAACTAAGTACTATGTTTACGAAAATGAAAATAATGCCTGATCCTTGACTGATTTACTAATTTTGCCAATCTTCTCGATATGTGTGTGTATGAGAAATCGATTTCAAGGAATCAACTTGTATTATGTATATTTGCGTTAGTAATAACTTTTAAGTGTCCTTTAATTAAGAATATGATTTCTTATAATATTTTGATTAAACTTGACTTTAATCCGTTTTAGTCATTTGAATCCTTTTGGAATGAGAATTCTTTGCACAGAACACGTTGAGCACAGTTGAACACAATAAGAACTCACTTCGAATTTCGCGAATTGTTTAACGGTTTTAGTTCGAAACTGTGAAGAGGAAGAGCGTTCTGCGTCTGCGCTTGGAAGGCTCGTCAAAACTGTTTTGACTTGGTTGCAGTCAGCACAAAGGTTTTTATACCAAAAATGCATTCACTGAGCCGCAGCAGCAGCAACAGCAGCAAGAGCGGCGGCAGCAGCAACTGCAGCAGCAGCAGCAGCGGCAGCAGCGGCAGCAGCATCCGCAATGAGAGCAGCGCGGCAACAATCAGATTGAAACTAAGAAGAAGCAGACGGCTCAGAAGCCGATGAAGAAGACTTGCCAACCAAATCTGACAGCAGCGGGGGAGGCGGAAACAGCCGCTGCTGCAGCAGCAGCAGAATCGGAAGACGCCGCCGCAGCAGTTTCATGTGGCGTATGCGCAACGAGTTTCAAATGCAAATGGGCGTTGCGCATACGCGATGTATGCCAGCACGAATACCATTACGAATACAAATACATACATCAGTATTATAAATGCTACCTAGACTCATTCTGTGCGTGATTTGACTTATGCATGCAAGTTCATTTGAACTAGTATTGTTCATCTGCTTAGTTCATTTGTTTAATTGGTTCGTTTGATTTGCTCCTTTCTGGTTCTTTTCTTTGAGAGATATAGCTCTCGATTTATGAACTTTTCTGTAATAAGAAACCGCATTTTAAAGGCTTTGAGAACTGCGAAGGAAGCGGAGAAAGTTTAATTTAAAGAATACAAAGTTCTTAATACGATACAAATTGTTTTTCGTTTATTTTATGTACAACTTTGTGAGCAAATCAAATGAGTTTTGTGAATAACCGTTATATCTGAAGAGATTTATATTACTACATTTTTATTATGGTCAAAGATTCGGCTTAAAGGAAACTAAAACAAAGATTATTTTGTCACAACAACAATTAAGCATGATAAGCACATTTTAACAATTAAGAAAACTCTAGTCGAGTGTGCCCGACTACGAGACTCCCTGCTCCCAACTTGCACTTCAAGCAGTTCAGCGGCAACACAAGCAAGCAGCGCACTTAACGTGTCCAGTTCCTGTCAAACTGTTGTTTCTGCCTGCTGAGACGGGGGTAATAGATTCTTCCATAACTTTTGTGCTATTTATCCGATCGTAATGAAAGTTATGCATCCGAAAGACATTGATTAAACATATATGTGTATTAAAAATCAAATCTTTATATTTAAAATTGTGGCTGTGGGAGTCTTTTGCGATTTGCAGGGGTGCGAAATTTGACATAAACTTGATCTGCGTATGGTATACAGGAACCTGCATGCCAAGTTTGGTGTCTCTAGCTCTTATAGTCTCTGAGATCGACGCGTTCATACAGACAGACGGACAGACAGACAGACGGACAGACAGACGGACATGGCTAGTTCGTCTCGGCTGTTGATCCTGATCAAGAATATATATGGTTTATATAGTCGGAAATGCCTCCTTCTGCCTGTTACACACATTTGCAGTACTTTGTAACTCCCTTTTTCCCATTTTTAATGGGAACAGGGAGTAAAAAGAATAATAGTTGCTTTAGAATTTTGAAAGGTTCTAGAAAGGAAATGAAGAAAAGAAAAATTTCATGAATTATATTCGTTAAGTTCTTGTTTAAGGGAAGAAGTCCGCTTCACCTCTTTCTTACATGTATGAACTTAACGAAAAGAATACTTGACGAAACGTCGTTATTGGCTTTGAATAAGTCCGCATTAACACGATGAAGTTTAGTTCATGAATTTCTTCGTTAAGTTCTTTTTGCCTTACCTTTTTCCTTCTAGCGAGAACTTAACGAAAAAACTTCGTGACGTAACCTCATCGTCTAAATCCAGTCTAAGTCTGAGAGAGCAATGCACGAAAAAACTTCATGATGTTAAATCCTCGTGTAAATGCGCAGTGAGAGAAGTTTATTAATACAAAACTCTTTCGTTAAGTTCCCTCGTTCAATCGAACTTGTTCTGAACTGTACATTACAGCTCTAGACTTTAGGTATGTGCGAGTGTGAGTGTATGTGTGTTTGTGTGTGTGTGTGCGGCACGCCAGGTTGTCTGGGTATTAATTTATGTGAATTAGCAATCTGAAGCTGAAGTTCATTTGATTAGCCCACGCTGGCGTCAGCATCAACACAGCTGGAATAGTGTTTAGGTGTGTGTATTATGTGTGTATGTGTGTGTGAATCTGAGCAACGATTCAATTTGCGAGATGCGCCGCAATGTGCAATAATTTGTTAATACAAATATTAATTAAAAGATTAATACTCGACAGTTGAATGGGATGTTTTGCAATTGGCCTGGCTTGAATTGATGTATTGGCCATTTGGTTTGTCTTCTCTTAGCATTTGAATTGTATCTTTTATTTCGTTTTGCTTATTGACATTTGATACAGGCAGCCGCGGGGCGGGGATTGGCGCAATGTGCAACAAAAATGTTTGCCCACTTGTTTGTTTCTTTGCTGTTGTTGTGAACTACAAAACATAGTTTAAGAAAAGTGCTTTGTTTTAGCCAATTGTATTGCTATTGTTAGCTATTGTTTAATATTGTTTACAGAGATGCATCATCAGCAGCAGCAGCATTCGATGTTTTTTTTTTTTTGCATTTTGGCTGCTGTGCAAATTACAATTTACAATTTAGACATTTGCAACAATTTTGTTGGCCAATTGCTGCTGACCAGGTGGCCACTCCCCGCTGCCCTGCGCCCATTCTTCTCTGTCGTGCAGTTGGCCACTCCCCTGGCTGCAACAGTTCCAGCTCCAGTTCCAGTTCCCACTAAAGGTGAACCAAATCACATGCAAGCAAAGGGACTAGGCCAAGGCGCTTGGTGGTGCTGCTATGGGCGGGTACGGGGGCGGAGTGTGTACGTAAGCCGGCCGGCGCATAAAAATTGCAATTTTCGGCTTAAACTTTAAACTTTTGCAGCCTCGTCGCGTCGCGGCAGCGTGTAGGAAATGTCAGTTGCAATTCATAAAAATTGCTGCAATAACTGTGCGGCCACACTAACAACAACAACAACAACAACTAAAACAACTAAAACAACAACAACAACATAAGCAACAACTACAACGAGTGCGCGATGATCACGAACATGCCATGATGAACATCGCGCGAGATTAACGCGCCTACAACAACAACAAAAACACAGCTAATGCTACAACAACCACAACAACAACAACAACAACAACAACAACCACAACAGCTACAACAACTACAACAACTAAACAACAACTACAACAACGACGACGCCTTTTCCACCTTCAACTCCAACTCTGCTGCATCTCCATCTCCGCCTCTGCGTCCAGCTCCAGCTGTGCCACCCTTTTGTACACTGTACAAAAAATAATAGCACCAAGTCAAATTTCATTACTTTCTGTTACAAAAGTATACAGCTCTGTTGTGGTTTCCATTAACATTAAGAAAAAATGAATGCATCTAAATTGTGCTCATTTTCACTTCTGAGCAGTTTTTGCGATTTGAATTCACTTCCACTTTATAGAGTATTGAATTCATAGCATGCAAATGTTTCGGTTAGGACTTTCGTTAATATTTTTCCAAAATGAATTTCGCTAATATGTGCATATTTACACTTCTCAGCTGTTTTTGCGATTTGAATTCGTAGCATTCAACTAAAATAATGAACCTCGGGTTCGATACCCAGTCAATAAATTGTTGGTAATTTACAAACGTATCATTTATATTGTTCGAAGGACAATGATCGCTATTCATTATACATACATACATACATACCTTATATTTTTTATAAATTGTACTTATTTTTGTGCTCAGTGTAGATGGGTTTTCCTGCTCGTCGTGAGTTTTGTGTGTTACTTGGCCAAAATTGCGCTTTGCCCGCGTTTTGCTGGCCTTCGTCTTTGTCTTCGTCTTTGTCTTCGTCTTCGTCTCAGTTTCAATCCGCATCTTTTGCTTTCGCTTTACTAAGTGCATTTTTCACATTTGACATACAGTCTGGGATACTTAGAAATATATATATATATATGTATATATATCTATTTGCAATGGCTTATGTTTCACACTCATGTTTCTGATATTTCATTTGTTGAGCTCAGAAGTTTCCCGTGTGCTCAGAAACAAATTTAGACAGATGAATGAATGAATAAATGAATCGCATGTTTGCAAATGTTATTCATACTCGTATTCGGATTCGTAATCGTATTCATTTCTCTCTGATTCAATCGGCGCATCTTAAGTGCGCTTAATATGAACGCTTAATTTATGCAGCTTTGTTGTTAGCCAAGTTAAGTTGCAAACAATGCAACAGCTACAACAACAACAACAACAATGTATGCTAATTGTGTGCAGTTTCCTTAACATTTTCATGCATTTTCTTACTTTACTTTGGTTGTTGTTGTTGTGGTTTTTCTTGCCCAGCTCAGCTCAGCCAAATGACAAATTGATATTTCGCTTATTTCGTTGCTTTTGCTTTTGCTTTTGCTTAGATGGATGGATGTGCAATTTGGTGTCTCAGCATTTGAAACGAGTTTATGACGTAGATTAATTAAATATTAACAAATTTGTGACAAACCAGTAAACATTAAACCGTAAACCACAATCAGAAGCTATAACTCAGATGACACTTGGCTTCAAATTGACTTGATCACACTCAAGAATTTCTACACTGAGCGGATTTACTACTCAATCGCAGCATCATGAAGTTTGACAATCTTTTTATATACCCTTGCAAAGAGTATAATGATTTTGTCACAAAATGTGTAATGGAGAACGGCTTAACAATTAAAATAACTAATAGTGTATATATAGCTATTTTCAACCACCCACCTATCTAACTGTTCTATGTGAACTGGTCTCTTTTTACAGCTATCTTGATAAAACTTGCTGCAGTTAGTACATATATCAGAATCGGCCGAATCGAACAACTATAACAATTAGCTGCCAAAGGAAAGCTCGTTCAAAAATATTGTTTTTCAAGATAACTCAACCAAGCTTACCATTTCTGAATTTTAGCATTATCTAAACAAATTTACAAAATTTTATTAAAATCGAACATTTATTTCTTAAAGCTACCATAGCAACAATTGGTTGAAAAATTCGTTATTGTATGAAATATCTTTTTGTTTCTCAAGCTATCTTCAAACAACTAAGAATGCTCTAGTCGAGTGTACCCGACTACGAGACTCCCTGCTCCCAACTTGCATTTCAAGCAGTTCAGCGGCAACACAAGCAAGCAGTGCACTTAACTCGTAAAGTGTCTGTCAAACTGTTGTTGCTGCCTGCTGAGACGGGGGTAATAGATTCTTCTATAACTTTGGTGCTATTTATCCGATCGTGTTGAAATTTACAAATCCGAAAGACATTGATTAAACATACATGTGTACCAAAAATTAAAGCTGTATCTTTAAAATTGTGGCTGTAGGAGTCTTTTGCGATTTGCGGGGAAGCGGGGGAGGTGCATCCGAAATTTGAAATAAACTTGATCTGCGTATGGTGTACAGGAACCTACATGCCAAGTTTGGTGTCTCTACCTCTAATAGTCTCCGAGATCTGTATGTTCATACGGACAGACAGACGGACATGGCTAGTTCGTCTAGGCTGTTGATGCTGATCAAGAATATATATGGTTTATATAGTCAGAAATGCTTCCTTCTGTCTGTTACACACATTTGCAGTACTTGATAGCTCCCTTTTTCCCATTTTTAATGGGAACAGGGAGTAAAAACAAGACGATTCACAATGAATTGGAAAGACGCCAGGTAGTTTTTCGATTGGTCTTCTATATGAAATGAGATGCCAAAATGAATCGGCTTGTTATGCTACTAGTTCGAGGGTTTAAGGGCGTACTCTAAATTAAAAAAAAAAAAACAAGTTATTTGACCAACTCGAAATATTTCCAAAATCAGCATTTACCGTTGGAAATGGAATTAATTTTGCGCGCATTTTGATCATTTTCAAACTACAGTAGAAGCTCGAAAACAAGAACGTTTGCATAAGCTTCTAAATAATGGAAAATTATTGAGTTTTTTGTAGAGATGTTTGTAAGATTTATGACAAATTTGAAAGAAAAGTGCTTTCTAAGGCTTCAAAATACACGAAAATTTAGAGCGCTCGCAAAAAAGAATTTTTGATTCCAATTTGGCAACCAAAAATGTCTATTTTTTTTCTGAGTGTGTTTTTAGTTGTTTTGGTTAAACCAATATTTTATTATTTATTAAATTTAGTAAATAATACTAAAACATAAATGAATCATACGCCATACAAATAAATCGAACGCATATGTTTTGTCCACAAGCTGAATCATAAATATGTTAGTTATGCTAATGGATAATGGATAATGGTTAATGATATGTGAGTGTTTTATTAAGAAGACATTCGTACCGTTTCTATAGAATTTCTTTATTGTTTTTGTATTTTGTTGTATTTGTGTTTTATTGTTGTTGTTTAACGTTTCTTTCGCTTGGATGCTAATTTTTGGTTGGCTGCGCACAAAAAAGCCCATATAAAAGCAGCGTCTTCGCTTAATTCTAGACAAGTTAAGAGTCAGGCTTGGACAGGAACAGACACGCAATGTTCAAGATCGTAATCTGTATTTTTGTGGCCAGCATGGCCAGCATTGCCAGTGGTGCCACTATTGGACGCCTTGTGGATGCCACAACGGAGAAGCGTGAAATTGTGCCGCTGTTGAGTTTCGAGACGGAAAAGAATCCGGATGGTTCATTCAAGTTCTCCTACGAGGGTGGCGATCAATCCTTCCGCGAGGAGTCCGCACACATTGAGAATGCTGGCACCGAGGATGAGGCTTTGGAAGTGTCCGGATCTTATCGTTATATCGATGCCGATGGACAAACGGTTGAGGTTCATTATACTGCTGGCAAGAATGGTTTTGTGCCCACGGGCACACACATTCTCTCTGAGATTACCGCGGCGGCTAAGGCTGCTGCCGATCTGCCCAACTATACCAAGGAGCAGCAGCTGGAGGAGCAACTGCATCAGCGTCGTGCACGCTCCAAGACGGAGGAGAAGCAGCAGCACAAGGAGACGGAACCCAAACCCGCCGAGTCGCAAAATGTGCCCGTGATGGTTGTGCTGGAGGAGAAGAAACCTGTCAAGGTGGAGATGGCGGAGAAGGTGCAGAAGGTTGAAAAGATGAAGAAGGTGGAGCAGATGGAGAAGGTGGAGAAGTTGGAGAAGATGGAGAAGGTGGAGAAGCCGGAGAAGGTAGAGAAGGTGGAGAAGGTGGAGATGGTGGAGAAGGTGGAGCATCCAGAGAAGTTCGAGAAGGTGGAGAAGGTTGAGAAGGTGGAGAAGCCCGAGAAGGTGGAGAAGTCGGAGAAGGTGGAGAAGGTCGAGAAGGTCGAGAAGGTGGAGAAGCCCGAGAAGGCGAAGAAAACAGAGAAGCTGGAGAAGCCAGAGAAGGTGGAGAAGGTGGAGAAGACGGAGAAGCCAGAGAAGGTGGAGAAGCCAGAGAAGATGGATAAGGCGGAGAAGAAGAGCGACAAAGTCGTTTCGAAGAGCGCTTAATTTAAAAGTTAAAGACTAGTCTGAGAATTTAGCTTTTAGCTAACTTTAGTATTACTGTGTTCTAAATTAAAAAATAAGAAATAAAAAAATTTATTTTAAACTGAACTAAAACTTGTGCCCAACTTTTTACTCAAAGATGATACAAACTTATCTTTAAAAGCAAGTGCTAATCAAAATGAAGTACATAAGATATTAACTTGAATGAAAAATTTCAAAAATAATATGCCTAACATTATGATGTCATAAAGTTTATAAGACTTCAATGTTGAAATAGCTAAATTAGTTAATCAAATAATAATTCTTTTAAGCTCTCTGAAACTGCTTTGAAATTAAGAGAGAGACAGATAGGGAGATACACAGGGAGAAAGCAGAAAATCAAGCTTTTTTTAGCCCTGACATAAATCTTGAACAGAAAACTGGCAAACTAATCAAAGAAGTTCTATTTTGGTAACGTAATAAGAATTTAAATATGATTAATCTGCCAATTAATTGTTGGCCAGAAAAAGAAAAAAATAACAAAAATGCTGTGGCTTCTGTCGGACAATTATAAAACTTTGCATAATTACTCAAATCATTTGTCATTTAGATTTCGAGACAAGTATTGATAAATTGAAGTATTGTTTAGGGTTATTCTTCAGTTTGTTCAACTGTGTTCAACTTTATTGTACAAAGGGAGTAGCTAAACGTGGTCATTATTATTTGATTAGTGAGAGACTGTGTCAAGTTGTGTGTTTTCAAGGTCTGCTCAGCTGGTAATTTCAAATTTCGAATTTCGAATTTTGATTTTTCGGAATTTGTCTTACTCAGTAAGACGCAGTCTGAGCAATATCTCCAGCCAAGACTTTAAAATAAACAATCGCACGAACTACAAATTATTATGCAGGCTTATGCTAATATTTCTTTTATTTGATATCGCTAATTATAATAGATATGAGCAAAACTTAAGTAGCTGCGACTGGGTGGCTGTGACTTACAATTTGGGGAAAAAAAAAACATATTTGATATAGCTTTGATTTGAATATAGTTTTGATAAGATTTTAAGCAAATGTTTTCGTTTTCTAGCTAGAAAATGTACTACAATATTAATAGAAAGTTAATGCAATCGTTAATCAAAGATGAGTGATTTCAAACCGCAATTTCCATCTGTTACAGTTATTAATCCCTAATGATTTTAAACCGATCTTGACGAAAGACAAAACAAGACAATGAAACTGAATGTTTTCCCTAAAATTCGAAAGTGGAAACGGATAATCACATTCACTGATATTCAATCCAAATGAAAAGTTAACTCAATCCCTTGCCCAAATCAAGTGAACTTAGTCCGTAAAATTCTTTTAAAGTGCGAAAATGGATAAGAAGATTTGAATTCCGCACAATCTTGACGAAATTGCTTGAAACTGAGGATATTTTTAGCTGCAACGAAAAGTTTAACCACGTCATGAGTGATTTCAAACCGCAAAATCATTTCAAAACTTAAAATATGAACATTCAATGACAACTTTTCGAAAGTGGAAAAGAGATTTCAAACTTTAATGAAAAAAAAACGTCACTGCGATGCGCAAAAACTTGCCAAAAGTGAATATAGAAACACTTGAATGAATTTCAAATCCGAAGAAAAAGTGAATATAGAAACAGTTGAACGAATTTCAAATCCGAAAAATTCAGAAAAGCTACAAATTGGAAATTTAAGAAAAAGTTAGCCCTTGTCAAATGGAAGCTTAAATTTCATCAAAATTTGTTTGAAAAGTTAATTTCGTCTTAAATAAGTGACTTCAATCGGCAAAAACTGACCAGAAGTGAATATGGGAACACTTGAGGAAACTTCAATTTCTCAAAATTTTGTCGAAATTGTGACAGTCTCTGATATTCATTCAAACTTCTGATGAAATTAAGTGAATTTAATCCATAAAATTCTTGTAAGAAGTGAAAAGGATTTCAAAAGTGAAAATAGATACATTTCAAAAAGTTTTCATTTCGCAAAGTCTTTGTCAATAGTAGAAACCGTATAAACACAATCACTGCATATTTATCACAGTTATTTCAAAAGTAACATCCAAATCGCTTCAAGTTTGGTTTTTATTAATATATATCGCTGGCACTATAGATTTACACAATTACTATATACATATCTACAAATATAAATATATATATTTAGTTACTTAGAGCTTCTTTTTTGGCAATCAGTTCCTCCAATGATGGCAAATCCTTGGCTGCCTGGGCAACACTTGTGATTTCAGCATTGATTGTGCGTCCATAGGGCACAAATCCATTAACACCCGCTGTGTAGAATACCTCAACCTCTTGACCCTCATCATCGATATACTTGTAGGAACCTTTGACCTCCAGGCTCTCATTATCGGTGCCCTGATTGATAACACTTGCGCTTTCCTCGCGCACGGTGCCATCGCCAGTCTCATAGTTAGTCTGATAGGAACCATCCTCATATTTGTTGGTCTCTGATTTCAGAATTGGCACAACATCTTTCATCTTAGGCTCTACGTCGAGGGGCAAAGCCCAGGCACAACCAAGCACACACAGGACGAACAAAGGCAGCTGCAAAACGTATATACAAATCGGTTTTTAAACACACACATAATATAATTTTGAGCACAAGCAGAAACTTACGAATTTGTACATTTTCAGCTGGATTGAAAGCGAGAGTTTGAATGAAGATCACTTTTGTAGTCATTCGCTTTATATATGCGCTACGAATGCGACACGCATTGCGATCCAAATATTTTCAACGCCTCTTAAACATGCCAAACATGTTTGCATCCCATCCCGGTTTATGACTAGCTTCAATACGGGCCCAAACTTTAAACGATGCTCAAATTGCTACACGCTAAATGTCAGGGTCAGACATGCAGACAGACATACATATATATATATACTTATGTATATATTGCTCTATCGAGTGTCTCTAGTCAATCAGCCAATTGGTCAGTTATTCCAGAGCAACTGCAGCTTTAACTTCCGCACATATTCTTGACGAATTTCTTGTATTTTATTTTTAGCTTTAATCGTTTGTTTAAACAATTCAAACACTTTTTTGATAGAACCCATCTTGATTCGCATGCTGAAGATATATAGGGTTAAATAACCGGTCACAAATCTGATGATATAATAAATTAGTTTGTTCTTATCGATTTTTCAAAAATAAAACGTTTAATATCAAGATATAGCTTTGATTTTTGGCATACATAACTATTTGATCAATGTTGATCAATTGCGTAAATTTCATGCCGATTGGTAAGTGCGCTGCTTGTTCGAACTGCTTGCTTGAACTGCTTGCTCGAACTGCTTGCTTGAACTACTTGCTTGAACTGCTTGCTCGAACTGCTTGAAGTACTGTTTGCTTAATGCACAAAACTATCGATAATATCGATAATGCTGAATAGCTACTCTGCAGCTGAACTAAGTACTCAATTTGTTATCGCGTCTTTTTTGAAAATGAGCCCAAAGCAAGCCGCATTGATTGGCTCACTTTTGTAAATGTTATTTAAACAATTATCGAAATAAACGACTCATAAACAACACAATATACTGGCTCCTAGCTCTGTAGGCTTTAGCTTTAGCTTTGCCTTTGGCTTTGGCTCTGTCTCTGGCCAATAAATTCAAATCAAACTCGCGCCAGCTCAGCGTCAAACTATGCCAAACGAGGAGCGCCAACGTGGCCAACTATCCAACTGGCCAACAGCATTAAAAAAAAAAAAAAAAAAAAAACACCTTCCAACATTTTCCAGCTTCCAACACCTTGAGTCTTTGGAAAATGCTCATCGTGTAGATATTTAATTTGACGACGCGATGCTCAACTCGAGTTGTTTTTTTTTCATAAATTCGCTTGGCTGTCAAAAATATAAATTGTTGCAATTTTTATTGGCACTCTTCTTAGCTGGCAGACCCATTATAAATTTCGAGCGCTACAACATGGTAATTTTTTTTTTTTGGGATTGGGATTTTGGGATTGGGTAGCCCCAACTGGGGCTAAGTGCCCTGGGGCCAACAAATTGCTCCAACTCTAACTCAAAGTCTTAGCTTAGTTTGCCCTTTGTCAAATGTCGTCAGATTGTTTCCACAGTTCAGTTGCCAACTCGAAAATATGATCGCAAATTAATTTTTAAGCATTATACATTTGGTGCAAGTCATTTTCAAGTACAGCTAAATCGGTTTCATCTTTATTGCTTTCAATATTTATTATTAATTGAATTAATATTTGCAATAAAATTCAATTGAAATCAATTATGCAGCTCATTTGCATTTTAATATCAAACATTTATCAATTTTATTAAACCAGTTGTTGCATAACCTATAAAGTAATGTATAAAGATCATAAATGTGCTAGTTGTGCTAAGTTTAGAAATATTATAATATTCCAGAGATTGCACAAAGTAAGAAACTTGAAGATTTTCAAATTGAAACAGTCAATGAATTCCGAACGATTTATGAATTACTTTTCTGATTTCCGATCGGTATGATTTCGTTTTCTCTATTTCAAAACCGAGTTCGATGTTCAAATTGATAGCCTGACTCCCCTTAATTGCGATTCTAGCTACGCCCATGTCTGTGCTGAAACTGACTGACCCTAGAGGTACAATTAAAGAGAGTATGGGCTTCAGAGCTTAGTCCCAGCTGCCCTCTCTCTTGCAATTCTTAGATTGACATCTGAAATTATTAAAAATGTTTAAATTCCGGGTGTATGTTAGCTCTTGAATTGTTGTTAAGTTGAATTGATGACATCGATCAGTGCATCCATTAACAAACTAGCAGTTGCAATTACCTTTCCAAGCTGAGATGCCACATTGCAATTGATGCTGCTTCACCCACTCAAGGTGTCGTTATTAATTGCCACTTGACAGTGTAGATATACCAAGCCCACAAATGTTTTCATTTAGCATGTAAAATGTCAGCGCTTTGTGTAATTCTTGTCGTTATTTATTATTAAGTATCTGCATCTGAATGCGATTTCGAATGCGAATGTGACTCGTCTAATCTGCCAGCCAATCACAATCACAATCACATTTTCAATTGCAATTTTCATTTTTCAATTGCAGAGGAGTAGTCCCAAGTTCAACACAGAAACACATACACACATTTGTTATGTGCCCTGGGCATTTTCATATTTTCATATTTCTTTGCTGATTCAACCCAACTTTGAAGGTGTGCAAAATATTTGAATTTAGTTATAAATATATATATTCATATTTGGTGTCAAAGTAGTACATAGTTCAAAGCAAACTCAAAATATTTCTACTTATAAGTTTTGTGAAAAAAAAAACAAAAAGTAAGCATGCTCTAGTCGAGTCTACCCGACTACGAGATGCCCTTTACCTAACACTGAAAATCACAACAACATGTTTGTATTAGGAAAGTCAAAATATTGATACAATATTACCATATTGTTATTAGAATGCGATATATGAGTCAAAGTGCAATGTGATATTGAGTATCGAATACCGATATATCGATGTTTATATCAAAATTTCTCATTTTCCTATTGAAATATAGAAATTTATATAAAAATTAATGATATATATATTTAAGAAAGTAAGAAAGATTTTCATGACGACAGGTACACATAATTCAAAATCCAACTGTCTTGAAGAAGCGATTGTTTTTTTTACTCATTTTCCGATAGTCCGTAATAATATCGATTTTTCTTCGATTCATCGACTTTTCAGAAATAGTTCAGTCGATGGTCGGCTCAATCGGTACTATTAAAATATTATACAATTTTCAGTCTGGTAGTTAAAACTACATTTTGCAAAGATCTAAAAATACACTTGAAGAAAAAACTAGAAAATTTACAAAATCGCACATAGAAAATAATTTTATGAAATGTATTTATTTTTACAAATTATTTGTAAATTTAAGAATTTGACCTAATCGAACTGAAAAGTAATGCAAGCTGTAAGGTACTTTTTTCTCTGAGTGTAGAACATTACATATTTAGCCCTTAGCATAAGTTAACTTAAAGAATGTGTGTTTTCAAGCAATTCTTAAATAGGTTTTGCAACTATCATACAAAAACCCAATATAGCTAATAACTATTCGATATATATCGATACTTATTCAACTTTAATCCTAACTCAGCTTGACAGCTCTGTCTTCCGCAGTTAAATTTGCATTACGTGCTGTTTCTGTAATCTGTTTGGGTATATTTGTGCCCTGGGGAACAAAACCATTTTTGTCAGCCACATAACTGACCTCCACACGCTGCCCATTAGTGTCAATATAGCGATAAACGCCTGAGATTTCCAGCTCCACATCATCATCATCATCATCTTTATGATCATTGTTATCCGATCTCCGCACTATGCCCACCTCTTCCCGGTAGCTGCCATCGGCGCCCTCATAGGCAAAGAAGTAGGAGCCATCGTTTTTTTGCTCCGACAATGACTTAATGATCGGCTGCTCCATCTCCAACACCCCGCTGCTCGTGGCAGCACTTAAACAGCTCCCCAAGCATAGCGCCAAAAGCAACAACTGCAAAGATCAACCAAAGATTGACAATTGTTCATTTACGAGAATGGTTAGCTTTATGAGAAGCAGCAGCATTGCTTACCAATGCGAACATGTTTCTATTTTGGTTTTTGTTTTTTTTTGGAGTCTCTTCTGAATTTATGCTAATACTGAGCGCATACAAAAGAGTTCTTTGCTTTTTATACTCCTACTTTCGTACTCTTTAAGCCCCCTTTTACCGATATCCACAACAACTAGTAGAAAGTTGCGAGACAAGTCTCGAGAAATGGCCAACGGCAGTTTGTTGAACTGTCTCCAACGATTTGCAATTTAAATGAACTCAGAACTCTGACTTTGTTATGTAACTACAGTAAAACTTGACTAAAACAAACCTATATTCATATTTATTGGACGCTTCCCTGCTCCCTCTTTGGTTAGTTAAGCTATCCAGGCATATCCCATTTCCAAAATCTTAAATTCGGATTGAAAATTGTAATTAATTGAAATCAAACAAATTTTAAATATTCAACTTTTGTTGAATTTGAGCTTAACTTTTCTTGAACTTTCCCTTTCAAGAGTTAGATAGAGTTCCGATGTCTAGATTCTTTTTGAGGATATAGATCATATAAAAAGTGTAATCTTTCTCTTAGTTGCTCAAGTTCCTTTTCGGTAGGTTTACGTCCGCTGCACTTCTCATCTTTTAATAAATCCTTCAGCTGTGTCAGAGCCTTGCAGATCTTTGGCAATAATTCTTCACTCAGTCCATATAAGTTCATAAGATTCAGCGACTCAATTGTGGCTGGCAAATGATTCATATTTAAGCCAGAATTGAATGAAAGATCAAGTTTCTTCAGCTGCCTTAAATGCTGCAGTTGCAGCAAACAGGCATCGTTGAGACAACAATTGTATAAGACCAGATTTTGAAGCTGATTTTGCTTTGAAAATATTGTTTTAACAACGTTTACAGTTATTTTACTGTGACTTAAAAATGTTGCAATAAGCGCCTAGAAGTTCAAACAGCTCCTTGTTGTTTCAGCTTGGTAAGGCTCCTCTTTTGGCCGAAATACTTAAAAAAATGTCATCCAGTCTGACAAAGCTAGATTTTTGAGTTCTCTGAGTTCCACACGTTCCAACAGTTTTAGAAACCTTTGCTCATAAATATCACAAATACGACTGCAAATTATACTGAATCGGTTTTGGGTAGTAGTTTTACTATTTTCAGCAGGCAATCATCGTTTAGCATAAGGATTGTAGTCCGCAGATGTTTCAAATTCTTCATATCCATATTTAACAACCGAACTTTGTTATCTTCAAACAGATATGTTGATATTAACTATTGTCACTTTTGTTGAACTGAACACGTCGTTCGCAAAACTAACTTAAGCTATCCTCAATTACGCTCAATTGTTTCTCAAGTTATCTCAATCAAACTAACATATTTTAAATTTTAGTATGTTCTTGACATGCTGATCAAATTTGATCAAAATCGGATGACTATATATAAGACCAATCGGTGAATAATTAAGTTTTCTTAGAAACAACTGCTTAGCAAGGATATAAAACTACAGCAAGCCGAATTTAACATTTCTTACTTGTGTTTAGAACTGAAATTGTTGAGATATTTTGAACTCAAGTAGTTATGGCTTATAGAAAATGAATGCCAGGCATGGGCAATTGTCTGCGTAAGTTGGCATAACTTAAGAGTGATGAATGCATAATACAATAAAAAATACAAATATCAGATAGTATGCACTATGCGTATCTTAAAGGTGCGTGGGTGTATCTTTTGTGTGTTGTATGCTGTATCTGGTGAGGTGCAGCAGCAGCAGCTAATAAAATTTGTCAATTTGTCAAATTGCTTGTAGAGACATGTGGCATGGTGGGCGGGGCGTGCCCCGCGCATAAAAGCGAAAGGTGCAACAAATGTAACGGCTGAGTGGCTGGCAAAATAATTACTTGTTATGTACTTTGTGGCACAAAGTTTTAAACGTTTCCACTTGACTTCCATGCAAATTCCGATCCATTGCCATATTCTCGATGTGAGTGTGTGTTTGTTTTTGTTCACTTTCCGCTTGCTCTGCATACATTTTTGGCTAGATTTGAAATAAACAGTTGCCAAGTTGCAAGTTTCAAGTTGCCTAGCTGCAAGTTGCAAGTTGCAAGTTGCATGTTGTCTGTCGTCTGTCGTCTGTTACAGTGGGTGGGCACTGAGAAGCGACTAACATTTATGCCACAAGAATTTAATAATAATTTTTGCGATTTTGCAACCTTACGACTTTGGCACTGCTGCACTCAGTGGCAGATCGCTAGACTCACCAAACTAATGCCGATACCCTGTACCATAAGTTTAAGTAGGGCATACAAAACTTGCGCATGTGCATATAACATTTGGAAGTAAGTTAAGTTCTCATTAAAATACTTAAGAGGATTATAAAAAGCATATTTAGCTATGAAACAGATTTTTAATTTATTTTGAATACTATGAATATTTTGATAGACTGTGAATTCTGGTCAAAGGTACTCTGTTTTGTTTTTAATAAAACTATTTTTAAACCAAATTTTTAGAAATTAAATTGATGGTTATTTAAAGCGTGTGTTGAAATAGTAAAAAATTGATTAATCGATTTTTTCCATATGATTAATTGTATCAGTGGACACACTATTGGCAATCGATAAATTGATGTATATCTTACATCTTATTATTCATGCAGTTTAAAAAGCATTTTCTAATCAATTTTCCAACCGATTAATCGAAAAACTTTCGATTGTGACTGCGTAACATCGATAATCGATTATTAATCGATCCCTATTATGAACACAACAATGATGTTTTTTGATAAATCTATATTTTCTATACATCTCTACTGTTCATACAGTTTACAGGGCATCTTCTAGCCGTTCATTTTGAAACTTACACAGATTTGTGCTGGCATTTGCCTTGGCGCGCTATGGGCGTTACACCTGACACGCCCAGAACAACCAAAAATTATACTAAAATAAATAAAAAGAAGCCTGTCTCAGTTTGCAGGTTAGAAACGTATTAATAAATTGATTCTAAATACGAGAGATGATTTTTGTAACTTGTTTGGCATTACACAGAAATGTTGTCTTTCATTTGTGAGCTGCAATAAATAGAAACTGAAACAGAAACTCATTAATGGTTGAGTTGCAATGCCAACAAGTACAACAACATAACTTAGATGCGACACATTAACCTTTAAGAAGACTGAAGACTGAAGACTGTAGACAGTGTAGACTGAAGACTGTCGATTGAAGAGCTAAGTGAGTGGAACCGGAACCGTAGCGGGATACGCATACAGATCTTATTTCAAAACCTGAATCAATTAGCAATACTCGTAATCGTTATCGCAATCGTAATCGTAATAATTTCATGGCATGCTCGTATAATTTAGCTCTCTTAATGCAATTACAAAAAAAAAAAACAACCTAAAACTAAGGCATCCAAATGTCAAATGTAGCTTTATGGCCACCCAAAAACGATTAATAATACTCACACAGTCTACTCAGAGTAGCCGAGGGAGGTGTGTCCAGCTCCAAGTATAGCTTCAACTACAGCTCCAACCTTAACTACAAACTCAAACTCAACTCTCATGTTTTCTAATTTGTTTTGCGCTGGTTTTGCATTTCTGGAAATTCTTATTTTTGAAAATTAATGAAATTAACTATCAGATATAGACGCCCGATTTTGATGAAATTTGGTCAGCATACAAAAAATGTGCTTGAACAAAGGTTAAGTGAGTTTGGTTAAGTTATCTTGAAAAAAAAAAAAGATTTCATGCAAAAACTTTTTTTCAACCGATCGTTCCTATGGCAGCTATAAGATATAGTCTTCCGATTTTGATGAAATTTGGTCAGCATGTACAAAATGTGCTTAAATCAAAGTTAAATGAGTTTGGTTGAGTTATCTTGAAAACCAAAAAAGTTTTTTGGTGCAACAACCTCTGCTAGGGTTTAACAACATCGAAATCGGTTCAGTTCTAAAAAAGTTATGGGAGTTTAAAAGTGAGGAAAAACACTTTTTTTGCATTCGGCTAAAAGTAAAAGTTCAGAAAAACTCTTCTTTTTATACTTTTTTTTTAATTTTTTGAAAAAAAAAGAAAAAAGAGTATATTGGATTTGTGAAATGTCCGTCTGTCTGTCTGTATGAACGCAGGTTTTTTCCACAGTTTTGAAGCTAGAGCAACCAAACTTGGTATACATGTTGGTATATACCTTAGGCAGACAAAGTGTCAAGATCTCCCTTCCACCCCCACCCCTTCCCCCACAAACCGCAAAAACCTATATCTTCCACAGTTTTATAGCTAGAGTAACCAAATTTAGCACAGGGGCTACTTATCACATCCTTGACTAAAAAAATTTGGCCACGCCCAGTAATGAAAATATTTTTTATGCAATTTCGCATACAAGCTCCAAAAGTATTTCTTGCTTGTCCTTAAGTTTTTTATTTAAATTGATTTTTAAGTAGCGCTTTGAAAAGTTCTTACTGCCGATTAAAAAAAATCAATGAAATAATATTTTGTACAGCATACTTTTAGGCGTCATTAAATTTCAATAAAAGTGCAGCATAAATCTTAGCAGAATATAGTTAAACAAAACCAAACCAAAGTTTAACTAAACTAATCAAAGTTGATATATATAGTTAAATATATATAATATTAACATTGATATTTTTAGCTGGATTTTTAGTTCAATTTTAAGCATTTTTTTGTTTGTGCATAAAAATGAGCAACAGTAGCTCTTAACCTTGTGTTCAGATTGCAAACCTTATTGCAAATTAACATATTCAATTAGGCAGCGAGCAGAACATGAAATGAGATATGTTTTAATTATAATTGCCAGCCAAAAGCAGAACAGAGTAACTGTATGACAAATGTGTAAAAAAGGCAGTTAAGGCAGGGCAGTAAAGTAAAGTGTAGTAAAAATAGTTAAGTATTTACAGATGAGTTATGGGAATCATAAGAGATGAGAAGCCAACGCCTCAACAT
>CATIWZ010000025.1:0-101260 GCA_949708635.1 Hirtodrosophila cameraria
TCTCGCTCAGGAACCGAGATATTCGATAAAACGTAAATGAACAGTCGTAGACTATATTCGGGGATACAGAAAGGTATTTATAGTCCAAATTTCAAGGCTCTATCTCGCTCAGGAACCGAGATATTCGATAAAACGTAAATTTACACTTTTCTTTTTGATGTTGCAGCCGATCTAAAAGTCGTAGAATATTTTCGGGGATACAGAAAGTTGAGGAATTTTGAAAAGGTATTTATAGTCCAAATTTCAAGTCTCTATCTCGCTCAGGAACCGAGATATTCGATAAAACGTAAATGAACAGTCGTAGACTATATTCGGGGATACAGAAAGGTATTTATAGTCCAAATTTCAAGGCTCTATCTCGCTCAGGAACCGAGATATTCGATAAAACGTAAATTTACACTTTTCTTTTTGATGTTGCAGCCGATCTAAAAGTCGTAGAATATTTTCGGGGATACAGAAAGTTGAGGAATTTCGAGAAGGTATTTATAGTCCAAATTTCAAGGCTCTATCTCGCTCAGGAACCGAGATATTCGATAAAACGTAAATGAACAGTCGTAGACTATATTCGGGGATACAGAAAGGTATTTATAGTTCAAATTTCAAGGCTCTATCTCGCTCAGGAACCGAGATATTCGATAAAACGTAAATTTACACTTTTATTTTTGATGTTGCAGCCAATCTAAAAGTCGTAGAATATTTTCGGGGATACAGAAAGTTGAGGAATTTCGAGAAGGTATTTATAGTCCAAATTTCAAAGCTCTATCTTGCTCAGGAACCGAGATATTCGATAAAACGTAAATGAACAGTCGTAGACTATATTCGGGGATACAGAAAGTTGAGGAATTTCGAAAAGGTATTTATAGTCCAAATTTCAAGGCTCTATCTCGCTCAGGAACCGAGATATTCGATAAAACGTAAATGAACAGTCGTAGACTATATTCGGGGATACAGAAAGTTGAGGAATTTCGAAAAGGTATTTATAGTCCAAATTTCAAGGCTCTATCTCGCTCAGGAACCGAGATATTCGATAAAACGTAAATGAACAGTCGTAGACTATATTCGGGGATACAGAAAGGTATTTATAGTCCAAATTTCAAGGCTCTATCTCGCTCAGGAACCGAGATATTCGATAAAACGTAAATTTACACTTTTCTTTTTGATGTTGCAGCCGATCTAAAAGTCGTAGAATATTTTCGGGGATACAGAAAGTTGAGGAATTTCGAAAAGGTATTTATAGTCAAAATTTCAAGGCTCTATCTCGCTCAGGAACCGAGATATTCGATAAAACGTAAATGAACAGTCGTAGACTATATTCGGGGATACAGAAAGGTATTTATAGTCCAAATTTCAAAGCTCTATCTTGCTCAGGAACCGAGATATTCGATAAAACGTAAATTTACACTTTTCTTTTTGATGTTGCAGCCGATCTAAAAGTCGTTGAATATTTTCGGGGATACAGAAAGTTGAGGAATTTCGAAAAGGTATTTATAGTCCAAATTTCAAGGCTCTATCTCGCTCAGGAACCGAGATATTCGATAAAACGTAAATGAACAGTCGTAGACTATATTCGGGGATACAGAAAGGTATTTATAGTCCAAATTTCAAGGCTCTATCTCGCTCAGGAACCGAGATATTCGATAAAACGTAAATTTACACTTTTCTTTTTGATGGTGCAGCCGATCTAAAAGTCCTAGAATATTTTCGTGGATACAGAAAGTTGAGGAATTTCGAAAAGGTATTTATAGTCCAAATTTCAAGGCTCTATCTCGCTCAGGAACCGAGATATTCGATAAAACGTAAATGAACAGTCGTAGACTATATTCGGGGATACAGAAAGGTATTTATAGTCCAAATTTCAAGGCTCTATCTCGCTCAGGAACCGAGATATTCGATAAAACGTAAATTTACACTTTTCTTTTTGATGTTGCAGCCGATCTAAAAGTCGTAGAATATTTTCGGGGATACAGAAAGTTGAGGAATTTTGAAAAGGTATTTATAGTCCAAATTTCAAGTCTCTATCTCGCTCAGGAACCGAGATATTCGATAAAACGTAAATGAACAGTCGTAGACTATATTCGGGGATACAGAAAGGTATTTATAGTCCAAATTTCAAGGCTCTATCTCGCTCAGGAACCGAGATATTCGATAAAACGTAAATTTACACTTTTCTTTTTGATGTTGCAGCCGATCTAAAAGTCGTAGAATATTTTCGGGGATACAGAAAGTTGAGGAATTTCGAGAAGGTATTTATAGTCCAAATTTCAAGGCTCTATCTCGCTCAGGAACCGAGATATTCGATAAAACGTAAATGAACAGTCGTAGACTATATTCGGGGATACAGAAAGGTATTTATAGTTCAAATTTCAAGGCTCTATCTCGCTCAGGAACCGAGATATTCGATAAAACGTAAATTTACACTTTTATTTTTGATGTTGCAGCCAATCTAAAAGTCGTAGAATATTTTCGGGGATACAGAAAGTTGAGGAATTTCGAGAAGGTATTTATAGTCCAAATTTCAAAGCTCTATCTTGCTCAGGAACCGAGATATTCGATAAAACGTAAATGAACAGTCGTAGACTATATTCGGGGATACAGAAAGTTGAGGAATTTCGAAAAGGTATTTATAGTCCAAATTTCAAGGCTCTATCTCGCTCAGGAACCGAGATATTCGATAAAACGTAAATGAACAGTCGTAGACTATATTCGGGGATACAGAAAGTTGAGGAATTTCGAAAAGGTATTTATAGTCCAAATTTCAAGGCTCTATCTCGCTCAGGAACCGAGATATTCGATAAAACGTAAATTTACACTTTTCTTTTTGATGTTGCAGCCGATCTAAAAGTCGTAGAATATTTTCGGGGATACAGAAAGTTGAGGAATTTCGAAAAGGTATTTATAGTCCAAATTTCAAGGCTCTATCTCGCTCAGGAACCGAGATATTCGATAAAACGTAAATGAACAGTCGTAGACTATATTCGGGGATACAGAAAGGTATTTATAGTCCAAATTTCAAAGCTCTATCTTGCTCAGGAACCGAGATATTCGATAAAACGTAAATTTACACTTTTCTTTTTGATGTTGCAGCCGATCTAAAAGTCGTTGAATATTTTCGGGGATACAGAAAGTTGAGGAATTTCGAAAAGGTATTTATAGTCCAAATTTCAAGGCTCTATCTCGCTCAGGAACCGAGATATTCGATAAAACGTAAATGAACAGTCGTAGACTATATTCGGGGATACAGAAAGGTATTTATAGTCCAAATTTCAAGGCTCTATCTCGCTCAGGAACCGAGATATTCGATAAAACGTAAATTTACACTTTTCTTTTTGATGTTGCAGCCGATCTAAAAGTCCTAGAATATTTTCGGGGATACAGAAAGTTGAGGAATTTCGAAAAGGTATTTATAGTCCAAATTTCAAGGCTCTATCTCGCTCAGGAACCGAGATATTCGATAAAACGTAAATGAACAGTCGTAGACTATATTCGGGGATACAGAAAGGTATTTATAGTCCAAATTTCAAAGCTCTATCTTGCTCAGGAACCGAGATATTCGATAAAACGTAAATTTACACTTTTCTTTTTGATGTTGCAGCCGATCTAAAAGTCGTTGAATATTTTCGGGGATACAGAAAGTTGAGGAATTTCGAAAAGGTATTTATAGTCCAAATTTCAAGGCTCTATCTCGCTCAGGAACCGAGATATTCGATAAAACGTAAATGAACAGTCGTAGACTATATTCGGGGATACAGAAAGGTATTTATAGTCCAAATTTCAAGGCTCTATCTCGCTCAGGAACCGAGATATTCGATAAAACGTAAATTTACACTTTTCTTTTTGATGTTGCAGCCGATCTAAAAGTCCTAGAATATTTTCGGGGATACAGAAAGTTGAGGAATTTCGAAAAGGTATTTATAGTCCAAATTTCAAGGCTCTATCTCGCTCAGGAACCGAGATATTCGATAAAACGTAAATGAACAGTCGTAGACTATATTCGGGGATACAGAAAGGTATTTATAGTCCAAATTTCAAGGCTCTATCTCGCTCAGGAACCGAGATATTCGATAAAACGTAAATTTACACTTTTCTTTTTGATGTTGCAGCCGATCTAAAAGTCGTTGAATATTTTCGGGGATACAGAAAGTTGAGGAATTTCGAAAAGGTATTTATAGTCCAAATTTCAAGGCTCTATCTCGCTCAGGAACCGAGATATTCGATAAAACGTAAATGAACAGTCGTAGACTATATTCGGGGATACAGAAAGGTATTTATAGTCCAAATTTCAAGGCTCTATCTCGCTCAGGAACCGAGATATTCGATAAAACGTAAATTTACACTTTTCTTTTTGATGTTGCAGCCGATCTAAAAGTCCTAGAATATTTTCGGGGATACAGAAAGTTGAGGAATTTCGAAAAGGTATTTATAGTCCAAATTTCAAGGCTCTATCTCGCTCAGGAACCGAGATATTCGATAAAACGTAAATGAACAGTCGTAGACTATATTCGGGGATACAGAAAGGTATTTATAGTTCAAATTTCAAGGCTCTATCTCGCTCAGGAACCGAGATATTCGATAAAACGTAAATTTACACTTTTATTTTTGATGTTGCAGCCAATCTAAAAGTCGTAGAATATTTTCGGGGATACAGAAAGTTGAGGAATTTCGAGAAGGTATTTATAGTCCAAATTTCAAAGCTCTATCTTGCTCAGGAACCGAGATATTCGATAAAACGTAAATGAACAGTCGTAGACTATATTCGGGGATACAGAAAGTTGAGGAATTTCGAAAAGGTATTTATAGTCCAAATTTCAAGGCTCTATCTCGCTCAGGAACCGAGATATTCGATAAAACGTAAATGAACAGTCGTAGACTATATTCGGGGATACAGAAAGTTGAGGAATTTCGAAAAGGTATTTATAGTCCAAATTTCAAGGCTCTATCTCGCTCAGGAACCGAGATATTCGATAAAACGTAAATGAACAGTCGTAGACTATATTCGGGGATACAGAAAGGTATTTATAGTCCAAATTTCAAGGCTCTATCTCGCTCAGGAACCGAGATATTCGATAAAACGTAAATTTACACTTTTCTTTTTGATGTTGCAGCCGATCTAAAAGTCGTAGAATATTTTCGGGGATACAGAAAGTTGAGGAATTTCGAAAAGGTATTTATAGTCCAAATTTCAAGGCTCTATCTCGCTCAGGAACCGAGATATTCGATAAAACGTAAATGAACAGTCGTAGACTATATTCGGGGATACAGAAAGGTATTTATAGTCCAAATTTCAAAGCTCTATCTTGCTCAGGAACCGAGATATTCGATAAAACGTAAATTTACACTTTTCTTTTTGATGTTGCAGCCGATCTAAAAGTCGTTGAATATTTTCGGGGATACAGAAAGTTGAGGAATTTCGAAAAGGTATTTATAGTCCAAATTTCAAGGCTCTATCTCGCTCAGGAACCGAGATATTCGATAAAACGTAAATGAACAGTCGTAGACTATATTCGGGGATACAGAAAGGTATTTATAGTCCAAATTTCAAGGCTCTATCTCGCTCAGGAACCGAGATATTCGATAAAACGTAAATTTACACTTTTCTTTTTGATGTTGCAGCCGATCTAAAAGTCCTAGAATATTTTCGGGGATACAGAAAGTTGAGGAATTTCGAAAAGGTATTTATAGTCCAAATTTCAAGGCTCTATCTCGCTCAGGAACCGAGATATTCGATAAAACGTAAATGAACAGTCGTAGACTATATTCGGGGATACAGAAAGGTATTTATAGTCCAAATTTCAAAGCTCTATCTTGCTCAGGAACCGAGATATTCGATAAAACGTAAATTTACACTTTTCTTTTTGATGTTGCAGCCGATCTAAAAGTCGTTGAATATTTTCGGGGATACAGAAAGTTGAGGAATTTCGAAAAGGTATTTATAGTCCAAATTTCAAGGCTCTATCTCGCTCAGGAACCGAGATATTCGATAAAACGTAAATGAACAGTCGTAGACTATATTCGGGGATACAGAAAGGTATTTATAGTCCAAATTTCAAGGCTCTATCTCGCTCAGGAACCGAGATATTCGATAAAACGTAAATTTACACTTTTCTTTTTGATGTTGCAGCCGATCTAAAAGTCCTAGAATATTTTCGGGGATACAGAAAGTTGAGGAATTTCGAAAAGGTATTTATAGTCCAAATTTCAAGGCTCTATCTCGCTCAGGAACCGAGATATTCGATAAAACGTAAATGAACAGTCGTAGACTATATTCGGGGATACAGAAAGTTGAGGAATTTCGAAAAGGTATTTATAGTCCAAATTTCAAGGCTCTATCTCGCTCAGGAACCGAGATACTCGATAAAACGTAAATGAACAGTCGTAGACTATATTCGGGGATACAGAAAAATGAGGAATTTCGAAAAGGTATTTATAGTCCAAATTTCAAGTCTCTATCTCGCTCAGGAACCGAGATATTCGATAAAACGTAAATGAACAGTCGTAGACTATATTCGGGGATACAGAAAGTTGAGGAATTTCGAAAAGGTATTTATAGTCCAAATTTCAAGTCTCTATCTCGCTCAGGAACCGAGATATTCGATAAAACGTAAATGAACAGTCGTAGACTATATTCGGGGATACAGAAAGTTGAGGAATTTCGAAAAGGTATTTATAGTCCAAATTTCAAGGCTCTATCTCGCTCAGGAACCGAGATATTCGATAAAACGTAAATGAACAGTCGTAGACTATATTCGGGGATACAGAAAGGTATTTATAGTCCAAATTTCAAGGCTCTATCTCGCTCAGGAACCGAGATATTCGATAAAACGTAAATTTACACTTTTCTTTTTGATGTTGCAGCCGATCTAAAAGTCCTAGAATATTTTCGGGGATACAGAAAGTTGAGGAATTTCGAAAAGGTATTTATAGTCCAAATTTCAAGTCTCTATCTCGCTCAGGAACCAAGATATTCGATAAAACGTAAATGAACAGTCGTAGACTATATTCGGGGATACAGAAAGTTGAGGAATTTCGAAAAGGTATTTATAGTCCAAATTTCAAGGCTCTATCTCGCTCAGGAACCGAGATATTCGATAAAACGTAAATGAACAGTCGTAGACTATATTCGGGGATACAGAAAGGTATTTATAGTCCAAATTTCAAGGCTCTATCTCGCTCAGGAACCGAGATATTCGATAAAACGTAAATTTACACTTTTCTTTTTGATGTTGCAGCCGATCTAAAAGTCGTAGAATATTTTCGGGGATACAGAAAGTTGAGGAATTTTGAAAAGGTATTTATAGTCCAAATTTCAAGTCTCTATCTCGCTCAGGAACCGAGATATTCGATAAAACGTAAATGAACAGTCGTAGACTATATTCGGGGATACAGAAAGGTATTTATAGTCCAAATTTCAAGGCTCTATCTCGCTCAGGAACCGAGATATTCGATAAAACGTAAATGAACAGTCGTAGACTATATTCGGGGATACAGAAAGGTATTTATAGTCCAAATTTCAAGGCTCTATCTCGCTCAGGAACCGAGATATTCGATAAAACGTAAATTTACACTTTTCTTTTTGATGGTGCAGCCGATCTAAAAGTCCTAGAATATTTTCGGGGATACAGAAAGTTGAGGAATTTCGAAAAGGTATTTATAGTCCAAATTTCAAGGCTCTATCTCGCTCAGGAACCGAGATATTCGATAAAACGTAAATGAACAGTCGTAGACTATATTCGGGGATACAGAAAGGTATTTATAGTCCAAATTTCAAGGCTCTATCTCGCTCGGGAACCGAGATATTCGATAAAACGTAAATTTACACTTTTCTTTTTGATGTTGCAGCCGATCTAAAAGTCGTAGAATATTTTCGGGGATACAGAAAGTTGAGGAATTTCGAAAAGGTATTTATAGTCCAAATTTCAAGTCTCTATCTCGCTCAGGAACCGAGATATTCGATAAAACGTAAATGAACAGTCGTAGACTATATTCGGGGATACAGAAAGTTGAGGAATTTCGAAAAGGTATTAATAGTCCAAATTTCAAGGCTCTATCTCGCTCAGGAACCGAGATATTCGATAAAACGTAAATGAACAGTCGTAGACTATATTCGGGGATACAGAAAGGTATTTATAGTCCAAATTTCAAGGCTCTATCTCGCTCAGGAACCGAGATATTCGATAAAACGTAAATTTACACTTTTCTTTTTGATGTTGCAGCCGATCTAAAAGTCGTAGAATATTTTCGGGGATACAGAAAGTTGAGGAATTTTGAAAAGGTATTTATAGTCCAAATTTCAAGTCTCTATCTCGCTCAGGAACCGAGATATTCGATAAAACGTAAATGAACAGTCGTAGACTATATTCGGGGATACAGAAAGGTATTTATAGTCCAAATTTCAAGGCTCTATCTCGCTCAGGAACCGAGATATTCGATAAAACGTAAATTTACACTTTTCTTTTTGATGTTGCAGCCGATCTAAAAGTCGTAGAATATTTTCGGGGATACAGAAAGTTGAGGAATTTCGAGAAGGTATTTATAGTCCAAATTTCAAGGCTCTATCTCGCTCAGGAACCGAGATATTCGATAAAACGTAAATGAACAGTCGTAGACTATATTCGGGGATACAGAAAGGTATTTATAGTTCAAATTTCAAGGCTCTATCTCGCTCAGGAACCGAGATATTCGATAAAACGTAAATTTACACTTTTATTTTTGATGTTGCAGCCAATCTAAAAGTCGTAGAATATTTTCGGGGATACAGAAAGTTGAGGAATTTCGAGAAGGTATTTATAGTCCAAATTTCAAAGCTCTATCTTGCTCAGGAACCGAGATATTCGATAAAACGTAAATGAACAGTCGTAGACTATATTCGGGGATACAGAAAGTTGAGGAATTTCGAAAAGGTATTTATAGTCCAAATTTCAAGGCTCTATCTCGCTCAGGAACCGAGATATTCGATAAAACGTAAATGAACAGTCGTAGACTATATTCGGGGATACAGAAAGTTGAGGAATTTCGAAAAGGTATTTATAGTCCAAATTTCAAGGCTCTATCTCGCTCAGGAACCGAGATATTCGATAAAACGTAAATGAACAGTCGTAGACTATATTCGGGGATACAGAAAGGTATTTATAGTCCAAATTTCAAGGCTCTATCTCGCTCAGGAACCGAGATATTCGATAAAACGTAAATTTACACTTTTCTTTTTGATGTTGCAGCCGATCTAAAAGTCGTAGAATATTTTCGGGGATACAGAAAGTTGAGGAATTTCGAAAAGGTATTTAAAGTCCAAATTTCAAGTCTCTATCTCGCTCAGGAACCGAGATATTCGATAAAACGTAAATGAACAGTCGTAGACTATATTCGGGGATACAGAAAGTTGAGGAATTTCGAAAAGGTATTTATAGTCCAAATTTCAAGGCTCTATCTCGCTCAGGAACCGAGATATTCGATAAAACGTAAATGAACAGTCGTAGACTATATTCGGGGATACAGAAAGGTATTTATAGTCCAAATTTCAAGGCTCTATCTCGCTCAGGAACCGAGATATTCGATAAAACGTAAATTTACACTTTTCTTTTTGATGTTGCAGCCGATCTAAAAGTCGTAGAATATTTTCGGGGATACAGAAAGTTGAGGAATTTCGAAAAGGTATTTATAGTCCAAATTTCAAGGCTCTATCTCGCTCAGGAACCGAGATATTCGATAAAACGTATATGAACAGTCGTAGACTATATTCGGGGATACAGAAAGTTGAGGAATTTCGAAAAGGTATTTATAGTCCAAATTTCAAGGCTCTATCTCGCTCAGGAACCGAGATATTCGATAAAACGTAAATGAACAGTCGTAGACTATATTCGGGGATACAGAAAGGTATTTATAGTCCAAATTTCAAGGCTCTATCTCGCTCAGGAACCGAGATATTCGATAAAACGTAAATTTACACTTTTCTTTTTGATGTTGCAGCCGATCTAAAAGTCGTTGAATATTTTCGGGGATACAGAACGTTGAGGAATTTCGAAAAGGTATTTATAGTCCAAATTTCAAGGCTCTATCTCGCTCAGGAACCGAGATATTCGATAAAACGTAAATGAACAGTCGTAGACTATATTCGGGGATACAGAAAGTTGAGGAATTTCGAAAAGGTATTTATAGTCCAAATTTCAAGGCTCTATCTCGCTCAGGAACCGAGATATTCGATAAAACGTAAATGAACAGTCGTAGACTATATTCGGGGATACAGAAAGGTATTTATAGTCCAAATTTCAAGGCTCTATCTCGCTCAGGAACCGAGATATTCGATAAAACGTAAATTTACACTTTTCTTTTTGATGGTGCAGCCGATCTTAAAGTCCTAGAATATTTTCGGGGATACAGAAAGTTGAGGAATTTCGAAAAGGTATTTATAGTCCAAATTTCAAGGCTCTATCTCGCTCAGGAACCGAGATATTCGATAAAACGTAAATGAACAGTCGTAGACTATATTCGGGGATACAGAAAGGTATTTATAGTCCAAATTTCAAGGCTCTATCTCGCTCAGGAACCGAGATATTCGATAAAACGTAAATGAACAGTCGTAGACTATATTCGGGGATACAGAAAGGTATTTATAGTTCAAATTTCAAGGCTCTATCTCGCTCAGGAACCGAGATATTCGATAAAACGTAAATTTACACTTTTATTTTTGATGTTGCAGCCAATCTAAAAGTCGTAGAATATTTTCGGGGATACAGAAAGTTGAGGAATTTCGAGAAGGTATTTATAGTCCAAATTTGAAAGCTCTATCTTGCTCAGGAACCGAGATATTCGATAAAACGTAAATGAACAGTCGTAGACTATATTCGGGGATACAGAAAGTTGAGGAATTTCGAAAAGGTATTTATAGTCCAAATTTCAAGGCTCTATTTCGCTCAGGAACCGAGATATTCGATAAAACGTAAATGAACAGTCGTAGACTATATTCGGGGATACAGAAAGTTGAGGAATTTCGAAAAGGTATTTATAGTCCAAATTTCAAGGCTCTATCTCGCTCAGGAACCGAGATATTCGATAAAACGTAAATGAACAGTCGTAGACTATATTCGGGGATACAGAAAGGTATTTATAGTCCAAATTTCAAGGCTCTATCTCGCTCAGGAACCGAGATATTCGATAAAACGTAAATTTACACTTTTCTTTTTGATGTTGCAGCCGATCTAAAAGTCGTAGAATATTTTCGGGGATACAGAAAGTTGAGGAATTTCGAAAAGGTATTTAAAGTCCAAATTTCAAGTCTCTATCTCGCTCAGGAACCGAGATATTCGATAAAACGTAAATGAACAGTCGTAGACTATATTCGGGGATACAGAAAGTTGAGGAATTTCGAGAAGGTATTTATAGTCCAAATTTCAAGGCTCTATCTCGCTCAGGAACCGAGATATTCGATAAAACGTAAATGAACAGTCGTAGACTATATTCGGGGATACAGAAAGGTATTTATAGTTCAAATTTCAAGGCTCTATCTCGCTCAGGAACCGAGATATTCGATAAAACGTAAATTTACACTTTTATTTTTGATGTTGCAGCCAATCTAAAAGTCGTAGAATATTTTCGGGGATACAGAAAGTTGAGGAATTTCGAGAAGGTATTTATAGTCCAAATTTCAAAGCTCTATCTTGCTCAGGAACCGAGATATTCGATAAAACGTAAATGAACAGTCGTAGACTATATTCGGGGATACAGAAAGTTGAGGAATTTCGAAAAGGTATTTATAGTCCAAATTTCAAGGCTCTATCTCGCTCAGGAACCGAGATATTCGATAAAACGTAAATGAACAGTCGTAGACTATATTCGGGGATACAGAAAGTTGAGGAATTTCGAAAAGGTATTTATAGTCCAAATTTCAAGGCTCTATCTCGCTCAGGAACCGAGATATTCGATAAAACGTAAATGAACAGTCGTAGACTATATTCGGGGATACAGAAAGGTATTTATAGTCCAAATTTCAAGGCTCTATCTCGCTCAGGAACCGAGATATTCGATAAAACGTAAATTTACACTTTTCTTTTTGATGTTGCAGCCGATCTAAAAGTCGTAGAATATTTTCGGGGATACAGAAAGTTGAGGAATTTCGAAAAGGTATTTAAAGTCCAAATTTCAAGTCTCTATCTCGCTCAGGAACCGAGATATTCGATAAAACGTAAATGAACAGTCGTAGACTATATTCGGGGATACAGAAAGTTGAGGAATTTCGAAAAGGTATTTATAGTCCAAATTTCAAGGCTCTATCTCGCTCAGGAACCGAGATATTCGATAAAACGTAAATGAACAGTCGTAGACTATATTCGGGGATACAGAAAGGTATTTATAGTCCAAATTTCAAGGCTCTATCTCGCTCAGGAACCGAGATATTCGATAAAACGTAAATTTACACTTTTCTTTTTGATGTTGCAGCCGATCTAAAAGTCGTAGAATATTTTCGGGGATACAGAAAGTTGAGGAATTTCGAAAAGGTATTTATAGTCCAAATTTCAAGGCTCTATCTCGCTCAGGAACCGAGATATTCGATAAAACGTATATGAACAGTCGTAGACTATATTCGGGGATACAGAAAGTTGAGGAATTTCGAAAAGGTATTTATAGTCCAAATTTCAAGGCTCTATCTCGCTCAGGAACCGAGATATTCGATAAAACGTAAATGAACAGTCGTAGACTATATTCGGGGATACAGAAAGGTATTTATAGTCCAAATTTCAAGGCTCTATCTCGCTCAGGAACCGAGATATTCGATAAAACGTAAATTTACACTTTTCTTTTTGATGTTGCAGCCGATCTAAAAGTCGTTGAATATTTTCGGGGATACAGAACGTTGAGGAATTTCGAAAAGGTATTTATAGTCCAAATTTCAAGGCTCTATCTCGCTCAGGAACCGAGATATTCGATAAAACGTAAATGAACAGTCGTAGACTATATTCGGGGATACAGAAAGTTGAGGAATTTCGAAAAGGTATTTATAGTCCAAATTTCAAGGCTCTATCTCGCTCAGGAACCGAGATATTCGATAAAACGTAAATGAACAGTCGTAGACTATATTCGGGGATACAGAAAGGTATTTATAGTCCAAATTTCAAGGCTCTATCTCGCTCAGGAACCGAGATATTCGATAAAACGTAAATTTACACTTTTCTTTTTGATGGTGCAGCCGATCTTAAAGTCCTAGAATATTTTCGGGGATACAGAAAGTTGAGGAATTTCGAAAAGGTATTTATAGTCCAAATTTCAAGGCTCTATCTCGCTCAGGAACCGAGATATTCGATAAAACGTAAATGAACAGTCGTAGACTATATTCGGGGATACAGAAAGGTATTTATAGTCCAAATTTCAAGGCTCTATCTCGCTCAGGAACCGAGATATTCGATAAAACGTAAATGAACAGTCGTAGACTATATTCGGGGATACAGAAAGGTATTTATAGTTCAAATTTCAAGGCTCTATCTCGCTCAGGAACCGAGATATTCGATAAAACGTAAATTTACACTTTTATTTTTGATGTTGCAGCCAATCTAAAAGTCGTAGAATATTTTCGGGGATACAGAAAGTTGAGGAATTTCGAGAAGGTATTTATAGTCCAAATTTGAAAGCTCTATCTTGCTCAGGAACCGAGATATTCGATAAAACGTAAATGAACAGTCGTAGACTATATTCGGGGATACAGAAAGTTGAGGAATTTCGAAAAGGTATTTATAGTCCAAATTTCAAGGCTCTATTTCGCTCAGGAACCGAGATATTCGATAAAACGTAAATGAACAGTCGTAGACTATATTCGGGGATACAGAAAGTTGAGGAATTTCGAAAAGGTATTTATAGTCCAAATTTCAAGGCTCTATCTCGCTCAGGAACCGAGATATTCGATAAAACGTAAATGAACAGTCGTAGACTATATTCGGGGATACAGAAAGGTATTTATAGTCCAAATTTCAAGGCTCTATCTCGCTCAGGAACCGAGATATTCGATAAAACGTAAATTTACACTTTTCTTTTTGATGTTGCAGCCGATCTAAAAGTCGTAGAATATTTTCGGGGATACAGAAAGTTGAGGAATTTCGAAAAGGTATTTAAAGTCCAAATTTCAAGTCTCTATCTCGCTCAGGAACCGAGATATTCGATAAAACGTAAATGAACAGTCGTAGACTATATTCGGGGATACAGAAAGTTGAGGAATTTCGAAAAGGTATTTATAGTCCAAATTTCAAGGCTCTATCTCGCTCAGGAACCGAGATATTCGATAAAACGTAAATGAACAGTCGTAGACTATATTCGGGGATACAGAAAGGTATTTATAGTCCAAATTTCAAGGCTCTATCTCGCTCAGGAACCGAGATATTCGATAAAACGTAAATTTACACTTTTCTTTTTGATGTTGCAGCCGATCTAAAAGTCGTAGAATATTTTCGGGGATACAGAAAGTTGAGGAATTTCGAAAAGGTATTTATAGTCCAAATTTCAAGGCTCTATCTCGCTCAGGAACCGAGATATTCGATAAAACGTATATGAACAGTCGTAGACTATATTCGGGGATACAGAAAGTTGAGGAATTTCGAAAAGGTATTTATAGTCCAAATTTCAAGGCTCTATCTCGCTCAGGAACCGAGATATTCGATAAAACGTAAATGAACAGTCGTAGACTATATTCGGGGATACAGAAAGGTATTTATAGTCCAAATTTCAAGGCTCTATCTCGCTCAGGAACCGAGATATTCGATAAAACGTAAATCTACACTTTTCTTTTTGATGTTGCAGCCGATCTAAAAGTCGTTGAATATTTTCGGGGATACAGAACGTTGAGGAATTTCGAAAAGGTATTTATAGTCCAAATTTCAAGGCTCTATCTCGCTCAGGAACCGAGATATTCGATAAAACGTAAATGAACAGTCGTAGACTATATTCGGGGATACAGAAAGTTGAGGAATTTCGAAAAGGTATTTATAGTCCAAATTTCAAGGCTCTATCTCGCTCAGGAACCGAGATATTCGATAAAACGTAAATGAACAGTCGTAGACTATATTCGGGGATACAGAAAGGTATTTATAGTCCAAATTTCAAGGCTCTATCTCGCTCAGGAACCGAGATATTCGATAAAACGTAAATTTACACTTTTCTTTTTGATGTTGCAGCCGATCTAAAAGTCGTAGAATATTTTCGGGGATACAGAAAGATGAGGAATTTCGAAAAGGTATTTAAAGTCCAAATTTCAAGTCTCTATCTCGCTCAGGAACCGAGATATTCGATAAAACGTAAATGAACAGTCGTAGACTATATTCGGGGATACAGAAAGTTGAGGAATTTCGAAAAGGTATTTATAGTCCAAATTTCAAGGCTCTATCTCGCTCAGGAACCGAGATATTCGATAAAACGTAAATGAACAGTCGTAGACTATATTCGGGGATACAGAAAGGTATTTATAGTCCAAATTTCAAGGCTCTATCTTGCTCAGGAACCGAGATATTCGATAAAACGTAAATTTACACTTTTCTTTTTGATGTTGCAGCCGATCTAAAAGTCGTAGAATATTTTCGGGGATACAGAAAGTTGAGGAATTTCGAAAAGGTATTTAAAGTCCAAATTTCAAGTCTCTATCTCGCTCAGGAACCGAGATATTCGATAAAACGTAAATGAACAGTCGTAGACTATATTCGGGGATACAGAAAGTTGAGGAATTTCGAAAAGGTATTTATAGTCCAAATTTCAAGGCTCTATCTCGCTCAGGAACCGAGATATTCGATAAAACGTAAATGAACAGTCGTAGACTATATTCGGGGATACAGAAAGGTATTTATAGTCCAAATTTCAAGGCTCTATCTCGCTCAGGAACCGAGATATTCGATAAAACGTAAATTTACACTTTTCTTTTTGATGTTGCAGCCGATCTAAAAGTCGTAGAATATTTTCGGGGATACAGAAAGTTGAGGAATTTCGAAAAGGTATTTATAGTCCAAATTTCAAGTCTCTATCTCGCTCAGGAACCGAGATATTCGATAAAACGTAAATGAACAGTCGTAGACTATATTCGGGGATACAGAAAGGTATTTATAGTCCAAATTTCAAGGCTCTATCTCGCTCAGGAACCGAGATATTCGATAAAACGTAAATGAACAGTCGTAGACTATATTCGGGGATACAGAAAGGTATTTATAGTTCAAATTTCAAGGCTCTATCTCGCTCAGGAACCGAGATATTCGATAAAACGTAAATTTACACTTTTATTTTTGATGTTGCAGCCAATCTAAAAGTCGTAGAATATTTTCGGGGATACAGAAAGTTGAGGAATTTCGAGAAGGTATTTATAGTCCAAATTTGAAAGCTCTATCTTGCTCAGGAACCGAGATATTCGATAAAACGTAAATGAACAGTCGTAGACTATATTCGGGGATACAGAAAGTTGAGGAATTTCGAAAAGGTATTTATAGTCCAAATTTCAAGGCTCTATTTCGCTCAGGAACCGAGATATTCGATAAAACGTAAATGAACAGTCGTAGACTATATTCGGGGATACAGAAAGTTGAGGAATTTCGAAAAGGTATTTATAGTCCAAATTTCAAGGCTCTATCTCGCTCAGGAACCGAGATATTCGATAAAACGTAAATGAACAGTCGTAGACTATATTCGGGGATACAGAAAGGTATTTATAGTCCAAATTTCAAGGCTCTATCTCGCTCAGGAACCGAGATATTCGATAAAACGTAAATTTACACTTTTCTTTTTGATGTTGCAGCCGATCTAAAAGTCGTAGAATATTTTCGGGGATACAGAAAGTTGAGGAATTTCGAAAAGGTATTTAAAGTCCAAATTTCAAGTCTCTATCTCGCTCAGGAACCGAGATATTCGATAAAACGTAAATGAACAGTCGTAGACTATATTCGGGGATACAGAAAGTTGAGGAATTTCGAAAAGGTATTTATAGTCCAAATTTCAAGGCTCTATCTCGCTCAGGAACCGAGATATTCGATAAAACGTAAATGAACAGTCGTAGACTATATTCGGGGATACAGAAAGGTATTTATAGTCCAAATTTCAAGGCTCTATCTCGCTCAGGAACCGAGATATTCGATAAAACGTAAATTTACACTTTTCTTTTTGATGTTGCAGCCGATCTAAAAGTCGTAGAATATTTTCGGGGATACAGAAAGTTGAGGAATTTCGAAAAGGTATTTATAGTCCAAATTTCAAGGCTCTATCTCGCTCAGGAACCGAGATATTCGATAAAACGTATATGAACAGTCGTAGACTATATTCGGGGATACAGAAAGTTGAGGAATTTCGAAAAGGTATTTATAGTCCAAATTTCAAGGCTCTATCTCGCTCAGGAACCGAGATATTCGATAAAACGTAAATGAACAGTCGTAGACTATATTCGGGGATACAGAAAGGTATTTATAGTCCAAATTTCAAGGCTCTATCTCGCTCAGGAACCGAGATATTCGATAAAACGTAAATCTACACTTTTCTTTTTGATGTTGCAGCCGATCTAAAAGTCGTTGAATATTTTCGGGGATACAGAACGTTGAGGAATTTCGAAAAGGTATTTATAGTCCAAATTTCAAGGCTCTATCTCGCTCAGGAACCGAGATATTCGATAAAACGTAAATGAACAGTCGTAGACTATATTCGGGGATACAGAAAGTTGAGGAATTTCGAAAAGGTATTTATAGTCCAAATTTCAAGGCTCTATCTCGCTCAGGAACCGAGATATTCGATAAAACGTAAATGAACAGTCGTAGACTATATTCGGGGATACAGAAAGGTATTTATAGTCCAAATTTCAAGGCTCTATCTCGCTCAGGAACCGAGATATTCGATAAAACGTAAATTTACACTTTTCTTTTTGATGTTGCAGCCGATCTAAAAGTCGTAGAATATTTTCGGGGATACAGAAAGATGAGGAATTTCGAAAAGGTATTTAAAGTCCAAATTTCAAGTCTCTATCTCGCTCAGGAACCGAGATATTCGATAAAACGTAAATGAACAGTCGTAGACTATATTCGGGGATACAGAAAGTTGAGGAATTTCGAAAAGGTATTTATAGTCCAAATTTCAAGGCTCTATCTCGCTCAGGAACCGAGATATTCGATAAAACGTAAATGAACAGTCGTAGACTATATTCGGGGATACAGAAAGGTATTTATAGTCCAAATTTCAAGGCTCTATCTCGCTCAGGAACCGAGATATTCGATAAAACGTAAATTTACACTTTTCTTTTTGATGTTGCAGCCGATCTAAAAGTCGTAGAATATTTTCGGGGATACAGAAAGTTGAGGAATTTCGAAAAGGTATTTAAAGTCCAAATTTCAAGTCTCTATCTCGCTCAGGAACCGAGATATTCGATAAAACGTAAATGAACAGTCGTAGACTATATTCGGGGATACAGAAAGTTGAGGAATTTCGAAAAGGTATTTATAGTCCAAATTTCAAGGCTCTATCTCGCTCAGGAACCGAGATATTCGATAAAACGTAAATGAACAGTCGTAGACTATATTCGGGGATACAGAAAGGTATTTATAGTCCAAATTTCAAGGCTCTATCTCGCTCAGGAACCGAGATATTCGATAAAACGTAAATTTACACTTTTCTTTTTGATGGTGCAGCCGATCTTAAAGTCCTAGAATATTTTCGGGGATACAATAAGTTGAGGAATTTCGAAAAGGTATTTATAGTCCAAATTTCAAGGCTCTATCTCGCTCAGGAACCGAGATATTCGATAAAACGTAAATGAACAGTCGTAGACTATATTCGGGGATACAGAAAGTTGAGGAATTTCGAAAAGGTATTTATAGTCCAAATTTCAAGTCTCTATCTCGCTCAGGAACCGAGATATTCGATAAAACGTAAATGAACAGTCGTAGACTATATTCGGGGATACAGAAAGTTGAGGAATTTCGAAAAGGTATTTATAGTCCAAATTTCAAGTCTCTATCTCGCTCAGGAACCGAGATATTCGATAAAACGTAAATGAACAGTCGTAGACTATATTCGGGGATACAGAAAGTTGAGGAATTTCGAAAAGGTATTTATAGTCCAAATTTCAAGGCTTTATCTCGCTCAGGAACCGAGATATTCGATAAAACGTAAATGAACAGTCGTAGACTATATTCGGGGATACAGAAAGGTATTTATAGTCCAAATTTCAAGGCTCTATCTCGCTCAGGAACCGAGATATTCGATAAAACGTAAATTTACACTTTTCTTTTTGATGTTGCAGCCGATCTAAAAGTCGTAGAATATTTTCGGGGATACAGAAAGTTGAGGAATTTCGAAAAGGTATTTATAGTCCAAATTTCAAGGCTCTATCTCGCTCAGGAACCGAGATATTCGATAAAACGTAAATGAACAGTCGTAGACTATATTCGGGGATACAGAAAGTTGAGGAATTTCGAAAAGGTATTTATAGTCCAAATTTCAAGGCTCTATCTCGCTCAGGAACCGAGATATTCGATAAAACGTAAATGAACAGTCGTAGACTATATTCGGGGATACAGAAAGTTGAGGACTTTCGAAAAGGTATTTATAGTCCAAATTTCAAGTCTCTATCTCGCTCAGGAACCGAGATATTCGATAAAACGTAAATGAACAGTCGTAGACTATATTCGGGGATACAGAAAGTTGAGGAATTTCGAAAAGGTATTTATAGTCCAAATTTCAAGTCTCTATCTCGCTCAGGAACCGAGATATTCGATAAAACGTAAATGAACAGTCGTAGACTATATTCGGGGATACAGAAAGTTGAGGAATTTCGAAAAGGTATTTATAGTCCAAATTTCAAGTCTCTATCTCGCTCAGGAACCGAGATATTCGATAAAACGTAAATGAACAGTCGTAGACTATATTCGGGGATACAGAAAGTTGAGGAATTTCGAAAAGGTATTTATAGTCCAAATTTCAAGGCTCTATCTCGCTCAGGAACCGAGATATTCGATAAAACGTAAATGAACAGTCGTAGACTATATTCGGGGATACAGAAAGGTATTTATAGTCCAAATTTCAAGGCTCTATCTCGCTCAGGAACCGAGATATTCGATAAAACGTAAATTTACACTTTTCTTTTTGATGTTGCAGCCGATCTAAAAGTCGTAGAATATTTTCGGGGATACAGAAAGTTGAGGAATTTCGAAAAGGTATTTATAGTCCAAATTTCAAGGCTCTATCTCGCTCAGGAACCGAGATATTCGATAAAACGTAAATGAACAGTCGTAGACTATATTCGGGGATACAGAAAGTTGAGGAATTTCGAAAAGGTATTTATAGTCCAAATTTCAAGGCTCTATCTCGCTCAGGAACCGAGATATTCGATAAAACGTAAATGAACAGTCGTAGACTATATTCGGGGATACAGAAAGTTGAGGAATTTCGAAAAGGTATTTATAGTCCAAATTTCAAGGCTCTATCTCGCTCAGGAACCGAGATATTCGATAAAACGTAAATGAACAGTCGTAGACTATATTCGGGGATACAGAAAGTTGAGGAATTTCGAAAAGGTATTTATAGTCCAAATTTCAAGTCTCTATCTCGCTCAGGAACCGAGATATTCGATAAAACGTAAATGAACAGTCGTAGACTATATTCGGGGATACAGAAAGGTATTTATAGTCCAAATTTCAAGGCTCTATCTCGCTCAGGAACCGAGATATTCGATAAAACGTAAATTTACACTTTTCTTTTTGATGGTGCAGCCGATCTAAAAGTCCTAGAATATTTTCGGGGATACAGAAAGTTGAGGAATTTCGAAAAGGTATTTATAGTCCAAATTTCAAGGCTCTATCTCGCTCAGGAACCGAGATATTCGATAAAACGTAAATGAACAGTCGTAGACTATATTCGGGGATACAGAAAGGTATTTATAGTCCAAATTTCAAGGCTCTATCTCGCTCAGGAACCGAGATATTCGATAAAACGTAAATTTACACTTTTCTTTTTGATGTTGCAGCCGATCTAAAAGTCCTAGAATATTTTCGGGGATACAGAAAGTTGAGGAATTTCGAAAAGGTATTTATAGTCCAAATTTCAAGGCTCTATCTCGCTCAGGAACCGAGATATTCGATAAAACGTAAATGAACAGTCGTAGACTATATTCGGGGATACAGAAAGTTGAGGAATTTCGAAAAGGTATTTATAGTCCAAATTTCAAGGCTCTATCTCGCTCAGGAACCGAGATATTCGATAAAACGTAAATGAACAGTCGTAGACTATATTCGGGGATACAGAAAGTTGAGGTATTTCGAAAAGGTATTTATAGTCCAAATTTCAAGTCTCTATCTCGCTCAGGAACCGAGATATTCGATAAAACGTAAATGAACAGTCGTAGACTATATTCGGGGATACAGAAAGTTGAGGAATTTCGAAAAGGTATTTATAGTCCAAATTTCAAGTCTCTATCTCGCTCAGGAACCGAGATATTCGATAAAACGTAAATGAACAGTCGTAGACTATATTCGGGGATACAGAAAGTTGAGGAATTTCGAAAAGGTATTTATAGTCCAAATTTCAAGGCTCTATCTCGCTCAGGAACCGAGATATTCGATAAAACGTAAATGAACAGTCGTAGACTATATTCGGGGATACAGAAAGGTATTTATAGTCCAAATTTCAAGGCTCTATCTCGCTCAGGAACCGAGATATTCGATAAAACGTAAATTTACACTTTTCTTTTTGATGTTGCAGCCGATCTAAAAGTCGTAGAATATTTTCGGGGATACAGAAAGTTGAGGAATTTCAAAAAGGTATTTATAGTCCAAATTTCAAGTCTCTATCTCGCTCAGGAACCGAGATATTCGATAAAACGTAAATGAACAGTCGTAGACTATATTCGGGGATACAGAAAGGTATTTATAGTCCAAATTTCAAGGCTCTATCTCGCTCAGGAACCGAGATATTCGATAAAACGTAAATGAACAGTCGTAGACCATATTCGGGGATACAGAAAGGTATTTATAGTCCAAATTTCAAGGCTCTATCTCGCTCAGGAACCGAGATATTCGATAAAACGTAAATTTACACTTTTCTTTTTGATGTTGCAGCCGATCTAAAAGTCGTAGAATATTTTCGGGGATACAGAAAGTTGAGGAATTTCGAAAAGGTATTTATAGTCCAAATTTCAAGTCTCTATCTCGCTCAGGAACCGAGATATTCGATAAAACGTAAATGAACAGTCGTAGACTATATTCGGGGATACAGAAAGTTGAGGAATTTCGAAAAGGTATTTATAGTCCAAATTTCAAGGCTCTATCTCGCTCAGGAACCGAGATATTCGATAAAACGTAAATGAACAGTCGTAGACTATATTCGGGGATACAGAAAGGTATTTATAGTCCAAATTTCAAGGCTCTATCTCGCTCAGGAACCGAGATATTCGATAAAACGTAAATTTACACTTTTCTTTTTGATGTTGCAGCCGATCTAAAAGTCGTAGAATATTTTCGGGGATACAGAAAGTTGAGGAATTTCGAAAAGGTATTTATAGTCCAAATTTCAAGGCTCTATCTCGCTCAGGAACCGAGATATTCGATAAAACGTAAATTTACACTTTTCTTTTTGATGTTGCAGCCGATCTAAAAGTCGTAGAATATTTTCGGGGATACAGAAAGTTGAGGAATTTCAAAAAGGTATTTATAGTCCAAATTTCAAGTCTCTATCTCGCTCAGGAACCGAGATATTCGATAAAACGTAAATGAACAGTCGTAGACTATATTCGGGGATACAGAAAGTTGAGGAATTTCGAAAAGGTATTTATAGTCCAAATTTCAAGGCTCTATCTCGCTCAGGAACCGAGATATTCGATAAAACGTAAATGAACAGTCGTAGACTATATTCGGGGATACAGAAAGGTATTTATAGTCCAAATTTCAAGGCTCTATCTCGCTCAGGAACCGAGATATTCGATAAAACGTAAATTTACACTTTTCTTTTTGATGTTGCAGCCGATCTAAAAGTCGTAGAATATTTTCGGGGATACAGAAAGTTGAGGAATTTTGAAAAGGTATTTATAGTCCAAATTTCAAGTCTCTATCTCGCTCAGGAACCGAGATATTCGATAAAACGTAAATGAACAGTCGTAGACTATATTCGGGGATACAGAAAGGTATTTATAGTCCAAATTTCAAGGCTCTATCTCGCTCAGGAACCGAGATATTCGATAAAACGTAAATGAACAGTCGTAGACTATATTCGGGGATACAGAAAGGTATTTATAGTCCAAATTTCAAGGCTCTATCTCGCTCAGGAACCGAGATATTCGATAAAACGTAAATTTACACTTTTCTTTTTGATGTTGCAGCCGATCTAAAAGTCGTAGAATATTTTCGGGGATACAGAAAGTTGAGGAATTTCGAAAAGGTATTTATAGTCCAAATTTCAAATCTCTATCTCGCTCAGGAACCGAGATATTCGATAAAACGTAAATGAACAGTCGTAGACTATATTCGGGGATACAGAAAGTTGAGGAATTTCGAAAAGGTATTTATAGTCCAAATTTCAAGGCTCTATCTCGCTCAGGAACCGAGATATTCGATAAAACGTAAATGAACAGTCGTAGACTATATTCGGGGATACAGAAAGGTATTTATAGTCCAAATTTCAAGGCTCTATCTCGCTCAGGAACCGAGATATTCGATAAAACGTAAATTTACACTTTTCTTTTTGATGTTGCAGCCGATCTAAAAGTCGTAGAATATTTTCGGGGATACAGAAAGTTGAGGAATTTTGAAAAGGTATTTATAGTCCAAATTTCAAGTCTCTATCTCGCTCAGGAACCGAGATATTCGATAAAACGTAAATGAACAGTCGTAGACTATATTCGGGGATACAGAAAGGTATTTATAGTCCAAATTTCAAGGCTCTATCTCGCTCAGGAACCGAGATATTCGATAAAACGTAAATTTACACTTTTCTTTTTGATGTTGCAGCCGATCTAAAAGTCGTAGAATATTTTCGGGGATACAGAAAGTTGAGGAATTTCGAAAAGGTATTTATAGTCCAAATTTCAAGGCTCTATCTCGCTCAGGAACCGAGATATTCGATAAAACGTAAATGAACAGTCGTAGACTATATTCGGGGATACAGAAAGGTATTTATAGTTCAAATTTCAAGGCTCTATCTCGCTCAGGAACCGAGATATTCGATAAAACGTAAATTTACACTTTTATTTTTGATGTTGCAGCCAATCTAAAAGTCGTAGAATATTTTCGGGGATACAGAAAGTTGAGGAATTTCGAGAAGGTATTTATAGTCCAAATTTCAAAGCTCTATCTTGCTCAGGAACCGAGATATTCGATAAAACGTAAATGAACAGTCGTAGACTATATTCGGGGATACAGAAAGTTGAGGAATTTCGAAAAGGTATTTATAGTCCAAATTTCAAGGCTCTATCTCGCTCAGGAACCGAGATATTCGATAAAACGTAAATGAACAGTCGTAGACTATATTCGGGGATACAGAAAGTTGAGGAATTTCGAAAAGGTATTTATAGTCCAAATTTCAAGGCTCTATCTCGCTCAGGAACCGAGATATTCGATAAAACGTAAATGAACAGTCGTAGACTATATTCGGGGATACAGAAAGGTATTTATAGTCCAAATTTCAAGGCTCTATCTCGCTCAGGAACCGAGATATTCGATAAAACGTAAATGAACAGTCGTAGACTATATTCGGGGATACAGAAAGGTATTTATAGTCCAAATTTCAAGGCTCTATCTCGCTCAGGAACCGAGATATTCGATAAATCGTAAATGAACAGTCGTAGACTATATTCGGGGATACAGAAAGTTGAGGAATTTTGAAAAGGTATTTATAGTCCAAATTTCAAGTCTCTATCTCGCTCAGGAACCGAGATATTCGATAAAACGTAAATGAACAGTCGTAGACTATATTCGGGGATACAGAAAGGTATTTATAGTCCAAATTTCAAGGCTCTATCTCGCTCAGGAACCGAGATATTCGATAAAACGTAAATTTACACTTTTCTTTTTGATGTTGCAGCCGATCTAAAAGTCGTAGAATATTTTCGGGGATACAGAAAGTTGAGGAATTTTGAAAAGGTATTTATAGTCCAAATTTCAAGTCTCTATCTCGCTCAGGAACCGAGATATTCGATAAAACGTAAATGAACAGTCGTAGACTATATTCGGGGATACAGAAAGGTATTTATAGTCCAAATTTCAAGGCTCTATCTCGCTCAGGAACCGAGATATTCGATAAAACGTAAATTTACACTTTTCTTTTTGATGTTGCAGCCGATCTAAAAGTCGTAGAATATTTTCGGGGATACAGAAAGTTGAGGAATTTCGAGAAGGTATTTATAGTCCAAATTTCAAGGCTCTATCTCGCTCAGGAACCGAGATATTCGATAAAACGTAAATGAACAGTCGTAGACTATATTCGGGGATACAGAAAGGTATTTATAGTTCAAATTTCAAGGCTCTATCTCGCTCAGGAACCGAGATATTCGATAAAACGTAAATTTACACTTTTATTTTTGATGTTGCAGCCAATCTAAAAGTCGTAGAATATTTTCGGGGATACAGAAAGTTGAGGAATTTCGAGAAGGTATTTATAGTCCAAATTTCAAAGCTCTATCTTGCTCAGGAACCGAGATATTCGATAAAACGTAAATGAACAGTCGTAGACTATATTCGGGGATACAGAAAGTTGAGGAATTTCGAAAAGGTATTTATAGTCCAAATTTCAAGGCTCTATCTCGCTCAGGAACCGAGATATTCGATAAAACGTAAATGAACAGTCGTAGACTATATTCGGGGATACAGAAAGTTGAGGAATTTCGAAAAGGTATTTATAGTCCAAATTTCAAGGCTCTATCTCGCTCAGGAACCGAGATATTCGATAAAACGTAAATGAACAGTCGTAGACTATATTCGGGGATACAGAAAGGTATTTATAGTCCAAATTTCAAGGCTCTATCTCGCTCAGGAACCGAGATATTCGATAAAACGTAAATTTACACTTTTCTTTTTGATGTTGCAGCCGATCTAAAAGTCGTTGAATATTTTCGGGGATACAGAACGTTGAGGAATTTTGAGAAGGTATTTATAGTCCAAATTTCAAGGCTCTATCTCGCTCAGGAACCGAGATATTCGATAAAACGTAAATGAACAGTCGTAGACTATATTCGGGGATACAGAAAGGTATTTATAGTCCAAATTTCAAGGCTCTATCTCGCTCAGGAACCGAGATATTCGATAAAACGTAAATTTACACTTTTCTTTTTGATGGTGCAGCCGATCTAAAAGTCCTAGAATATTTTCGGGGATACAGAAAGTTGAGGAATTTCGAAAAGGTATTTATAGTCCAAATTTCAAGGCTCTATCTCGCTCAGGAACCGAGATATTCGATAAAACGTAAATGAACAGTCGTAGACTATATTCGGGGATACAGAAAGTTGAGGAATTTCGAAAAGGTATTTATAGTCCAAATTTCAAGGCTCTATCTCGCTCAGGAACCGAGATATTCGATAAAACGTAAATGAACAGTCGTAGACTATATTCGGGGATACAGAAAGTTGAGGAATTTCGAAAAGGTATTTATAGTCCAAATTTCAAGTCTCTATCTCGCTCAGGAACCGAGATATTCGATAAAACGTAAATGAACAGTCGTAGACTATATTCGGGGATACAGAAAGGTATTTATAGTCCAAATTTCAAGGCTCTATCTCGCTCAGGAACCGAGATATTCGATAAAACGTAAATTTACACTTTTCTTTTTGATGTTGCAGCCGATCTAAAAGTCGTAGAATATTTTCGGGGATACAGAAAGTTGAGGAATTTTGAAAAGGTATTTATAGTCCAAATTTCAAGTCTCTATCTCGCTCAGGAACCGAGATATTCGATAAAACGTAAATGAACAGTCGTAGACTATATTCGGGGATACAGAAAGGTATTTATAGTCCAAATTTCAAGGCTCTATCTCGCTCAGGAACCGAGATATTCGATAAAACGTAAATTTACACTTTTCTTTTTGATGTTGCAGCCGATCTAAAAGTCGTAGAATATTTTCGGGGATACAGAAAGTTGAGGAATTTCGAGAAGGTATTTATAGTCCAAATTTCAAGGCTCTATCTCGCTCAGGAACCGAGATATTCGATAAAACGTAAATGAACAGTCGTAGACTATATTCGGGGATACAGAAAGGTATTTATAGTTCAAATTTCAAGGCTCTATCTCGCTCAGGAACCGAGATATTCGATAAAACGTAAATTTACACTTTTATTTTTGATGTTGCAGCCAATCTAAAAGTCGTAGAATATTTTCGGGGATACAGAAAGTTGAGGAATTTCGAGAAGGTATTTATAGTCCAAATTTCAAAGCTCTATCTTGCTCAGGAACCGAGATATTCGATAAAACGTAAATGAACAGTCGTAGACTATATTCGGGGATACAGAAAGTTGAGGAATTTCGAAAAGGTATTTATAGTCCAAATTTCAAGGCTCTATCTCGCTCAGGAACCGAGATATTCGATAAAACGTAAATGAACAGTCGTAGACTATATTCGGGGATACAGAAAGTTGAGGAATTTCGAAAAGGTATTTATAGTCCGAATTTCAAGGCTCTATCTCGCTCAGGAACCGAGATATTCGATAAAACGTAAATGAACAGTCGTAGACTATATTCGGGGATACAGAAAGGTATTTATAGTCCAAATTTCAAGGCTCTATCTCGCTCAGGAACCGAGATATTCGATAAAACGTAAATTTACACTTTTCTTTTTGATGTTGCAGCCGATCTAAAAGTCGTTGAATATTTTCGGGGATACAGAACGTTGAGGAATTTTGAGAAGGTATTTATAGTCCAAATTTCAAGGCTCTATCTCGCTCAGGAACCGAGATATTCGATAAAACGTAAATGAACAGTCGTAGACTATATTCGGGGATACAGAAAGGTATTTATAGTCCAAATTTCAAGGCTCTATCTCGCTCAGGAACCGAGATATTCGATAAAACGTAAATTTACACTTTTCTTTTTGATGGTGCAGCCGATCTAAAAGTCCTAGAATATTTTCGGGGATACAGAAAGTTGAGGAATTTCGAAAAGGTATTTATAGTCCAAATTTCAAGGCTCTATCTCGCTCAGGAACCGAGATATTCGATAAAACGTAAATGAACAGTCGTAGACTATATTCGGGGATACAGAAAGGTATTTATAGTCCAAATTTCAAGGCTCTATCTCGCTCAGGAACCGAGATATTCGATAAAACGTAAATTTACACTTTTATTTTTGATGTTGCAGCCGATCTAAAAGTCGTAGAATATTTTCGGGGATACAGAAAGTTGAGGAATTTCGAGAAGGTATTTATAGTCCAAATTTCAAGGCTCTATCTTGCTCAGGAACCGAGATATTCGATAAAACGTAAATGAACAGTCGTAGACTATATTCGGGGATACAGAAAGTTGAGGAATTTCGAAAAGGTATTAATAGTCCAAATTTCAAGGCTCTATCTCGCTCAGGAACCGAGATATTCGATAAAACGTAAATGAACAGTCGTAGACTATATTCGGGGATACAGAAAGTTGAGGAATTTCGAAAAGGTATTTATAGTCCAAATTTCAAGGCTCTATCTCGCTCAGGAACCGAGATATTCGATAAAACGTAAATGAACAGTCGTAGACCATATTCGGGGATACAGAAAGGTATTTATAGTCCAAATTTCAAGGCTCTATCTCGCTCAGGAACCGAGATATTCGATAAAACGTAAATTTACACTTTTCTTTTTGATGATGCAGCCGATCTAAAAGTCGTAGAATATTTTCGGGGATACAGAAAGTTGAGGAATTTCGAGAAGGTATTTATAGTCCAAAATTCAAGGCTCTATCTCGCTCAGGAACCGAGATATTCGATAAAACGTAAATGAACAGTCGTAGACTATATTCGGGGATACAGAAAGTTGAGGAATTTCGAAAAGGTATTTATAGTCCAAATTTCAAGGCTCTATCTCGCTCAGGAACCGAGATATTCGATAAAACGTAAATGAACAGTCGTAGACTATATTCGGGGATACAGAAAGGTATTTATAGTCCAAATTTCAAGGCTCTATCTCGCTCAGGAACCGAGATATTCGATAAAACGTAAATTTACACTTTTCTTTTTGATGTTGCAGCCGATCTAAAAGTCGTTGAATATTTTCGGGGATACAGAAAGTTGAGGAATTTCGAAAAGGTATTTATAGTCCAAATTTCAAGGCTCTATCTCGCTCAGGAACCGAGATATTCGATAAAACGTAAATGAACAGTCGTAGACTATATTCGGGGATACAGAAAGGTATTTATAGTCCAAATTTCAAGGCTCTATCTCGCTCAGGAACCGAGATATTCGATAAAACGTAAATTTACACTTTTCTTTTTGATGGTGCAGCCGATCTAAAAGTCCTAGAATATTTTCGGGGATACAGAAAGTTGAGGAATTTCGAAAAGGTATTTATAGTCCAAATTTCAAGGCTCTATCTCGCTCAGGAACCGAGATATTCGATAAAACGTAAATGAACAGTCGTAGACTATATTCGGGGATACAGAAAGTTGAGGAATTTCGAAAAGGTATTTATAGTCCAAATTTCAAGGCTCTATCTCGCTCAGGAACCGAGATATTCGATAAAACGTAAATGAACAGTCGTAGACTATATTCGGGGATACAGAAAGGTATTTATAGTTCAAATTTCAAGGCTCTATCTCGCTCAGGAACCGAGATATTCGATAAAACGTAAATTTACACTTTTATTTTTGATGTTGCAGCCGATCTAAAAGTCGTAGAATATTTTCGGGGATACAGAAAGTTGAGGAATTTCGAGAAGGTATTTATAGTCCAAATTTCAAAGCTCTATCTTGCTCAGGAACCGAGATATTCGATAAAACGTAAATGAACAGTCGTAGACTATATTCGGGGATACAGAAAGTTGAGGAATTTCGAAAAGGTATTTATAGTCCAAATTTTAAGGCTCTATCTCGCTCAGGAACCGAGATATTCGATAAAACGTAAATGAACAGTCGTAGACTATATTCGGGGATACAGAAAGTTGAGGAATTTCGAAAAGGTATTTATAGTCCAAATTTCAAGGCTCTATCTCGCTCAGGAACCGAGATATTCGATAAAACGTAAATGAACAGTCGTAGACTATATTCGGGGATACAGAAAGGTATTTATAGTCCAAATTTCAAGGCTCTATCTCGCTCAGGAACCGAGATATTCGATAAAACGTAAATTTACACTTTTCTTTTTGATGTTGCAGCCGATCTAAAAGTCGTTGAATATTTTCGGGGATACAGAAAGTTGAGGAATTTCGAAAAGGTATTTATAGTCCAAATTTCAAGGCTCTATCTCGCTCAGGAACCGAGATATTCGATAAAACGTAAATGAACAGTCGTAGACTATATTCGGGGATACAGAAAGGTATTTATAGTCCAAATTTCAAGGCTCTATCTCGCTCGGGAACCGAGATATTCGATAAAACGTAAATTTACACTTTTCTTTTTGATGTTGCAGCCGATCTAAAAGTCGTTGAATATTTTCGGGGATACAGAAAGTTGAGGAATTTCGAAAAGGTATTTATAGTCCAAATTTCAAGGCTCTATCTCGCTCAGGAACCGAGATATTCGATAAAACGTAAATGAACTGTCGTAGACTATATTCGGGGATACAGAAAGTTGAGGAATTTCGAAAAGGTATTTATAGTCCAAATTTCAAGGCTCTATCTCGCTCAGGAACCGAGATATTCGATAAAACGTAAATGAACAGTCGTAGACTATATTCGGGGATACAGAAAGGTATTTATAGTCCAAATTTCAAGGCTCTATCTCGCTCAGGAACCGAGATATTCGATAAAACGTAAATGAACAGTCGTAGACTATATTCGGGGATACAGAAAGTTGAGGAATTTCGAAAAGGTATTTATAGTCCAAATTTCAAGGCTCTATCTCGCTCAGGAACCGAGATATTCGATAAAACGTAAGTGAACAGTCGTAGACTATATTCGGGGATACAGAAAGTTGAGGAATTTCGAAAAGGTATTTATAGTCCAAATTTCAAGGCTCTATCTCGCTCAGGAACCGAGATATTCGATAAAACGTAAATGAACAGTCGTAGACTATATTCGGGGATACAGAAAGGTATTTATAGTCCAAATTTCAAGTCTCTATCTCGCTCAGGAACCGAGATATTCGATAAAACGTAAATGAACAGTCGTAGACTATATTCGGGGATACAGAAAGGTATTTATAGTCCAAATTTCAAGGCTCTATCTCGCTCAGGAACCGAGATATTCGATAAAACGTAAATTTACACTTTTCTTTTTGATGTTGCAGCCGATCTAAAAGTCGTAGAATATTTTCGGGGATACAGAAAGTTGAGGAATTTCGAAAAGGTATTTATAGTCCAAATTTCAAGTCTCTATCTCGCTCAGGAACCGAGATATTCGATAAAACGTAAATGAACAGTCGTAGACTATATTCGGGGATACAGAAAGTTGAGGAATTTCGAAAAGGTATTTATAGTCCAAATTTCAAGGCTCTATCTCGCTCAGGAACCGAGATATTCGATAAAACGTAAATGAACAGTCGTAGACTATATTCGGGGATACAGAAAGTTGAGGAATTTCGAAAAGGTATTTATAGTCCAAATTTCAAGGCTCTATCTCGCTCAGGAACCGAGATATTCGATAAAACGTAAGTGAACAGTCGTAGACTATATTCGGGGATACAGAAAGTTGAGGAATTTCGAAAAGGTATTTATAGTCCAAATTTCAAGGCTCTATCTCGCTCAGGAACCGAGATATTCGATAAAACGTAAATGAACAGTCGTAGACTATATTCGGGGATACAGAAAGGTATTTATAGTCCAAATTTCAAGTCTCTATCTCGCTCAGGAACCGAGATATTCGATAAAACGTAAATGAACAGTCGTAGACTATATTCGGGGATACAGAAAGGTATTTATAGTCCAAATTTCAAGGCTCTATCTCGCTCAGGAACCGAGATATTCGATAAAACGTAAATTTACACTTTTCTTTTTGATGTTGCAGCCGATCTAAAAGTCGTAGAATATTTTCGGGGATACAGAAAGTTGAGGAATTTCGAAAAGGTATTTATAGTCCAAATTTCAAGTCTCTATCTCGCTCAGGAACCGAGATATTCGATAAAACGTAAATGAACAGTCGTAGACTATATTCGGGGATACAGAAATTTGAGGAATTTCGAAAAGGTATTTATAGTCCAAATTTCAAGGCTCTATCTCGCTCAGGAACCGAGATATTCGATAAAACGTAAATGAACAGTCGTAGACTATATTCGGGGATACAGAAAGGTATTTATAGTTCAAATTTCAAGGCTCTATCTCGCTCAGGAACCGAGATATTCGATAAAACGTAAATTTACACTTTTATTTTTGATGTTGCAGCCGATCTAAAAGTCGTAGAATATTTTCGGGGATACAGAAAGTTGAGGAATTTCGAGAAGGTATTTATAGTCCAAAATTCAAGGCTCTATCTCGCTCAGGAACCGAGATATTCGATAAAACGTAAATGAACAGTCGTAGACTATATTCGGGGATACAGAAAGTTGAGGAATTTCGAAAAGGTATTTATAGTCCAAATTTCAAGGCTCTATCTCGCTCAGGAACCGAGATATTCGATAAAACGTAAATGAACAGTCGTAGACTATATTCGGGGATACAGAAAGGTATTTATAGTCCAAATTTCAAGGCTCTATCTCGCTCAGGAACCGAGATATTCGATAAAACGTAAATTTACACTTTTCTTTTTGATGTTGCAGCCGATCTAAAAGTCGTTGAATATTTTCGGGGATACAGAAAGTTGAGGAATTTCGAAAAGGTATTTATAGTCCAAATTTCAAGGCTCTATCTCGCTCAGGAACCGAGATATTCGATAAAACGTAAATGAACAGTCGTAGACTATATTCGGGGATACAGAAAGGTATTTATAGTCCAAATTTCAAGGCTCTATCTCGCTCAGGAACCGAGATATTCGATAAAACGTAAATTTACACTTTTCTTTTTGATGGTGCAGCCGATCTAAAAGTCCTAGAATATTTTCGGGGATACAGAAAGTTGAGGAATTTCGAAAAGGTATTTATAGTCCAAATTTCAAGGCTCTATCTCGCTCAGGAACCGAGATATTCGATAAAACGTAAATGAACAGTCGTAGACTATATTCGGGGATACAGAAAGTTGAGGAATTTCGAAAAGGTATTTATAGTCCAAATTTCAAGGCTCTATCTCGCTCAGGAACCGAGATATTCGATAAAACGTAAATGAACAGTCGTAGACTATATTCGGGGATACAGAAAGGTATTTATAGTTCAAATTTCAAGGCTCTATCTCGCTCAGGAACCGAGATATTCGATAAAACGTAAATTTACACTTTTATTTTTGATGTTGCAGCCGATCTAAAAGTCGTAGAATATTTTCGGGGATACAGAAAGTTGAGGAATTTCGAGAAGGTATTTATAGTCCAAATTTCAAGGCTCTATCTTGCTCAGGAACCGAGATATTCGATAAAACGTAAATGAACAGTCGTAGACTATATTCGGGGATACAGAAAGGTATTTATAGTCCAAATTTCAAGGCTCTATCTCGCTCAGGAACCGAGATATTCGATAAAACGTAAATTTACACTTTTCTTTTTGATGGTGCAGCCGATCTAAAAGTCCTAGAATATTTTCGGGGATACAGAAAGTTGAGGAATTTCGAAAAGGTATTTATAGTCCAAATTTCAAGGCTCTATCTCGCTCAGGAACCGAGATATTCGATAAAACGTAAATGAACAGTCGTAGACTATATTCGGGGATACAGAAAGTTGAGGAATTTCGAAAAGGTATTTATAGTCCAAATTTCAAGGCTCTATCTCGCTCAGGAACCGAGATATTCGATAAAACGTAAATGAACAGTCGTAGACTATATTCGGGGATACAGAAAGGTATTTATAGTTCAAATTTCAAGGCTCTATCTCGCTCAGGAACCGAGATATTCGATAAAACGTAAATTTACACTTTTATTTTTGATGTTGCAGCCGATCTAAAAGTCGTAGACTATATTCGGGGATACAGAAAGTTGAGGAATTTCGAAAAGGTATTTATAGTCCAAATTTCAAGGCTCTATCTCGCTCAGGAACCGAGATATTCGATAAAACGTAAATGAACAGTCGTAGATTATATTCGGGGATACAGAAAGTTGAGGAATTTCGAAAAGGTATTTATAGTCCAAATTTCAAGGCTCTATCTCGCTCAGGAACCGAGATATTCGATAAAACGTAAATTTACACTTTTATTTTTGATGTTGCAGCCGATCTAAAAGTCGTAGAATATTTTCGGGGATACAGAAAGTTGAGGAATTTCGAGAAGGTATTTATAGTCCAAATTTCAAAGCTCTATCTTGCTCAGGAACCGAGATATTCGATAAAACGTAAATGAACAGTCGTAGACTATATTCGCGGATACAGAAAGTTGAGGAATTTCGAAAAGGTATTTATAGTTCAAATTTCAAGGCTCTATCTCGCTCAGGAACCGAGATATTCGATAAAACGTAAATGAACAGTCGTAGACTATATTCGGGGATACAGAAAGTTGAGGAATTTCGAAAAGGTATTTATAGTCCAAATTTCAAGGCTCTATCTCGCTCAGGAACCGAGATATTCGATAAAACGTAAATGAACAGTCGTAGACTATATTCGGGGATACAGAAAGGTATTTATAGTCCAAATTTCAAGGCTCTATCTCGCTCAGGAACCGAGATATTCGATAAAACGTAAATTTACACTTTTCTTTTTGATGTTGCAGCCGATCTTAAAGTCGTTGAATATTTTCGGGGATACAGAAAGTTGAGGAATTTCGAAAAGGTATTTATAGTCCAAATTTCAAGGCTCTTTCTCGCTCAGGAACCGAGATATTCGATAAAACGTAAATGAACAGTCGTAGACTATATTCGGGGATACAGAAAGGTATTTATAGTCCAAATTTCAAGGCTCTATCTCGCTCAGGAACCGAGATATTCGATAAAACGTAAATTTACACTTTTCTTTTTGATGGTGCAGCCGATCTAAAAGTCCTAGAATATTTTCGGGGATACAGAAAGTTGAGGAATTTCGAAAAGGTATTTATAGTCCAAATTTCAAGGCTCTATCTCGCTCAGGAACCGAGATATTCGATAAAACGTAAATGAACAGTCGTAGACTATATTCGGGGATACAGAAAGTTGAGGAATTTCGAAAAGGTATTTATAGTCCAAATTTCAAGGCTCTATCTCGCTCAGGAACCGAGATATTCGATAAAACGTAAATGAACAGTCGTAGACTATATTCGGGGATACAGAAAGGTATTTATAGTCCAAATTTCAAGGCTCTATCTCGCTCAGGAACCGAGATATTCGATAAAACGTAAATGAACAGTCGTAGACTATATTCGGGGATACAGAAAGTTGAGGAATTTCGAAAAGGTATTTATAGTCCAAATTTCAAGGCTCTATCTCGCTCAGGAACCGAGATATTCGATAAAACGTAAATGAACAGTCGTAGACTATATTCGGGGATACAGAAAGGTATTTATAGTCCAAATTTCAAGGCTCTATCTCGCTCAGGAACCGAGATATTCGATAAAACGTAAATGAACAGTCGTAGACTATATTAAGAAAGTTGAGGAATTTCGAAAAGGTATTTATAGTCCAAATTTCAAGGCTCTATCTCGCTCAGGAACCGAGAAATTCGATAAAACGTAAATGAACAGTCGTAGACTATATTCGGGGATACAGAAAGGTATTTATAGTTCAAATTTCAAGGCTCTATCTCGCTCAGGAACCGAGATATTCGATAAAACGTAAATTTACACTTTTATTTTTGATGTTGCAGCCGATCTAAAAGTCGTAGAATATTTTCGGGGATACAGAAAGTTGAGGAATTTCGAGAAGGTATTTATAGTCCAAATTTCAAAGCTCTATCTTGCTCAGGAACCGAGATATTCGATAAAACGTAAATGAACAGTCGTAGACTATATTCGGGGATACAGAAAGTTGAGGAATTTCGAAAAGGTATTAATAGTCCAAATTTCAAGGCTCTATCTCGCTCAGGAACCGAGATATTCGATAAAACGTAAATGAACAGTCGTAGACTATATTCGGGGATACAGAAAGTTGAGGAATTTCGAAAAGGTATTTATAGTCCAAATTTCAAGGCTCTATCTCGCTCAGGAACCGAGATATTCGATAAAACGTAAATGAACAGTCGTAGACTATATTCGGGGATACAGAAAGGTATTTATAGTCCAAATTTCAAGGCTCTATCTCGCTCAGGAACCGAGATATTCGATAAAACGTAAATTTACACTTTTCTTTTTGATGTTGCAGCCGATCTAAAAGTCGTAGAATATTTTCGGGGATACAGAAAGTTGAGGAATTTCGAGAAGGTATTTATAGTCCAAAATTCAAGGCTCTATCTCGCTCAGGAACCGAGATATTCGATAAAACGTAAATGAACAGTCGTAGACTATATTCGGGGATACAGAAAGTTGAGGAATTTCGAAAAGGTATTTATAGTCCAAATTTCAAGGCTCTATCTCGCTCAGGAACCGAGATATTCGATAAAACGTAAATGAACAGTCGTAGACTATATTCGGGGATACAGAAAGTTGAGGAATTTCGAAAAGGTATTTATAGTCCAAATTTCAAGGCTCTATCTCGCTCAGGAACCGAGATATTCGATAAAACGTAAATGAACAGTCGTAGACTATATTCGGGGATACAGAAAGGTATTTATAGTCCAAATTTCAAGGCTCTATCTCGCTCAGGAACCGAGATATTCGATAAAACGTAAATTTACACTTTTCTTTTTGATGTTGCAGCCGATCTAAAAGTCGTTGAATATTTTCGGGGATACAGAACGTTGAGGAATTTTGAGAAGGTATTTATAGTCCAAATTTCAAGGCTCTATCTCGCTCAGGAACCGAGATATTCGATAAAACGTAAATGAACAGTCGTAGACTATATTCGGGGATACAGAAAGTTGAGGAATTTCGAAAAGGTATTTATAGTCCAAATTTCAAGGCTCTATCTCGCTCAGGAACCGAGATATTCGATAAAACGTAAATGAACAGTCGTAGACTATATTCGGGGATACAGAAAGTTGAGGAATTTCGAAAAGGTATTTATAGTCCAAATTTCAAGGCTCTATCTCGCTCAGGAACCGAGATATTCGATAAAACGTAAATGAACAGTCGTAGACTATATTCGGGGATACAGAAAGGTATTTATAGTCCAAATTTCAAGGCTCTATCTCGCTCAGGAACCGAGATATTCGATAAAACGTAAATTTACACTTTTCTTTTTGATGTTGCAGCCGATCTAAAAGTCGTTGAATATTTTCGGGGATACAGAAAGTTGAGGAATTTCGAAAAGGTATTTATAGTCCAAATTTCAAGGCTCTATCTCGCTCAGGAACCGAGATATTCGATAAAACGTAAATGAACAGTCGTAGACTATATTCGGGGATACAGAAAGGTATTTATAGTCCAAATTTCAAGGCTCTATCTCGCTCAGGAACCGAGATATTCGATAAAACGTAAATTTACACTTTTCTTTTTGATGGTGCAGCCGATCTAAAAGTCCTAGAATATTTTCGGGGATACAGAAAGTTGAGGAATTTCGAAAAGGTATTTATAGTCCAAATTTCAAGGCTCTATCTCGCTCAGGAACCGAGATATTCGATAAAACGTAAATGAACAGTCGTAGACTATATTCGGGGATACAGAAAGTTGAGGAATTTCGAAAAGGTATTTATAGTCCAAATTTCAAGGCTCTATCTCGCTCAGGAACCGAGATATTCGATAAAACGTAAATGAACAGTCGTAGACTATATTCGGGGATACAGAAAGGTATTTATAGTTCAAATTTCAAGGCTCTATCTCGCTCAGGAACCGAGATATTCGATAAAACGTAAATTTACACTTTTATTTTTGATGTTGCAGCCGATCTAAAAGTCGTAGAATATTTTCGGGGATACAGAAAGTTGAGGAATTTCGAGAAGGTATTTATAGTCCAAATTTCAAAGCTCTATCTTGCTCAGGAACCGAGATATTCGATAAAACGTAAATGAACAGTCGTAGACTATATTCGGGGATACAGAAAGTTGAGGAATTTCGAAAAGGTATTAATAGTCCAAATTTCAAGGCTCTATCTCGCTCAGGAACCGAGATATTCGATAAAACGTAAATGAACAGTCGTAGACTATATTCGGGGATACAGAAAGTTGAGGAATTTCGAAAAGGTATTTATAGTCCAAATTTCAAGGCTCTATCTCGCTCAGGAACCGAGATATTCGATAAAACGTAAATGAACAGTCGTAGACTATATTCGGGGATACAGAAAGGTATTTATAGTCCAAATTTCAAGGCTCTATCTCGCTCAGGAACCGAGATATTCGATAAAACGTAAATTTACACTTTTCTTTTTGATGTTGCAGCCGATCTAAAAGTCGTAGAATATTTTCGGGGATACAGAAAGTTGAGGAATTTCGAGAAGGTATTTATAGTCCAAAATTCAAGGCTCTATCTCGCTCAGGAACCGAGATATTCGATAAAACGTAAATGAACAGTCGTAGACTATATTCGGGGATACAGAAAGTTGAGGAATTTCGAAAAGGTATTTATAGTCCAAATTTCAAGGCTCTATCTCGCTCAGGAACCGAGATATTCGATAAAACGTAAATGAACAGTCGTAGACTATATTCGGGGATACAGAAAGGTATTTATAGTCCAAATTTCAAGGCTCTATCTCGCTCAGGAACCGAGATATTCGATAAAACGTAAATTTACACTTTTCTTTTTGATGTTGCAGCCGATCTAAAAGTCGTTGAATATTTTCGGGGATACAGAAAGTTGAGGAATTTCGAAAAGGTATTTATAGTCCAAATTTCAAGGCTCTATCTCGCTCAGGAACCGAGATATTCGATAAAACGTAAATGAACAGTCGTAGACTATATTCGGGGATACAGAAAGGTATTTATAGTCCAAATTTCAAGGCTCTATCTCGCTCAGGAACCGAGATATTCGATAAAACGTAAATTTACACTTTTCTTTTTGATGGTGCAGCCGATCTAAAAGTCCTAGAATATTTTCGGGGATACAGAAAGTTGAGGAATTTCGAAAAGGTATTTATAGTCCAAATTTCAAGGCTCTATCTCGCTCAGGAACCGAGATATTCGATAAAACGTAAATGAACAGTCGTAGACTATATTCGGGGATACAGAAAGTTGAGGAATTTCGAAAAGGTATTTATAGTCCAAATTTCAAGGCTCTATCTCGCTCAGGAACCGAGATATTCGATAAAACGTAAATGAACAGTCGTAGACTATATTCGGGGATACAGAAAGGTATTTATAGTTCAAATTTCAAGGCTCTATCTCGCTCAGGAACCGAGATATTCGATAAAACGTAAATTTACACTTTTATTTTTGATGTTGCAGCCGATCTAAAAGTCGTAGAATATTTTCGGGGATACAGAAAGTTGAGGAATTTCGAGAAGGTATTTATAGTCCAAATTTCAAAGCTCTATCTTGCTCAGGAACCGAGATATTCGATAAAACGTAAATGAACAGTCGTAGACTATATTCGGGGATACAGAAAGTTGAGGAATTTCGAAAAGGTATTTATAGTCCAAATTTCAAGGCTCTATCTCGCTCAGGAACCGAGATATTCGAGAAAACGTAAATGAACAGTCGTAGACTATATTCGGGGATACAGAAAGTTGAGGAATTTCGAAAAGGTATTTATAGTCCAAATTTCAAGGCTCTATCTCGCTCAGGAACCGAGATATTCGATAAAACGTAAATTTACACTTTTCTTTTTGATGTTGCAGCCGATCTAAAAGTCGTTGAATATTTTCGGGGATACAGAAAGTTGAGGAATTTCGAAAAGGTATTTATAGTCCAAATTTCAAGGCTCTATCTCGCTCAGGAACCGAGATATTCGATAAAACGTAAATGAACAGTCGTAGACTATATTCGGGGATACAGAAAGGTATTTATAGTCCAAATTTCAAGGCTCTATCTCGCTCAGGAACCGAGATATTCGATAAAACGTAAATTTACACTTTTCTTTTTGATGGTGCAGCCGATCTAAAAGTCCTAGAATATTTTCGGGGATACAGAAAGTTGAGGAATTTCGAAAAGGTATTTATAGTCCAAATTTCAAGGCTCTATCTCGCTCAGGAACCGAGATATTCGATAAAACGTAAATGAACAGTCGTAGACTATATTCGGGGATACAGAAAGTTGAGGAATTTCGAAAAGGTATTTATAGTCCAAATTTCAAGGCTCTATCTCGCTCAGGAACCGAGATATTCGATAAAACGTAAATGAACAGTCGTAGACTATATTCGGGGATACAGAAAGGTATTTATAGTTCAAATTTCAAGGCTCTATCTCGCTCAGGAACCGAGATATTCGATAAAACGTAAATTTACACTTTTATTTTTGATGTTGCAGCCGATCTAAAAGTCGTAGAATATTTTCGGGGATACAGAAAGTTGAGGAATTTCGAGAAGGTATTTATAGTCCAAATTTCAAAGCTCTATCTTGCTCAGGAACCGAGATATTCGATAAAACGTAAATGAACAGTCGTAGACTATATTCGGGGATACAGAAAGTTGAGGAATTTCGAAAAGGTATTTATAGTCCAAATTTCAAGGCTCTATCTCGCTCAGGAACCGAGATATTCGAGAAAACGTAAATGAACAGTCGTAGACTATATTCGGGGATACAGAAAGTTGAGGAATTTCGAAAAGGTATTTATAGTCCAAATTTCAAGGCTCTATCTCGCTCAGGAACCGAGATATTCGATAAAACGTAAATTTACACTTTTCTTTTTGATGTTGCAGCCGATCTAAAAGTCGTTGAATATTTTCGGGGATACAGAAAGTTGAGGAATTTCGAAAAGGTATTTATAGTCCAAATTTCAAGGCTCTATCTCGCTCAGGAACCGAGATATTCGATAAAACGTAAATGAACAGTCGTAGACTATATTCGGGGATACAGAAAGGTATTTATAGTCCAAATTTCAAGGCTCTATCTCGCTCAGGAACCGAGATATTCGATAAAACGTAAATTTACACTTTTCTTTTTGATGGTGCAGCCGATCTAAAAGTCCTAGAATATTTTCGGGGATACAGAAAGTTGAGGAATTTCGAAAAGGTATTTATAGTCCAAATTTCAAGGCTCTATCTCGCTCAGGAACCGAGATATTCGATAAAACGTAAATGAACAGTCGTAGACTATATTCGGGGATACAGAAAGTTGAGGAATTTCGAAAAGGTATTTATAGTCCAAATTTCAAGGCTCTATCTCGCTCAGGAACCGAGATATTCGATAAAACGTAAATGAACAGTCGTAGACTATATTCGGGGATACAGAAAGGTATTTATAGTTCAAATTTCAAGGCTCTATCTCGCTCAGGAACCGAGATATTCGATAAAACGTAAATTTACACTTTTATTTTTGATGTTGCAGCCGATCTAAAAGTCGTAGAATATTTTCGGGGATACAGAAAGTTGAGGAATTTCGAGAAGGTATTTATAGTCCAAATTTCAAAGCTCTATCTTGCTCAGGAACCGAGATATTCGATAAAACGTAAATGAACAGTCGTAGACTATATTCGGGGATACAGAAAGTTGAGGAATTTCGAAAAGGTATTTATAGTCCAAATTTCAAGGCTCTATCTCGCTCAGGAACCGAGATATTCGATAAAACGTAAATGAACAGTCGTAGACTATATTCGGGGATACAGAAAGTTGAGGAATTTCGAAAAGGTATTTATAGTCCAAATTTCAAGGCTCTATCTCGCTCAGGAACCGAGATATTCGATAAAACGTAAATGAACAGTCGTAGACTATATTCGGGGATACAGAAAGGTATTTATAGTCCAAATTTCAAGGCTCTATCTCGCTCAGGAACCGAGATATTCGATAAAACGTAAATTTACACTTTTCTTTTTGATGGTGCAGCCGATCTAAAAGTCCTAGAATATTTTCGGGGATACAGAAAGTTGAGGAATTTCGAAAAGGTATTTATAGTCCAAATTTCAAGGCTCTATCTCGCTCAGGAACCGAGATATTCGATAAAACGTAAATGAACAGTCGTAGACTATATTCGGGGATACAGAAAGTTGAGGAATTTCGAAAAGGTATTTATAGTCCAAATTTCAAGGCTCTATCTCGCTCAGGAACCGAGATATTCGATAAAACGTAAATGAACAGTCGTAGACTATATTCGGGGATACAGAAAGGTATTTATAGTTCAAATTTCAAGGCTCTATCTCGCTCAGGAACCGAGATATTCGATAAAACGTAAATTTACACTTTTATTTTTGATGTTGCAGCCGATCTAAAAGTCGTAGAATATTTTCGGGGATACAGAAAGTTGAGGAATTTCGAGAAGGTATTTATAGTCCAAATTTCAAAGCTCTATCTTGCTCAGGAACCGAGATATTCGATAAAACGTAAATGAACAGTCGTAGACTATATTCGGGGATACAGAAAGTTGAGGAATTTCGAAAAGGTATTTATAGTCCAAATTTCAAGGCTCTATCTCGCTCAGGAACCGAGATATTCGATAAAACGTAAATGAACAGTCGTAGACTATATTCGGGGATACAGAAAGTTGAGGAATTTCGAAAAGGTATTTATAGTCCAAATTTCAAGGCTCTATCTCGCTCAGGAACCGAGATATTCGATAAAACGTAAATGAACAGTCGTAGACTATATTCGGGGATACAGAAAGGTATTTATAGTCCAAATTTCAAGGCTCTATCTCGCTCAGGAACCGAGATATTCGATAAAACGTAAATTTACACTTTTCTTTTTGATGTTGCAGCCGATATAAAAGTCGTAGAATATTTTCGGGGATACAGAAAGTTGAGGAATTTCGAGAAGGTATTTATAGTCCAAATTTCAAGTCTCTATCTCGCTCAGGAACCGAGATATTCGATAAAACGTAAATGAACAGTCGTAGACTATATTCGGGGATACAGAAAGTTGAGGAATTTCGAAAAGGTATTTATAGTCCAAATTTCAAGGCTCTATCTCGCTCAGGAACCGAGATATTCGATAAAACGTAAATGAACAGTCGTAGACTATATTCGGGGATACAGAAAGTTGAGGAATTTCGAAAAGGTATTTATAGTCCAAATTTCAAGGCTCTATCTCGCTCAGGAACCGAGATATTCGATAAAACGTAAATGAACAGTCGTAGACTATATTCGGGGATACAGAAAGGTATTTATAGTCCAAATTTCAAGGCTCTATCTCGCTCAGGAACCGAGATATTCGATAAAACGTAAATTTACACTTTTCTTTTTGATGTTGCAGCCGATCTAAAAGTCGTTGAATATTTTCGGGGATACAGAACGTTGAGGAATTTTGAGAAGGTATTTATAGTCCAAATTTCAAGGCTCTATCTCGCTCAGGAACCGAGATATTCGATAAAACGTAAATGAACAGTCGTAGACTATATTCGGGGATACAGAAAGTTGAGGTATTTCGAAAAGGTATTTATAGTCCAAATTTCAAGGCTCTATCTCGCTCAGGAACCGAGATATTCGATAAAACGTAAATGAACAGTCGTAGACTATATTCGGGGATACAGAAAGGTATTTATAGTCCAAATTTCAAGGCTCTATCTCGCTCAGGAACCGAGATATTCGATAAAACGTAAATTTACACTTTTCTTTTTGATGGTGCAGCCGATCTAAAAGTCCTAGAATATTTTCGGGGATACAGAAAGTTGAGGAATTTCGAAAAGGTATTTATAGTCCAAATTTCAAGGCTCTATCTCGCTCAGGAACCGAGATATTCGATAAAACGTAAATTTACACTTTTCTTTTTGATGTTGCAGCCGATCTAAAAGTCGTTGAATATTTTCGGGGATACAGAACGTTGACGAATTTTGAGAAGGTATTTATAGTCCAAATTTCAAGTCTCTATCTCGCTCAGGAACCGAGATATTCGATAAAACGTAAATGAACAGTCGTAGACTATATTCGGGGATACAGAAAGTTGAGGAATTTCGAAAAGGTATTTATAGTCCAAATTTCAAGGCTCTATCTCGCTCAGGAACCGAGATATTCGATAAAACGTAAATGAACAGTCGTAGACTATATTCGGGGATACAGAAAGGTATTTATAGTCCAAATTTCAAGGCTCTATCTCGCTCAGGAACCGAGATATTCGATAAAACGTAAATTTACACTTTTCTTTTTGATGGTGCAGCCGATCTAAAAGTCCTAGAATATTTTCGGGGATACAGAAAGTTGAGGAATTTCGAAAAGGTATTTATAGTCCAAATTTCAAGGCTCTATCTCGCTCAGGAACCGAGATATTCGATAAAACGTAAATGAACAGTCGTAGACTATATTCGGGGATACAGAAAGTTGAGGTATTTCGAAAAGGTATTTATAGTCCAAATTTCAAGGCTCTATCTCGCTCAGGAACCGAGATATTCGATAAAACGTAAATGAACAGTCGTAGACTATATTCGGGGATACAGAAAGGTATTTATAGTCCAAATTTCAAGGCTCTATCTCGCTCAGGAACCGAGATATTCGATAAAACGTAAATTTACACTTTTCTTTTTGATGGTGCAGCCGATCTAAAAGTCCTAGAATATTTTCGGGGATACAGAAAGTTGAGGAATTTCGAAAAGGTATTTATAGTCCAAATTTCAAGGCTCTATCTCGCTCAGGAACCGAGATATTCGATAAAACGTAAATTTACACTTTTCTTTTTGATGTTGCAGCCGATCTAAAAGTCGTTGAATATTTTCGGGGATACAGAACGTTGACGAATTTTGAGAAGGTATTTATAGTCCAAATTTCAAGTCTCTATCTCGCTCAGGAACCGAGATATTCGATAAAACGTAAATGAACAGTCGTAGACTATATTCGGGGATACAGAAAGTTGAGGAATTTCGAAAAGGTATTTATAGTCCAAATTTCAAGGCTCTATCTCGCTCAGGAACCGAGATATTCGATAAAACGTAAATGAACAGTCGTAGACTATATTCGGGGATACAGAAAGGTATTTATAGTCCAAATTTCAAGGCTCTATCTCGCTCAGGAACCGAGATATTCGATAAAACGTAAATTTACACTTTTCTTTTTGATGGTGCAGCCGATCTAAAAGTCCTAGAATATTTTCGGGGATACAGAAAGTTGAGGAATTTCGAAAAAGTATTTATAGTCCAAATTTCAAGGCTCTATCTCGCTCAGGAACCGAGATATTCGAGAAAACGTAAATGAACAGTCGTAGACTATATTCGGGGATACAGAAAGTTGAGGAATTTCGAAAAGGTATTTATAGTCCAAATTTCAAGGCTCTATCTCGCTCAGGAACCGAGATATTCGATAAAACGTAAATGAACAGTCGTAGACTATATTCGGGGATACAGAAAGGTATTTATAGTTCAAATTTCAAGGCTCTATCTCGCTCAGGAACCGAGATATTCGATAAAACGTAAATTTACACTTTTATTTTTGATGTTGCAGCCGATCTAAAAGTCGTAGAATATTTTCGGGGATACAGAAAGTTGAGGAATTTCGAGAAGGTATTTATAGTCCAAATTTCAAAGCTCTATCTTGCTCAGGAACCGAGATATTCGATAAAACGTAAATGAACAGTCGTAGACTATATTCGGGGATACAGAAAGTTGAGGAATTTCGAAAAGGTATTTATAGTCCAAATTTCAAGGCTCTATCTCGCTCAGGAACCGAGATATTCGATAAAACGTAAATGAACAGTCGTAGACTATATTCGGGGATACAGAAAGTTGAGGAATTTCGAAAAGGTATTTATAGTCCAAATTTCAAGGCTCTATCTCGCTCAGGAACCGAGATATTCGATAAAACGTAAATGAACAGTCGTAGACTATATTCGGGGATACAGAAAGGTATTTATAGTCCAAATTTCAAGGCTCTATCTCGCTCAGGAACCGAGATATTCGATAAAACGTAAATTTACACTTTTCTTTTTGATGTTGCAGCCGATCTAAAAGTCGTAGAATATTTTCGGGGATACAGAACGTTGAGGAATTTTGAGAAGGTATTTATAGTCCAAATTTCAAGGCTCTATCTCGCTCAGGAACCGAGATATTCGATAAAACGTAAATGAACAGTCGTAGACTATATTCGGGGATACAGAAAGTTGAGGAATTTCGAAAAGGTATTTATAGTCCAAATTTCAAGGCTCTATCTCGCTCAGGAACCGAGATATTCGATAAAACGTAAATGAACAGTCGTAGACTATATTCGGGGATACAGAAAGGTATTTATAGTCCAAATTTCAAGGCTCTATCTCGCTCAGGAACCGAGATATTCGATAAAACGTAAATTTACACTTTTCTTTTTGATGGTGCAGCCGATCTAAAAGTCCTAGAATATTTTCGGGGATACAGAAAGTTGAGGAATTTCGAAAAGGTATTTATAGTCCAAATTTCAAGGCTCTATCTCGCTCAGGAACCGAGATATTCGAGAAAACGTAAATGAACAGTCGTAGACTATATTCGGGGATACAGAAAGTTGAGGAATTTCGAAAAGGTATTTATAGTCCAAATTTCAAGGCTCTATCTCGCTCAGGAACCGAGATATTCGATAAAACGTAAATGAACAGTCGTAGACTATATTCGGGGATACAGAAAGGTATTTATAGTTCAAATTTCAAGGCTCTATCTCGCTCAGGAACCGAGATATTCGATAAAACGTAAATTTACACTTTTATTTTTGATGTTGCAGCCGATCTAAAAGTCGTAGAATATTTTCGGGGATACAGAAAGTTGAGGAATTTCGAGAAGGTATTTATAGTCCAAATTTCAAAGCTCTATCTTGCTCAGGAACCGAGATATTCGATAAAACGTAAATGAACAGTCGTAGACTATATTCGGGGATACAGAAAGTTGAGGAATTTCGAAAAGGTATTTATAGTCCAAATTTCAAGGCTCTATCTCGCTCAGGAACCGAGATATTCGATAAAACGTAAATGAACAGTCGTAGACTATATTCGGGGATACAGAAAGTTGAGGAATTTCGAAAAGGTATTTATAGTCCAAATTTCAAGGCTCTATCTCGCTCAGGAACCGAGATATTCGATAAAACGTAAATGAACAGTCGTAGACTATATTCGGGGATACAGAAAGGTATTTATAGTCCAAATTTCAAGGCTCTATCTCGCTCAGGAACCGAGATATTCGATAAAACGTAAATTTACACTTTTCTTTTTGATGTTGCAGCCGATCTAAAAGTCGTTGAATATTTTCGGGGATACAGAACGTTGAGGAATTTTGAGAAGGTATTTATAGTCCAAATTTCAAGGCTCTATCTCGCTCAGGAACCGAGATATTCGATAAAACGTAAATGAACAGTCGTAGACTATATTCGGGGATACAGAAAGTTGAGGAATTTCGAAAAGGTATTTATAGTCCAAATTTCAAGGCTCTATCTCGCTCAGGAACCGAGATATTCGATAAAACGTAAATGAACAGTCGTAGACTATATTCGGGGATACAGAAAGTTGAGGAATTTCGAAAAGGTATTTATAGTCCAAATTTCAAGGCTCTATCTCGCTCAGGAACCGAGATATTCGATAAAACGTAAATGAACAGTCGTAGACTATATTCGGGGATACAGAAAGGTATTTATAGTCCAAATTTCAAGGCTCTATCTCGCTCAGGAACCGAGATATTCGATAAAACGTAAATTTACACTTTTCTTTTTGATGTTGCAGCCGATCTAAAAGTCGTTGAATATTTTCGGGGATACAGAACGTTGAGGAATTTTGAGAAGGTATTTATAGTCCAAATTTCAAGGCTCTATCTCGCTCAGGAACCGAGATATTCGATAAAACGTAAATGAACAGTCGTAGACTATATTCGGAGATACAGAAAGGTATTTATAGTCCAAATTTCAAGGCTCTATCTCGCTCAGGAACCGAGATATTCGATAAAACGTAAATGAACAGTCGTAGACTATATTCGGGGATACAGAAAGGTATTTATAGTCCAAATTTCAAGGCTCTATCTCGCTCAGGAACCGAGATATTCGATAAAACGTAAATTTACACTTTTCTTTTTGATGTTGCAGCCGATCTAAAAGTCGTTGAATATTTTCGGGGATACAGAAAGTTGAGGAATTTCGAAAAGGTATTTATAGTCCAAATTTCAAGGCTCTATCTCGCTCAGGAACCGAGATATTCGATAAAACGTAAATGAACAGTCGTAGACTATATTCGGGGATACAGAAAGGTATTTATAGTTCAAATTTCAAGGCTCTATCTCGCTCAGGAACCGAGATATTCGATAAAACGTAAATTTACACTTTTATTTTTGATGTTGCAGCCGATCTAAAAGTCGTAGAATATTTTCGGGGATACAGAAAGTTGAGGAATTTCGAGAAGGTATTTATAGTCCAAATTTCAAAGCTCTATCTTGCTCAGGAACCGAGATATTCGATAAAACGTAAATGAACAGTCGTAGACTATATTCGGGGATACAGAAAGTTGAGGAATTTCGAAAAGGTATTTATAGTCCAAATTTCAAGGCTCTATCTCGCTCAGGAACCGAGATATTCGATAAAACGTAAATGAACAGTCGTAGACTATATTCGGGGATACAGAAAGGTATTTATAGTCCAAATTTCAAGGCTCTATCTCGCTCAGGAACCGAGATATTCGATAAAACGTAAATTTACACTTTTCTTTTTGATGTTGCAGCCGATCTAAAAGTCGTTGAATATTTTCGGGGATACAGAACGTTGAGGAATTTTGAGAAGGTATTTATAGTCCAAATTTCAAGGCTCTATCTCGCTCAGGAACCGAGATATTCGATAAAACGTAAATGAACAGTCGTAGACTATATTCGGGGATACAGAAAGTTGAGGAATTTCGAAAAGGTATTTATAGTCCAAATTTCAAGGCTCTATCTCGCTCAGGAACCGAGATATTCGATAAAACGTAAATGAACAGTCGTAGACTATATTCGGGGATACAGAAATTTGAGGAATTTCGAAAAGGTATTTATAGTCCAAATTTCAAGGCTCTATCTCGCTCAGGAACCGAGATATTCGATAAAACGTAAATGAACAGTCGTAGACTATATTCGGGGATACAGAAAGTTGAGGAATTTCGAAAAGGTATTTATAGTCCAAATTTCAAGGCTCTATCTCGCTCAGGAACCGAGATATTCGATAAAACGTAAATGAACAGTCGTAGACTATATTCGGGGATACAGAAAGGTATTTATAGTCCAAATTTCAAGGCTCTATCTCGCTCAGGAACCGAGATATTCGATAAAACGTAAATTTACACTTTTCTTTTTGATGTTGCAGCCGATCTAAAAGTCGTTGAATATTTTCGGGGATACAGAACGTTGAGGAATTTTGAGAAGGTATTTATAGTCCAAATTTCAAGGCTCTATCTCGCTCAGGAACCGAGATATTCGATAAAACGTAAATGAACAGTCGTAGACTATATTCGGGGATACAGAAAGGTATTTATAGTCCAAATTTCAAGGCTCTATCTCGCTCAGGAACCGAGATATTCGATAAAACGTAAATGAACAGTCGTAGACTATATTCGGGGATACAGAAAGGTATTTATAGTCCAAATTTCAAGGCTCTATCTCGCTCAGGAACCGAGATATTCGATAAAACGTAAATTTACACTTTTCTTTTTGATGTTGCAGCCGATCTAAAAGTCGTAGAATATTTTCGGGGATACAGAAAGTTGAGGAATTTCGAGAAGGTATTTATAGTCCAAATTTCAAAGCTCTATCTTGCTCAGGAACCGAGATATTCGATAAAACGTAAATGAACAGTCGTAGACTATATTCGGGGATACAGAAAGGTATTTATAGTCCAAATTTCAAGGCTCTATCTCGCTCAGGAACCGAGATATTCGATAAAACGTAAATGAACAGTCGTAGACTATATTCGGGAATACAGAAAGTTGAGGAATTTCGAAAAGGTATTTATAGTCCAAATTTCAAGGCTCTATCTCGCTCAGGAACCGAGATATTCGATAAAACGTAAATGAACAGTCGTAGACTATATTCGGGGATACAGAAAGGTATTTATAGTCCAAATTTCAAGGCTCTATCTCGCTCAGGAACCGAGATATTCGATAAAACGTAAATTTACACTTTTCTTTTTGATGTTGCAGCCGATCTAAAAGTCGTTGAATATTTTCGGGGATACAGAACGTTGAGGAATTTTGAGAAGGTATTTATAGTCCAAATTTCAAGGCTCTATCTCGCTCAGGAACCGAGATATTCGATAAAACGTAAATGAACAGTCGTAGACTATATTCGGGGATACAGAAAGGTATTTATAGTCCAAATTTCAAGGCTCTATCTCGCTCAGGAACCGAGATATTCGATAAAACGTAAATGAACAGTCGTAGACTATATTCGGGGATACAGAAAGGTATTTATAGTCCAAATTTCAAGGCTCTATCTCGCTCAGGAACCGAGATATTCGATAAAACGTAAATTTACACTTTTCTTTTTGATGGTGCAGCCGATCTAAAAGTCCTAGAATATTTTCGGGGATACAGAAAGTTGAGGAATTTCGAAAAGGTATTTATAGTCCAAATTTCAAGGCTCTATCTCGCTCAGGAACCGAGATATTCGATAAAACGTAAATGAACAGTCGTAGACTATATTCGGGGATACAGAAAGTTGAGGAATTTCGAAAAGGTATTTATAGTCCAAATTTCAAGTCTCTATCTCGCTCAGGAACCGAGATATTCGATAAAACGTAAATGAACAGTCGTAGACTATATTCGGGGATACAGAAAGTTGAGGAATTTCGAAAAGGTATTTATAGTCCAAATTTCAAGGCTCAATCTCGCTCAGGAACCGAGATATTCGATAAAACGTAAATGAACAGTCGTAGACTATATTCGGGGATACAGAAAGGTATTTATAATCCAAATTTCAAGGCTCTATCTCGCTCAGGAACCGAGATATTCGATAAAACGTAAATTTACACTTTTCTTTTTGATGTTGCAGCCGATCTAAAAGTCGTAAAATATTTTCGGGGATACAGAAAGTTGAGGAATTTCGAAAAGGTATTTATAGTCCAACTTTCAAGTCTCTATCTCGCTCAGGAACCGAGATATTCGATAAAACGTAAATGAACAGTCGTAGACTATATTCGGGGATACAGAAAGTTGAGGAATTTCGAAAAGGTATTTATAGTCCAAATTTCAAGGCTCTATCTCGCTCAGGAACCGAGATATTCGATAAAACGTAAATGAACAGTCGTAGACTATATTCGGGGATACAGAAAGGTATTTATAGTCCAAATTTCAAGGCTCTATCTCGCTCAGGAACCGAGATATTCGATAAAACGTAAATGAACAGTCGTAGACTATATTCGGGGATACAGAAAGGTATTTATAGTCCAAATTTCAAGGCTCTATCTCGCTCAGGAACCGAGATATTCGATAAAACGTAAATGAACAGTCGTAGACTATATTCGGGAATACAGAAAGTTGAGGAATTTCGAAAAGGTATTTATAGTCCAAATTTCAAGGCTCTATCTCGCTCAGGAACCGAGATATTCGATAAAACGTAAATTTACACTTTTCTTTTTGATGTTGCAGCCGATCTAAAAGTCGTTGAATATTTTCGGGGATACAGAACGTTGAGGAATTTTGAGAAGGTATTTATAGTCCAAATTTCAAGGCTCTATCTCGCTCAGGAACCGAGATATTCGATAAAACGTAAATGAACAGTCGTAGACTATATTCGGGGATACAGAAAGGTATTTATAGTCCAAATTTCAAGGCTCTATCTCGCTCAGGAACCGAGATATTCGATAAAACGTAAATGAACAGTCGTAGACTATATTCGGGGATACAGAAAGGTATTTATAGTCCAAATTTCAAGGCTCTATCTCGCTCAGGAACCGAGATATTCGATAAAACGTAAATTTACACTTTTCTTTTTGATGGTGCAGCCGATCTAAAAGTCCTAGAATATTTTCGGGGATACAGAAAGTTGAGGAATTTCGAAAAGGTATTTATAGTCCAAATTTCAAGGCTCTATCTCGCTCAGGAACCGAGATATTCGATAAAACGTAAATGAACAGTCGTAGACTATATTCGGGGATACAGAAAGTTGAGGAATTTCGAAAAGGTATTTATAGTCCAAATTTCAAGTCTCTATCTCGCTCAGGAACCGAGATATTCGATAAAACGTAAATGAACAGTCGTAGACTATATTCGGGGATACAGAAAGTTGAGGAATTTCGAAAAGGTATTTATAGTCCAAATTTCAAGGCTCAATCTCGCTCAGGAACCGAGATATTCGATAAAACGTAAATGAACAGTCGTAGACTATATTCGGGGATACAGAAAGGTATTTATAGTCCAAATTTCAAGGCTCTATCTCGCTCAGGAACCGAGATATTCGATAAAACGTAAATTTACACTTTTCTTTTTGATGTTGCAGCCGATCTAAAAGTCGTAAAATATTTTCGGGGATACAGAAAGTTGAGGAATTTCGAAAAGGTATTTATAGTCCAACTTTCAAGTCTCTATCTCGCTCAGGAACCGAGATATTCGATAAAACGTAAATGAACAGTCGTAGACTATATTCGGGGATACAGAAAGTTGAGGAATTTCGAAAAGGTATTTATAGTCCAAATTTCAAGGCTCTATCTCGCTCAGGAACCGAGATATTCGATAAAACGTAAATGAACAGTCGTAGACTATATTCGGGGATACAGAAAGGTATTTATAGTCCAAATTTCAAGGCTCTATCTCGCTCAGGAACCGAGATATTCGATAAAACGTAAATGAACAGTCGTAGACTATATTCGGGGATACAGAAAGTTGAGGAATTTCGAAAAGGTATTTATAGTCCAAATTTCAAGGCTCGATCTCGCTCAGGAACCGAGATATTCGATAAAACGTAAATGAACAGTCTTAGACTATATTCGGGGATACAGAAAGGTATTTATAGTCCAAATTTCAAGGCTCTATCTCGCTCAGGAACCGAGATATTCGATAAAACGTAAATTTACACTTTTCTTTTTGATGTTGCAGCCGATCTAAAAGTCGTAGAATATTTTCGGGGATACAGAAAGTTGAGGAATTTCGAGAAGGTATTTATAGTCCAAATTTCAAGGCTCTATCTCGCTCAGGAACCGAGATATTCGATAAAACGTAAATGAACAGTCGTAGACTATATTCGGGGATACAGAAAGTTGAGGAATTTCGAAAAAGTATTTATAGTCCAAATTTCAAGGCTCTATCTCGCTCAGGAACCGAGATATTCGATAAAACGTAAATGAACAGTCGTAGACTATATTCGGGGATACAGAAAGGTATTTATAGTCCAAATTTCAAGGCTCTATCTCGCTCAGGAACCGAGATATTCGATAAAACGTAAATTTACACTTTTCTTTTTGATGTTGCAGCCGATCTAAAAGTCGTAAAATATTTTCGGGGATACAGAAAGTTGAGGAATTTCGAAAAGGTATTTATAGTCCAAATTTCAAGTCTCTATCTCGCTCAGGAACCGAGATATTCGATAAAACGTAAATGAACAGTCGTAGACTATATTCGGGGATACAGAAAGTTGAGGAATTTCGAAAAGGTATTTATAGTCCAAATTTCAAGGCTCTATCTCGCTCAGGAACCGAGATATTCGATAAAACGTAAATGAACAGTCGTAGACTATATTCGGGGATACAGAAAGGTATTTATAGTCCAAATTTCAAGGCTCTATCTCGCTCAGGAACCGAGATATTCGATAAAACGTAAATTTACACTTTTCTTTTTGATGTTGCAGCCGATCTAAAAGTCGTAAAATATTTTCGGGGATACAGAAAGTTGAGGAATTTCGAAAAGGTATTTATAGTCCAACTTTCAAGTCTCTATCTCGCTCAGGAACCGAGATATTCGATAAAACGTAAATGAACAGTCGTAGACTATATTCGGGGATACAGAAAGGTATTTATAGTCCAAATTTCAAGGCTCTATCTCGCTCAGGAACCGAGATATTCGATAAAACGTAAATTTACACTTTTCTTTTTGATGTTGCAGCCGATCTAAAAGTCGTAAAATATTTTCGGGGATACAGAAAGTTGAGGAATTTCGAAAAGGTATTTATAGTCCAACTTTCAAGTCTCTATCTCGCTCAGGAACCGAGATATTCGATAAAACGTAAATGAACAGTCGTAGACTATATTCGGGGATACAGAAAGTTGAGGAATTTCGAAAAGGTATTTATAGTCCAAATTTCAAGGCTCTATCTCGCTCAGGAACCGAGATATTCGATAAAACGTAAATGAACAGTCGTAGACTATATTCGGGGATACAGAAAGGTATTTATAGTCCAAATTTCAAGGCTCTATCTCGCTCAGGAACCGAGATATTCGATAAAACGTAAATGAACAGTCGTAGACTATATTCGGGGATACAGAAAGTTGAGGAATTTCGAAAAGGTATTTATAGTCCAAATTTCAAGGCTCTATCTCGCTCAGGAACCGAGATATTCGATAAAACGTAAATGAACAGTCGTAGACTATATTCGGGGATACAGAAAGGTATTTATAGTCCAAATTTCAAGGCTCTATCTCGCTCAGGAACCGAGATATTCGATAAAACGTAAATTTACACTTTTCTTTTTGATGTTGCAGCCGATCTAAAAGTCGTTGAATATTTTCGGGGATACAGAACGTTGAGGAATTTTGAGAAGGTATTTATAGTCCAACTTTCAAGTCTCTATCTCGCTCAGGAACCGAGATATTCGATAAAACGTAAATGAACAGTCGTAGACTATATTCGGGGATACAGAAAGGTATTTATAGTCCAAATTTCAAGGCTCTATCTCGCTCAGGAACCGAGATATTCGATAAAACGTAAATTTACACTTTTCTTTTTGATGTTGCAGCCGATCTAAAAGTCGTAAAATATTTTCGGGGATACAGAAAGTTGAGGAATTTCGAAAAGGTATTTATAGTCCAACTTTCAAGTCTCTATCTCGCTCAGGAACCGAGATATTCGATAAAACGTAAATGAACAGTCGTAGACTATATTCGGGGATACAGAAAGTTGAGGAATTTCGAAAAGGTATTTATAGTCCAAATTTCAAGGCTCTATCTCGCTCAGGAACCGAGATATTCGATAAAACGTAAATGAACAGTCGTAGACTATATTCGGGGATACAGAAAGGTATTTATGGTCCAAATTTCAAGGCTCTATCTCGCTCAGGAACCGAGATATTCGATAAAACGTAAATGAACAGTCGTAGACTATATTCGGGGATACAGAAAGTTGAGGAATTTCGAAAAGGTATTTATAGTCCAAATTTCAAGGCTCTATCTCGCTCAGGAACCGAGATATTCGATAAAACGTAAATGAACAGTCGTAGACTATATTCGGGGATACAGAAAGGTATTTATAGTCCAAATTTCAAGGCTCTATCTCGCTCAGGAACCGAGATATTCGATAAAACGTAAATTTACACTTTTCTTTTTGATGTTGCAGCCGATCTAAAAGTCGTAAAATATTTTCGGGGATACAGAAAGTTGAGGAATTTCGAAAAGGTATTTATAGTCCAAATTTCAAGTCTCTATCTCGCTCAGGAACCGAGATATTCGATAAAACGTAAATGAACAGTCGTAGACTATATTCGGGGATACAGAAAGTTGAGGAATTTCGAAAAGGTATTTATAGTCCAAATTTCAAGGCTCTATCTCGCTCAGGAACCGAGATATTCGATAAAACGTAAATGAACAGTCGTAGACTATATTCGGGGATACAGAAAGGTATTTATAGTCCAAATTTCAAGGCTCTATCTCGCTCAGGAACCGAGATATTCGATAAAACGTAAATTTACACTTTTCTTTTTGATGTTGCAGCCGATCTAAAAGTCGTAAAATATTTTCGGGGATACAGAAAGTTGAGGAATTTCGAAAAGGTATTTATAGTCCAACTTTCAAGTCTCTATCTCGCTCAGGAACCGAGATATTCGATAAAACGTAAATGAACAGTCGTAGACTATATTCGGGGATACAGAAAGGTATTTATAGTCCAAATTTCAAGGCTCTATCTCGCTCAGGAACCGAGATATTCGATAAAACGTAAATTTACACTTTTCTTTTTGATGTTGCAGCCGATCTAAAAGTCGTAAAATATTTTCGGGGATACAGAAAGTTGAGGAATTTCGAAAAGGTATTTATAGTCCAACTTTCAAGTCTCTATCTCGCTCAGGAACCGAGATATTCGATAAAACGTAAATGAACAGTCGTAGACTATATTCGGGGATACAGAAAGTTGAGGAATTTCGAAAAGGTATTTATAGTCCAAATTTCAAGGCTCTATCTCGCTCAGGAACCGAGATATTCGATAAAACGTAAATGAACAGTCGTAGACTATATTCGGGGATACAGAAAGGTATTTATAGTCCAAATTTCAAGGCTCTATCTCGCTCAGGAACCGAGATATTCGATAAAACGTAAATGAACAGTCGTAGACTATATTCGGGGATACAGAAAGTTGAGGAATTTCGAAAAGGTATTTATAGTCCAAATTTCAAGGCTCGATCTCGCTCAGGAACCGAGATATTCGATAAAACGTAAATGAACAGTCGTAGACTATATTCGGGGATACAGAAAGGTATTTATAGTCCAAATTTCAAGGCTCTATCTCGCTCAGGAACCGAGATATTCGATAAAACGTAAATTTACACTTTTCTTTTTGATGTTGCAGCCGATCTAAAAGTCGTAGAATATTTTCGGGGATACAGAAAGTTGAGGAATTTCGAGAAGGTATTTATAGTCCAAATTTCAAGGCTCTATCTCGCTCAGGAACCGAGATATTCGATAAAACGTAAATGAACAGTCGTAGACTATATTCGGGGATACAGAAAGTTGAGGAATTTCGAAAAGGTATTTATAGTCCAAATTTCAAGGCTCTATCTCGCTCAGGAACCGAGATATTCGATAAAACGTAAATGAACAGTCGTAGACTATATTCGGGGATACAGAAAGTTGAGGAATTTCGAAAAGGTATTTATAGTCCAAATTTCAAGGCTCTATCTCGCTCAGGAACCGAGATATTCGATAAAACGTAAATGAACAGTCGTAGACTATATTCGGGGATACAGAAAGGTATTTATAGTCCAAATTTCAAGGCTCTATCTCGCTCAGGAACCGAGATATTCGATAAAACGTAAATTTACACTTTTCTTTTTGATGTTGCAGCCGATCTAAAAGTCGTTGAATATTTTCGGGGATACAGAACGTTGAGGAATTTTGAGAAGGTATTTATAGTCCAAATTTCAAGGCTCTATCTCGCTCAGGAACTGAGATATTCGATAAAACGTAAATGAACAGTCGTAGACTATATTCGGGGATACAGAAAGTTGAGGAATTTCGAAAAGGTATTTATAGTCCAAATTTCAAGGCTCTATCTCGCTCAGGAACCGAGATATTCGATAAAACGTAAATGAACAGTCGTAGACTATATTCGGGGATACAGAAAGGTATTTATAGTCCAAATTTCAAGGCTCTATCTCGCTCAGGAACCGAGATATTCGATAAAACGTAAATGAACAGTCGTAGACTATATTCGGGGATACAGAAAGTTGAGGAATTTCGAAAAGGTATTTATAGTCCAAATTTCAAGGCTCGATCTCGCTCAGGAACCGAGATATTCGATAAAACGTAAATGAACAGTCGTAGACTATATTCGGGGATACAGAAAGGTATTTATAGTCCAAATTTCAAGGCTCTATCTCGCTCAGGAACCGAGATATTCGATAAAACGTAAATTTACACTTTTCTTTTTGATGTTGCAGCCGATCTAAAAGTCGTAGAATATTTTCGGGGATACAGAAAGTTGAGGAATTTCGAGAAGGTATTTATAGTCCAAATTTCAAGGCTCTATCTCGCTCAGGAACCGAGATATTCGATAAAACGTAAATGAACAGTCGTAGACTATATTCGGGGATACAGAAAGTTGAGGAATTTCGAAAAGGTATTTATAGTCCAAATTTCAAGGCTCTATCTCGCTCAGGAACCGAGATATTCGATAAAACGTAAATGAACAGTCGTAGACTATATTCGGGGATACAGAAAGGTATTTATAGTCCAAATTTCAAGGCTCTATCTCGCTCAGGAACCGAGATATTCGATAAAACGTAAATTTACACTTTTCTTTTTGATGTTGCAGCCGATCTAAAAGTCGTTGAATATTTTCGGGGATACAGAACGTTGAGGAATTTTGAGAAGGTATTTATAGTCCAAATTTCAAGGCTCTATCTCGCTCAGGAACCGAGATATTCGATAAAACGTAAATTTACACTTTTCTTTTTGATGTTGCAGCCGATCTAAAAGTCGTAGAATATTTTCGGGGATACAGAAAGTTGAGGAATTTCGAGAAGGTATTTATAGTCTAAATTTCAAAGCTCTATCTTGCTCATGAACCGAGATATTCGATAAAACGTAAATGAACAGTCGTAGACTATATTCGGGGATACAGAAAGTTGAGGAATTTCGAAAAGGTATTTATAGTCCAAATTTCAAGGCTCTATCTCGCTCAGGAACCGAGATATTCGATAAAACGTAAATGAACAGTCGTAGACTATATTCGGGGATACAGAAAGTTGAGGAATTTCGAAAAGGTATTTATAGTCCAAATTTCAAGGCTCTATCTCGCTCAGGAACCGAGATATTCGATAAAACGTAAATGAACAGTCGTAGACTATATTCGGGGATACAGAAAGGTATTTATAGTCCAAATTTCAAGTCTCTATCTCGCTCAGGAACCGAGATATTCGATAAAACGTAAATGAACAGTCGTAGACTATATTCGGGGATACAGAAAGTTGAGGAATTTCGAAAAGGTATTTATAGTCCAAATTTCAAGGCTCTATCTCGCTCAGGAACCGAGATATTCGATAAAACGTAAATGAACAGTCGTAGACTATATTCGGGGATACAGAAAGTTGAGGAATTTCGAGAAGGTATTTATAGTCCAAATTTCAAGGCTCTATCTCGCTCAGGAACCGAGATATTCGATAAAACGTAAATGAACAGTCGTAGACTATATTCGGGGATACAGAAAGGTATTTATAGTCCAAATTTCAAGGCTCTATCTCGCTCAGGAACCGAGATATTCGATAAAACGTAAATGAACAGTCGTAGACTATATTCGGGGATACAGAAAGGTATTTATAGTCTAAATTTCAAAGCTCTATCTTGCTCATGAACCGAGATATTCGATAAAACGTAAATGAACAGTCGTAGACTATATTCGGGGATACAGAAAGTTGAGGAATTTCGAGAAGGTATTTATAGTCCAAATTTCAAAGCTCTATCTTGCTCAGGAACCGAGATATTCGATAAAACGTAAATGAACAGTCGTAGACTATATTCGGGGATACAGAAAGTTGAGGAATTTCGAAAAGGTATTTTTAGTCCAAATTTCAAGGCTCTATCTCGCTCAGGAACCGAGATATTCGATAAAACGTAAATGAACAGTCGTAGACTATATTCGGGGATACAGAAAGGTATTTATAGTCCAAATTTCAAGGCTCTATCTCGCTCAGGAACCGAGATATTCGATAAAACGTAAATTTACACTTTTCTTTTTGATGTTGCAGCCGATCTAAAAGTCGTTGAATATTTTCGGGGATACAGAACGTTGAGGAATTTTGAGAAGGTATTTATAGTCCAACTTTCAAGTCTCTATCTCGCTCAGGAACCGAGATATTCGATAAAACGTAAATGAACAGTCGTAGACTATATTCGGGGATACAGAAAGGTATTTATAGTCCAAATTTCAAGGCTCTATCTCGCTCAGGAACCGAGATATTCGATAAAACGTAAATTTACACTTTTCTTTTTGATGTTGCAGCCGATCTAAAAGTCGTTGAATATTTTCGGGGATACAGAACGTTGAGGAATTTTGAGAAGGTATTTATAGTCCAAATTTCAAGGCTCTATCTCGCTCAGGAACCGAGATATTCGATAAAACGTAAATTTACACTTTTCTTTTTGATGTTGCAGCCGATCTAAAAGTCGTAGAATATTTTCGGGGATACAGAAAGTTGAGGAATTTCGAGAAGGTATTTAAAGCTCTATCTTGCTCATGAACCGAGATATTCGATAAAACGTAAATGAACAGTCGTAGACTATATTCGGGGATACAGAAAGTTGAGGAATTTCGAAAAGGTATTTATAGTCCAAATTTCAAGGCTCTATCTCGCTCAGGAACCGAGATATTCGATAAAACGTAAATGAACAGTCGTAGACTATATTCGGGGATACAGAAAGTTGAGGAATTTCGAAAAGGTATTTATAGTCCAAATTTCAAGGCTCTATCTCGCTCAGGAACCGAGATATTCGATAAAACGTAAATGAACAGTCGTAGACTATATTCGGGGATACAGAAAGGTATTTATAGTCCAAATTTCAAGTCTCTATCTCGCTCAGGAACCGAGATATTCGATAAAACGTAAATGAACAGTCGTAGACTATATTCGGGGATACAGAAAGTTGAGGAATTTCGAAAAGGTATTTATAGTCCAAATTTCAAGGCTCTATCTCGCTCAGGAACCGAGATATTCGATAAAACGTAAATGAACAGTCGTAGACTATATTCGGGGATACAGAAAGTTGAGGAATTTCGAGAAGGTATTTATAGTCCAAATTTCAAGGCTCTATCTCGCTCAGGAACCGAGATATTCGATAAAACGTAAATGAACAGTCGTAGACTATATTCGGGGATACAGAAAGGTATTTATAGTCCAAATTTCAAGGCTCTATCTCGCTCAGGAACCGAGATATTCGATAAAACGTAAATGAACAGTCGTAGACTATATTCGGGGATACAGAAAGGTATTTATAGTCTAAATTTCAAAGCTCTATCTTGCTCATGAACCGAGATATTCGATAAAACGTAAATGAACAGTCGTAGACTATATTCGGGGATACAGAAAGTTGAGGAATTTCGAGAAGGTATTTATAGTCCAAATTTCAAAGCTCTATCTTGCTCAGGAACCGAGATATTCGATAAAACGTAAATGAACAGTCGTAGACTATATTCGGGGATACAGAAAGTTGAGGAATTTCGAAAAGGTATTTTTAGTCCAAATTTCAAGGCTCTATCTCGCTCAGGAACCGAGATATTCGATAAAACGTAAATGAACAGTCGTAGACTATATTCGGGGATACAGAAAGGTATTTATAGTCCAAATTTCAAGGCTCTATCTCGCTCAGGAACCGAGATATTCGATAAAACGTAAATTTACACTTTTCTTTTTGATGTTGCAGCCGATCTAAAAGTCGTAGAATATTTTCGGGGATACAGAAAGTTGAGGAATTTCGAAAAGGTATTTATAGTCCAAATTTCAAGTCTCTATCTCGCTCAGGAACCGAGATATTCGATAAAACGTAAATGAACAGTCGTAGACTATATTCGGGGATACAGAAAGTTGAGGAATTTCGAAAAGGTATTTTTAGTCCAAATTTCAAGGCTCTATCTCGCTCAGGAACCGAGATATTCGATAAAACGTAAATGAACAGTCGTAGACTATATTCGGGGATACAGAAAGGTATTTATAGTCCAAATTTCAAGGCTCTATCTCGCTCAGGAACCGAGATATTCGATAAAACGTAAATTTACACTTTTCTTTTTGATGTTGCAGCCGATCTAAAAGTCGTTGAATATTTTCGGGGATACAGAACGTTGAGGAATTTTGAGAAGGTATTTATAGTCCAACTTTCAAGTCTCTATCTCGCTCAGGAACCGAGATATTCGATAAAACGTAAATGAACAGTCGTAGACTATATTCGGGGATACAGAAAGGTATTTATAGTCCAAATTTCAAGGCTCTATCTCGCTCAGGAACCGAGATATTCGATAAAACGTAAATTTACACTTTTCTTTTTGATGTTGCAGCCGATCTAAAAGTCGTTGAATATTTTCGGGGATACAGAACGTTGAGGAATTTTGAGAAGGTATTTATAGTCCAAATTTCAAGGCTCTATCTCGCTCAGGAACCGAGATATTCGATAAAACGTAAATTTACACTTTTCTTTTTGATGTTGCAGCCGATCTAAAAGTCGTAGAATATTTTCGGGGATACAGAAAGTTGAGGAATTTCGAGAAGGTATTTAAAGCTCTATCTTGCTCATGAACCGAGATATTCGATAAAACGTAAATGAACAGTCGTAGACTATATTCGGGGATACAGAAAGTTGAGGAATTTCGAAAAGGTATTTATAGTCCAAATTTCAAGGCTCTATCTCGCTCAGGAACCGAGATATTCGATAAAACGTAAATGAACAGTCGTAGACTATATTCGGGGATACAGAAAGTTGAGGAATTTCGAAAAGGTATTTATAGTCCAAATTTCAAGGCTCTATCTCGCTCAGGAACCGAGATATTCGATAAAACGTAAATGAACAGTCGTAGACTATATTCGGGGATACAGAAAGGTATTTATAGTCCAAATTTCAAGTCTCTATCTCGCTCAGGAACCGAGATATTCGATAAAACGTAAATGAACAGTCGTAGACTATATTCGGGGATACAGAAAGTTGAGGAATTTCGAAAAGGTATTTATAGTCCAAATTTCAAGGCTCTATCTCGCTCAGGAACCGAGATATTCGATAAAACGTAAATGAACAGTCGTAGACTATATTCGGGGATACAGAAAGTTGAGGAATTTCGAGAAGGTATTTATAGTCCAAATTTCAAGGCTCTATCTCGCTCAGGAACCGAGATATTCGATAAAACGTAAATGAACAGTCGTAGACTATATTCGGGGATACAGAAAGGTATTTATAGTCCAAATTTCAAGGCTCTATCTCGCTCAGGAACCGAGATATTCGATAAAACGTAAATGAACAGTCGTAGACTATATTCGGGGATACAGAAAGGTATTTATAGTCTAAATTTCAAAGCTCTATCTTGCTCATGAACCGAGATATTCGATAAAACGTAAATGAACAGTCGTAGACTATATTCGGGGATACAGAAAGTTGAGGAATTTCGAGAAGGTATTTATAGTCCAAATTTCAAAGCTCTATCTTGCTCAGGAACCGAGATATTCGATAAAACGTAAATGAACAGTCGTAGACTATATTCGGGGATACAGAAAGTTGAGGAATTTCGAAAAGGTATTTTTAGTCCAAATTTCAAGGCTCTATCTCGCTCAGGAACCGAGATATTCGATAAAACGTAAATGAACAGTCGTAGACTATATTCGGGGATACAGAAAGGTATTTATAGTCCAAATTTCAAGGCTCTATCTCGCTCAGGAACCGAGATATTCGATAAAACGTAAATTTACACTTTTCTTTTTGATGTTGCAGCCGATCTAAAAGTCGTAGAATATTTTCGGGGATACAGAAAGTTGAGGAATTTCGAAAAGGTATTTATAGTCCAAATTTCAAGTCTCTATCTCGCTCAGGAACCGAGATATTCGATAAAACGTAAATGAACAGTCGTAGACTATATTCGGGGATACAGAAAGTTGAGGAATTTCGAGAAGGTATTTATAGTCCAAATTTCAAAGCTCTATCTTGCTCAGGAACCGAGATATTCGATAAAACGTAAATGAACAGTCGTAGACTATATTCGGGGATACAGAAAGTTGAGGAATTTCGAGAAGGTATTTATAGTCCAAATTTCAAGGCTCTATCTCGCTCAGGAACCGAGATATTCGATAAAACGTAAATGAACAGTCGTAGACTATATTCGGGGATACAGAAAGTTGAGGAATTTCGAAAAGGTATTTATAGTCCAAATTTCAAGGCTCTATCTCGCTCAGGAACCGAGATATTCGATAAAACGTAAATGAACAGTCGTAGACTATATTCGGGGATACAGAAAGTTGAGGAATTTCGAAAAGGTATTTATAGTCCAAATTTCAAGGCTCTATCTCGCTCAGGAACCGAGATATTCGATAAAACGTAAATGAACAGTCGTAGACTATATTCGGGGATACAGAAAGTTGAGGAATTTCGAAAAGGTATTTATAGTCCAAATTTCAAGGCTCTATCTCGCTCAGGAACCGAGATATTCGATAAAACGTAAATGAACAGTCGTAGACTATATTCGGGGATACAGAAAGGTATTTATAGTCCAAATTTCAAGGCTCTATCTCGCTCAGGAACCGAGATATTCGATAAAACGTAAATTTACACTTTTCTTTTTGATGTTGCAGCCGATCTAAAAGTCGTAGAATATTTTCGGGGATACAGAAAGTTGAGGAATTTCGAAAAGGTATTTATAGTCCAAATTTCAAGTCTCTATCTCGCTCAGGAACCGAGATATTCGATAAAACGTAAATGAACAGTCGTAGACTATATTCGGGGATACAGAAAGTTGAGGAATTTCGAGAAGGTATTTATAGTCCAAATTTCAAAGCTCTATCTTGCTCAGGAACCGAGATATTCGATAAAACGTAAATGAACAGTCGTAGACTATATTCGGGGATACAGAAAGTTGAGGAATTTCGAAAAGGTATTTATAGTCCAAATTTCAAGGCTCTATCTCGCTCAGGAACCGAGATATTCGATAAAACGTAAATGAACAGTCGTAGACTATATTCGGGGATACAGAAAGTTGAGGAATTTCGAAAAGGTATTTATAGTCCAAATTTCAAGGCTCTATCTCGCTCAGGAACCGAGATATTCGATAAAACGTAAATGAACAGTCGTAGACTATATTCGGGGATACAGAAAGGTATTTATAGTCCAAATTTCAAGGCTCTATCTCGCTCAGGAACCGAGATATTCGATAAAACGTAAATTTACACTTTTCTTTTTGATGTTGCAGCCGATCTAAAAGTCGTTGAATATTTTCGGGGATACAGAACGTTGAGGAATTTTGAGAAGGTATTTATAGTCCAAATTTCAAGGCTCTATCTCGCTCAGGAACTGAGATATTCGATAAAACGTAAATGAACAGTCGTAGACTATATTCGGGGATACAGAAAGTTGAGGAATTTCGAAAAGGTATTTATAGTCCAAATTTCAAGGCTCTATCTCGCTCAGGAACCGAGATATTCGATAAAACGTAAATGAACAGTCGTAGACTATATTCGGGGATACAGAAAGGTATTTATAGTCCAAATTTCAAGGCTCTATCTCGCTCAGGAACCGAGATATTCGATAAAACGTAAATGAACAGTCGTAGACTATATTCGGGGATACAGAAAGTTGAGGAATTTCGAAAAGGTATTTATAGTCCAAATTTCAAGGCTCTATCTCGCTCAGGAACCGAGATATTCGATAAAACGTAAATGAACAGTCGTAGACTATATTCGGGGATACAGAAAGGTATTTATAGTCCAAATTTCAAGGCTCTATCTCGCTCAGGAACCGAGATATTCGATAAAACGTAAATTTACACTTTTCTTTTTGATGTTGCAGCCGATCTAAAAGTCGTTGAATATTTTCGGGGATACAGAACGTTGAGGAATTTTGAGAAGGTATTTATAGTCCAAATTTCAAGGCTCTATCTCGCTCAGGAACCGAGATATTCGATAAAACGTAAATTTACACTTTTCTTTTTGATGTTGCAGCCGATCTAAAAGTCGTAGAATATTTTCGGGGATACAGAAAGTTGAGGAATTTCGAGAAGGTATTTATAGTCTAAATTTCAAAGCTCTATCTTGCTCATGAACCGAGATATTCGATAAAACGTAAATGAACAGTCGTAGACTATATTCGGGGATACAGAAAGTTGAGGAATTTCGAAAAGGTATTTATAGTCCAAATTTCAAGGCTCTATCTCGCTCAGGAACCGAGATATTCGATAAAACGTAAATGAACAGTCGTAGACTATATTCGGGGATACAGAAAGTTGAGGAATTTCGAAAAGGTATTTATAGTCCAAATTTCAAGGCTCTATCTCGCTCAGGAACCGAGATATTCGATAAAACGTAAATGAACAGTCGTAGACTATATTCGGGGATACAGAAAGGTATTTATAGTCCAAATTTCAAGTCTCTATCTCGCTCAGGAACCGAGATATTCGATAAAACGTAAATGAACAGTCGTAGACTATATTCGGGGATACAGAAAGTTGAGGAATTTCGAAAAGGTATTTATAGTCCAAATTTCAAGGCTCTATCTCGCTCAGGAACCGAGATATTCGATAAAACGTAAATGAACAGTCGTAGACTATATTCGGGGATACAGAAAGTTGAGGAATTTCGAGAAGGTATTTATAGTCCAAATTTCAAGGCTCTATCTCGCTCAGGAACCGAGATATTCGATAAAACGTAAATGAACAGTCGTAGACTATATTCGGGGATACAGAAAGGTATTTATAGTCCAAATTTCAAGGCTCTATCTCGCTCAGGAACCGAGATATTCGATAAAACGTAAATGAACAGTCGTAGACTATATTCGGGGATACAGAAAGGTATTTATAGTCTAAATTTCAAAGCTCTATCTTGCTCATGAACCGAGATATTCGATAAAACGTAAATGAACAGTCGTAGACTATATTCGGGGATACAGAAAGTTGAGGAATTTCGAGAAGGTATTTATAGTCCAAATTTCAAAGCTCTATCTTGCTCAGGAACCGAGATATTCGATAAAACGTAAATGAACAGTCGTAGACTATATTCGGGGATACAGAAAGTTGAGGAATTTCGAAAAGGTATTTTTAGTCCAAATTTCAAGGCTCTATCTCGCTCAGGAACCGAGATATTCGATAAAACGTAAATGAACAGTCGTAGACTATATTCGGGGATACAGAAAGGTATTTATAGTCCAAATTTCAAGGCTCTATCTCGCTCAGGAACCGAGATATTCGATAAAACGTAAATTTACACTTTTCTTTTTGATGTTGCAGCCGATCTAAAAGTCGTTGAATATTTTCGGGGATACAGAACGTTGAGGAATTTTGAGAAGGTATTTATAGTCCAACTTTCAAGTCTCTATCTCGCTCAGGAACCGAGATATTCGATAAAACGTAAATGAACAGTCGTAGACTATATTCGGGGATACAGAAAGGTATTTATAGTCCAAATTTCAAGGCTCTATCTCGCTCAGGAACCGAGATATTCGATAAAACGTAAATTTACACTTTTCTTTTTGATGTTGCAGCCGATCTAAAAGTCGTTGAATATTTTCGGGGATACAGAACGTTGAGGAATTTTGAGAAGGTATTTATAGTCCAAATTTCAAGGCTCTATCTCGCTCAGGAACCGAGATATTCGATAAAACGTAAATTTACACTTTTCTTTTTGATGTTGCAGCCGATCTAAAAGTCGTAGAATATTTTCGGGGATACAGAAAGTTGAGGAATTTCGAGAAGGTATTTATAGTCTAAATTTCAAAGCTCTATCTTGCTCATGAACCGAGATATTCGATAAAACGTAAATGAACAGTCGTAGACTATATTCGGGGATACAGAAAGTTGAGGAATTTCGAAAAGGTATTTATAGTCCAAATTTCAAGGCTCTATCTCGCTCAGGAACCGAGATATTCGATAAAACGTAAATGAACAGTCGTAGACTATATTCGGGGATACAGAAAGTTGAGGAATTTCGAAAAGGTATTTATAGTCCAAATTTCAAGGCTCTATCTCGCTCAGGAACCGAGATATTCGATAAAACGTAAATGAACAGTCGTAGACTATATTCGGGGATACAGAAAGGTATTTATAGTCCAAATTTCAAGTCTCTATCTCGCTCAGGAACCGAGATATTCGATAAAACGTAAATGAACAGTCGTAGACTATATTCGGGGATACAGAAAGTTGAGGAATTTCGAAAAGGTATTTATAGTCCAAATTTCAAGGCTCTATCTCGCTCAGGAACCGAGATATTCGATAAAACGTAAATGAACAGTCGTAGACTATATTCGGGGATACAGAAAGGTATTTATAGTCCAAATTTCAAGTCTCTATCTCGCTCAGGAACCGAGATATTCGATAAAACGTAAATGAACAGTCGTAGACTATATTCGGGGATACAGAAAGTTGAGGAATTTCGAAAAGGTATTTATAGTCCAAATTTCAAGGCTCTATCTCGCTCAGGAACCGAGATATTCGATAAAACGTAAATGAACAGTCGTAGACTATATTCGGGGATACAGAAAGTTGAGGAATTTCGAGAAGGTATTTATAGTCCAAATTTCAAGGCTCTATCTCGCTCAGGAACCGAGATATTCGATAAAACGTAAATGAACAGTCGTAGACTATATTCGGGGATACAGAAAGGTATTTATAGTCCAAATTTCAAGGCTCTATCTCGCTCAGGAACCGAGATATTCGATAAAACGTAAATGAACAGTCGTAGACTATATTCGGGGATACAGAAAGGTATTTATAGTCTAAATTTCAAAGCTCTATCTTGCTCATGAACCGAGATATTCGATAAAACGTAAATGAACAGTCGTAGACTATATTCGGGGATACAGAAAGTTGAGGAATTTCGAGAAGGTATTTATAGTCCAAATTTCAAAGCTCTATCTTGCTCAGGAACCGAGATATTCGATAAAACGTAAATGAACAGTCGTAGACTATATTCGGGGATACAGAAAGTTGAGGAATTTCGAAAAGGTATTTTTAGTCCAAATTTCAAGGCTCTATCTCGCTCAGGAACCGAGATATTCGATAAAACGTAAATGAACAGTCGTAGACTATATTCGGGGATACAGAAAGGTATTTATAGTCCAAATTTCAAGGCTCTATCTCGCTCAGGAACCGAGATATTCGATAAAACGTAAATTTACACTTTTCTTTTTGATGTTGCAGCCGATCTAAAAGTCGTTGAATATTTTCGGGGATACAGAACGTTGAGGAATTTTGAGAAGGTATTTATAGTCCAACTTTCAAGTCTCTATCTCGCTCAGGAACCGAGATATTCGATAAAACGTAAATGAACAGTCGTAGACTATATTCGGGGATACAGAAAGGTATTTATAGTCCAAATTTCAAGGCTCTATCTCGCTCAGGAACCGAGATATTCGATAAAACGTAAATTTACACTTTTCTTTTTGATGTTGCAGCCGATCTAAAAGTCGTTGAATATTTTCGGGGATACAGAACGTTGAGGAATTTTGAGAAGGTATTTATAGTCCAAATTTCAAGGCTCTATCTCGCTCAGGAACCGAGATATTCGATAAAACGTAAATTTACACTTTTCTTTTTGATGTTGCAGCCGATCTAAAAGTCGTAGAATATTTTCGGGGATACAGAAAGTTGAGGAATTTCGAGAAGGTATTTATAGTCTAAATTTCAAAGCTCTATCTTGCTCATGAACCGAGATATTCGATAAAACGTAAATGAACAGTCGTAGACTATATTCGGGGATACAGAAAGTTGAGGAATTTCGAAAAGGTATTTATAGTCCAAATTTCAAGGCTCTATCTCGCTCAGGAACCGAGATATTCGATAAAACGTAAATGAACAGTCGTAGACTATATTCGGGGATACAGAAAGTTGAGGAATTTCGAAAAGGTATTTATAGTCCAAATTTCAAGGCTCTATCTCGCTCAGGAACCGAGATATTCGATAAAACGTAAATGAACAGTCGTAGACTATATTCGGGGATACAGAAAGGTATTTATAGTCCAAATTTCAAGTCTCTATCTCGCTCAGGAACCGAGATATTCGATAAAACGTAAATGAACAGTCGTAGACTATATTCGGGGATACAGAAAGTTGAGGAATTTCGAAAAGGTATTTATAGTCCAAATTTCAAGGCTCTATCTCGCTCAGGAACCGAGATATTCGATAAAACGTAAATGAACAGTCGTAGACTATATTCGGGGATACAGAAAGTTGAGGAATTTCGAGAAGGTATTTATAGTCCAAATTTCAAGGCTCTATCTCGCTCAGGAACCGAGATATTCGATAAAACGTAAATGAACAGTCGTAGACTATATTCGGGGATACAGAAAGGTATTTATAGTCCAAATTTCAAGGCTCTATCTCGCTCAGGAACCGAGATATTCGATAAAACGTAAATGAACAGTCGTAGACTATATTCGGGGATACAGAAAGGTATTTATAGTCTAAATTTCAAAGCTCTATCTTGCTCATGAACCGAGATATTCGATAAAACGTAAATGAACAGTCGTAGACTATATTCGGGGATACAGAAAGTTGAGGAATTTCGAGAAGGTATTTATAGTCCAAATTTCAAAGCTCTATCTTGCTCAGGAACCGAGATATTCGATAAAACGTAAATGAACAGTCGTAGACTATATTCGGGGATACAGAAAGTTGAGGAATTTCGAAAAGGTATTTTTAGTCCAAATTTCAAGGCTCTATCTCGCTCAGGAACCGAGATATTCGATAAAACGTAAATGAACAGTCGTAGACTATATTCGGGGATACAGAAAGGTATTTATAGTCCAAATTTCAAGGCTCTATCTCGCTCAGGAACCGAGATATTCGATAAAACGTAAATTTACACTTTTCTTTTTGATGTTGCAGCCGATCTAAAAGTCGTAGAATATTTTCGGGGATACAGAAAGTTGAGGAATTTCGAAAAGGTATTTATAGTCCAAATTTCAAGTCTCTATCTCGCTCAGGAACCGAGATATTCGATAAAACGTAAATGAACAGTCGTAGACTATATTCGGGGATACAGAAAGTTGAGGAATTTCGAGAAGGTATTTATAGTCCAAATTTCAAAGCTCTATCTTGCTCAGGAACCGAGATATTCGATAAAACGTAAATGAACAGTCGTAGACTATATTCGGGGATACAGAAAGTTGAGGAATTTCGAGAAGGTATTTATAGTCCAAATTTCAAGGCTCTATCTCGCTCAGGAACCGAGATATTCGATAAAACGTAAATGAACAGTCGTAGACTATATTCGGGGATACAGAAAGGTATTTATAGTCCAAATTTCAAGGCTCTATCTCGCTCAGGAACCGAGATATTCGATAAAACGTAAATTTACACTTTTCTTTTGATGTTGCAGCCGATCTAAAAGGTATTTATAGTCCAAATTTCAAGTCTCTATCTCGCTCAGGAACCGAGATATTCGATAAAACGTAAATGAACAGTCGTAGACTATATGCGGGGATACAGAAAGCTGAGGAATTTCGAAAAGGTATTTATAGTCCAAATTTCAAGGCTCTATCTCGCTCAGGAACCGAGATATTCGATAAAACGTAAATGAACAGTCGTAGACTATATTCGGGGATACAGAAAGTTGAGGAATTTCGAGAAGGTATTTATAGTCCAAATTTCAAGGCTCTATCTCGCTCAGGAACCGAGATATTCGATAAAACGTAAATGAACAGTCGTAGACTATATTCGGGGATACAGAAAGTTGAGGAATTTCGAAAAGGTATTTAAAGTCCAAATTTCAAGGCTCTATCTCGCTCAGGAACCGAGATATTCGATAAAACGTAAATGAACAGTCGTAGACTATATTCGGGGATACAGAAAGGTATTTATAGTCCAAATTTCAAGGCTCTATCTCGCTCAGGAACCGAGATATTCGATAAAACGTAAATTTACACTTTTCTTTTTGATGTTGCAGCCGATCTAAAAGTCGTAGAATATTTTCGGGGATACAGAAAGTTGAGGAATTTCGAGAAGGTATTTATAGTCCAAATTTCAAAGCTCTATCTTGCTCAGGAACCGAGATATTCGATAAAACGTAAATGAACAGTCGTAGACTATATTCGGGGATACAGAAAGTTGAGGGATTTCGAGAAGGTATTTATAGTCCAAATTTCAAAGCTCTATCTTGCTCAGGAACCGAGATATTCGATAAAACGTAAATGAACAGTCGTAGACTATATTCGGGGATACAGAAAGTTGAGGAATTTCGAGAAGGTATTTATAGTCCAAATTTCAAGGCTCTATCTCGCTCAGGAACCGAGATATTCGATAAAACGTAAATGAACAGTCGTAGACTATATTCGGGGATACAGAAAGGTATTTATAGTCCAAATTTCAAGGCTCTATCTCGCTCAGGAACCGAGATATTCGATAAAACGTAAATTTACACTTTTCTTTTTGATGTTGCAGCCGATCTAAAAGTCGTAGAATATTTTCGGGGATACAGAAAGTTGAGGAATTTCGAAAAGGTATTTATAGTCCAAATTTCAGGTCTCTATCTCGCTCAGGAACCGAGATATTCGATAAAACGTAAATGAACAGTCGTAGACTATATTCGGGGATACAGAAAGTTGAGGAATTTCGAGAAGGTATTTATAGTCCAAATTTCAAAAATCTATCTTGCTCAGGAACCGAGATATTCGATAAAACGTAAATGAACAGTCGTAGACTATATTCGGGGATACAGAAAGTTGAGGAATTTCGAGAAGGTATTTATAGTCCAAATTTCAAGGCTCTATCTCGCTCAGGAACCGAGATATTCGATAAAACGTAAATGAACAGTCGTAGACTATATTCGGGGATACAGAAAGGTATTTATAGTCCAAATTTCAAGGCTCTATCTCGCTCAGGAACCGAGATATTCGATAAAACGTAAATTTACACTTTTCTTTTGATGTTGCAGCCGATCTAAAAGGTATTTATAGTCCAAATTTCAAGTCTCTATCTCGCTCAGGAACCGAGATATTCGATAAAACGTAAATGAACAGTCGTAGACTATATGCGGGGATACAGAAAGCTGAGGAATTTCGAGAAGGTATTTATAGTCCAAATTTCAAGGCTCTATCTCGCTCAGGAACCGAGATATTCGATAAAACGTAAATGAACAGTCGTAGACTATATTCGGGGATACAGAAAGTTGAGGAATTTCGAGAAGGTATTTATAGTCCAAATTTCAAGGCTCTATCTCGCTCAGGAACCGAGATATTCGATAAAACGTAAATGAACAGTCGTAGACTATATTCGGGGATACAGAAAGTTGAGGAATTTCGAAAAGGTATTTATAGTCCAAATTTCAAGGCTCTATCTCGCTCAGGAACCGAGATATTCGATAAAACGTAAATGAACAGTCGTAGACTATATTCGGGGATACAGAAAGGTATTTATAGTCCAAATTTCAAGGCTCTATCTCGCTCAGGAACCGAGATATTCGATAAAACGTAAATTTACACTTTTCTTTTTGATGTTGCAGCCGATCTAAAAGTCGTAGAATATTTTCGGGGATACAGAAAGTTGAGGAATTTCGAAAAGGTATTTATAGTCCAAATTTCAAGTCTCTATCTCGCTCAGGAACCGAGATATTCGATAAAACGTAAATGAACAGTCGTAGACTATATTCGGGGATACAGAAAGTTGAGGAATTTCGAGAAGGTATTTATAGTCCAAATTTCAAAGCTCTATCTTGCTCAGGAACCGAGATATTCGATAAAACGTAAATGAACAGTCGTAGACTATATTCGGGGATACAGAAAGTTGAGGAATTTCGAGAAGGTATTTATAGTCCAAATTTCAAGGCTCTATCTCGCTCAGGAACCGAGATATTCGATAAAACGTAAATGAACAGTCGTAGACTATATTCGGGGATACAGAAAGGTATTTATAGTCCAAATTTCAAGGCTCTATCTCGCTCAGGAACCGAGATATTCGATAAAACGTAAATTTACACTTTTCTTTTGATGTTGCAGCCGATCTAAAAGGTATTTATAGTCCAAATTTCAAGTCTCTATCTCGCTCAGGAACCGAGATATTCGATAAAACGTAAATGAACAGTCGTAGACTATATGCGGGGATACAGAAAGCTGAGGAATTTCGAAAAGGTATTTATAGTCCAAATTTCAAGGCTCTATCTCGCTCAGGAACCGAGATATTCGATAAAACGTAAATGAACAGTCGTAGACTATATTCGGGGATACAGAAAGTTGAGGAATTTCGAGAAGGTATTTATAGTCCAAATTTCAAGGCTCTATCTCGCTCAGGAACCGAGATATTCGATAAAACGTAAATGAACAGTCGTAGACTATATTCGGGGATACAGAAAGTTGAGGAATTTCGAAAAGGTATTTATAGTCCAAATTTCAAGGCTCTATCTCGCTCAGGAACCGAGATATTCGATAAAACGTAAATGAACAGTCGTAGACTATATTCGGGGATACAGAAAGGTATTTATAGTCCAAATTTCAAGGCTCTATCTCGCTCAGGAACCGAGATATTCGATAAAACGTAAATTTACACTTTTCTTTTTGATGTTGCAGCCGATCTAAAAGTCGTAGAATATTTTCGGGGATACAGAAAGTTGAGGAATTTCGAGAAGGTATTTATAGTCAAATTTCAAAGCTCTATCTTGCTCAGGAACCGAGATATTCGATACAACGTAAATGAACAGTCGTAGACTATATTCGGGGATACAGAAAGTTGAGGAATTTCGAAAAGGTATTTATAGTCCAAATTTCAAGGCTCTATCTCGCTCAGGAACCGAGATATTCGATAAAACGTAAATGAACAGTCGTAGACTATATTCGGGGATACAGAAAGGTATTTATAGTCCAAATTTCAAGGCTCTATCTCGCTCAGGAACCGAGATATTCGATAAAACGTAAATGAACAGTCGTAGACTATATTCGGGGATACAGAAAGGTATTTATAGTCCAAATTTCAAGGCTCTATCTCGCTCAGGAACCGAGATATTCGATAAAACGTAAATTTACACTTTTCTTTTTGATGTTGCAGCCGATCTAAAAGTCGTAGAATATTTTCGGGGATACAGAAAGTTGAGGAATTTCGAGAAGGTATTTATAGTCAAATTTCAAAGCTCTATCTTGCTCAGGAACCGAGATATTCGATACAACGTAAATGAACAGTCGTAGACTATATTCGGGGATACAGAAAGGTATTTATAGTCCAAATTTCAAGGCTCTATCTCGCTCAGGAACCGAGATATTCGATAAAACGTAAATGAACAGTCGTAGACTATATTCGGGGATACAGAAAGGTATTTATAGTCCAAATTTCAAGGCTCTATCTCGCTCAGGAACCGAGATATTCGATAAAACGTAAATTTACACTTTTCTTTTGATGTTGCAGCCGATCTAAAAGGTATTTATAGTCCAAATTTCAAGTCTCTATCTCGCTCAGGAACCGAGATATTCGATAAAACGTAAATGAACAGTCGTAGACTATATGCGGGGATACAGAAAGCTGAGGAATTTCGAAAAGGTATTTATAGTCCAAATTTCAAGGCTCTATCTCGCTCAGGAACCGAGATATTCGATAAAACGTAAATGAACAGTCGTAGACTATATTCGGGGATACAGAAAGTTGAGGAATTTCGAGAAGGTATTAATAGTCCAAATTTCAAGGCTCTATCTCGCTCAGGAACCGAGATATTCGATAAAACGTAAATGAACAGTCGTAGACTATATTCGGGGATACAGAAAGTTGAGGAATTTCGAAAAGGTATTTATAGTCCAAATTTCAAGGCTCTATCTCGCTCAGGAACCGAGATATTCGATAAAACGTAAATGAACAGTCGTAGACTATATTCGGGGATACAGAAAGGTATTTATAGTCCAAATTTCAAGGCTCTATCTCGCTCAGGAACCGAGATATTCGATAAAACGTAAATTTACACTTTTCTTTTTGATGTTGCAGCCGATCTAAAAGTCGTAGAATATTTTCGGGGATACAGAAAGTTGAGGAATTTCGAGAAGGTATTTATAGTCAAATTTCAAAGCTCTATCTTGCTCAGGAACCGAGATATTCGATACAACGTAAATGAACAGTCGTAGACTATATTCGGGGATACAGAAAGTTGAGGAATTTCGAAAAGGTATTTATAGTCCAAATTTCAAGGCTCTATCTCGCTCAGGAACCGAGATATTCGATAAAACGTAAATGAACAGTCGTAGACTATATTCGGGGATACAGAAAGGTATTTATAGTCCAAATTTCAAGGCTCTATCTCGCTCAGGAACCGAGATATTCGATAAAACGTAAATGAACAGTCGTAGACTATATTCGGGGATACAGAAAGGTATTTATAGTCCAAATTTCAAGGCTCTATCTCGCTCAGGAACCGAGATATTCGATAAAACGTAAATTTACACTTTTCTTTTTGATGTTGCAGCCGATCTAAAAGTCGTAGAATATTTTCGGGGATACAGAAAGTTGAGGAATTTCGAGAAGGTATTTATAGTCAAATTTCAAAGCTCTATCTTGCTCAGGAACCGAGATATTCGATACAACGTAAATGAACAGTCGTAGACTATATTCGGGGATACAGAAAGGTATTTATAGTCCAAATTTCAAGGCTCTATCTCGCTCAGGAACCGAGATATTCGATAAAACGTAAATGAACAGTCGTAGACTATATTCGGGGATACAGAAAGGTATTTATAGTCCAAATTTCAAGGCTCTATCTCGCTCAGGAACCGAGATATTCGATAAAACGTAAATGAACAGTCGTAGACTATATTCGGGGATACAGAAAGTTGAGGAATTTCGAAAAGGTATTTATAGTCCAAATTTCAAGGCTCTATCTCGCTCAGGAACCGAGATATTCGATAAAACGTAAATGAACAGTCGTAGACTATATTCGGGGATACAGAAAGTTGAGGAATTTCGAAAAGGTATTTATAGTCCAAATTTCAAGGCTCTATCTCGCTCAGGAACCGAGATATTCGATAAAACGTAAATGAACAGTCGTAGACTATATTCGGGGATACAGAAAGGTATTTATAGTCCAAATTTCAAGGCTCTATCTCGCTCAGGAACCGAGATATTCGATAAAACGTAAATTTACACTTTTCTTTTTGATGTTGCAGCCGATCTAAAAGTCGTAGAATATTTTCGGGGATACAGAAAGTTGAGGAATTTTGAAAAGGTATTTATAGTCCAAATTTCAAGTCTCTATCTCGCTCAGGAACCGAGATATTCGATAAAACGTAAATGAACAGTCGTAGACTATATTCGGGGATACAGAAAGTTGAGGAATTTCGAGAAGGTATTTATAGTCCAAATTTCAAGGCTCTATCTCGCTCAGGAACCGAGATATTCGATAAAACGTAAATGAACAGTCGTAGACTATATTCGGGGATACAGAAAGTTGAGGAATTTCGAAAAGGTATTTATAGTCCAAATTTCAAGGCTCTATCTCGCTCAGGAACCGAGATATTCGATAAAACGTAAATGAACAGTCGTAGACTATATTCGGGGATACAGAAAGGTATTTATAGTCCAAATTTCAAGGCTCTATCTCGCTCAGGAACCGAGATATTCGATAAAACGTAAATGAACAGTCGTAGACTATATTCGGGGATACAGAAAGGTATTTATAGTCCAAATTTCAAGGCTCTATCTCGCTCAGGAACCGAGATATTCGATAAAACGTAAATTTACACTTTTCTTTTTGATGTTGCAGCCGATCTAAAAGTCGTAGAATATTTTCGGGGATACAGAAAGTTGAGGAATTTCGAGAAGGTATTTATAGTTCAAATTTCAAAGCTCTATCTTGCTCAGGAACCGAGATATTCGATAAAACGTAAATGAACAGTCGTAGACTATATTCGGGGATACAGAAAGGTATTTATAGTCCAAATTTCAAGGCTCTATCTCGCTCAGGAACCGAGATATTCGATAAAACGTAAATGAACAGTCGTAGACTATATTCGGGGATACAGAAAGTTGAGGAATTTCGAAAAGGTATTTATAGTCCAAATTTCAAGGCTCTATCTCGCTCAGGAACCGAGATATTCGATAAAACGTAAATGAACAGTCGTAGACTATATTCGGGGATACAGAAAGTTGAGGAATTTCGAAAAGGTATTTATAGTCCAAATTTCAAGGCTCTATCTCGCTCAGGAACCGAGATATTCGATAAAACGTAAATGAACAGTCGTAGACTATATTCGGGGATACAGAAAGTTGAGGAATTTCGAAAAGGTATTTATAGTCCAAATTTCAAGGCTCTATCTCGCTCAGGAACCGAGATATTCGATAAAACGTAAATGAACAGTCGTAGACTATATTCGGGGATACAGAAAGTTGAGGAATTTCGAAAAGGTATTTATAGTCCAAATTTCAAGGCTCTATCTCGCTCAGGAACCGAGATATTCGATAAAACGTAAATGAACAGTCGTAGACTATATTCGGGGATACAGAAAGGTATTTATAGTCCAAATTTCAAGGCTCTATCTCGCTCAGGAACCGAGATATTCGATAAAACGTAAATTTACACTTTTCTTTTTGATGTTGCAGCCGATCTAAAAGTCGTAGAATATTTTCGGGGATACAGAAAGTTGAGGAATTTCGAAAAGGTATTTATAGTCCAAATTTCAAGTCTCTATCTCGCTCAGGAACCGAGATATTCGATAAAACGTAAATGAACAGTCGTAGACTATATTCGGGGATACAGAAAGTTGAGGAATTTCGAGAAGGTATTTATAGTCCAAATTCCAAAGCTCTATCTTGCTCAGGAACCGAGATATTCGATAAAACGTAAATGAACAGTCGTAGACTATATTCGGGGATACAGAAAGTTGAGGAATTTCGAGAAGGTATTTATAGTCCAAATTTCAAGGCTCTATCTCGCTCAGGAACCGAGATATTCGATAAAACGTAAATGAACAGTCGTAGACTATATTCGGGGATACAGAAAGGTATTTATAGTCCAAATTTCAAGGCTCTATCTCGCTCAGGAACCGAGATATTCGATAAAACGTAAATTTACACTTTTCTTTTGATGTTGCAGCCGATCTAAAAGGTATTTATAGTCCAAATTTCAAGTCTCTATCTCGCTCAGGAACCGAGATATTCGATAAAACGTAAATGAACAGTCGTAGACTATATGCGGGGATACAGAAAGTTGAGGAATTTCGAAAAGGTATTTATAGTCCAAATTTCAAGGCTCTATCTCGCTCAGGAACCGAGATATTCGATAAAACGTAAATGAACAGTCGTAGACTATATTCGGGGATACAGAAAGGTATTTATAGTCCAAATTTCAAGGCTCTATCTCGCTCAGGAACCGAGATATTCGATACAACGTAAATGAACAGTCGTAGACTATATTCGGGGATACAGAAAGTTGAGGAATTTCGAAAAGGTATTTATAGTCCAAATTTCAAGGCTCTATCTCGCTCAGGAACCGAGATATTCGATAAAACGTAAATGAACAGTCGTAGACTATATTCGGGGATACAGAAAGGTATTTATAGTCCAAATTTCAAGTCTCTATCTCGCTCAGGAACCGAAATATTCAATAAAACGTAAATGAACAGTCGTAGACTATATTCGGGGATACAGAAAGGTATTTATAGTCCAAATTTCAAGTCTCTATCTCGCTCAGGAACCGAGATATTCGATAAAACGTAAATTTACACTTTTCTTTTTGATGTTGCAGCCGATCTAAAAGTCGTAGAATATTTTCGGGGATACAGAAAGTTGAGGAATTTTGAGAAGGTATTTATAGTCCAAATTTCAAGGCTCTATCTCGCTCAGGAACCGAGATATTCGATAAAACGTAAATGAACAGTCGTAGACTATATTCGGGGATACAGAAAGGTATTTATAGTCCAAATTTCAAGGCTCTATCTCGCTCAGGAACCGAGATATTCGATAAAACGTAAATGAACAGTCGTAGACTATATTCGGGGATACAGAAAGTTGAGGAATTTCGAAAAGGTATTTATAGTCCAAATTTCAAGGCTCTATCTCGCTCAGGAACCGAGATATTCGATAAAACGTAAATTTACACTTTTCTTTTGATGTTGCAGCCGATCTAAAAGGTATTTATAGTCCAAATTTCAAGTCTCTATCTCGCTCAGGAACCGAGATATTCGATAAAACGTAAATGAACAGTCGTAGACTATATTCGGGGATACAGAAAGGTATTTATAGTCCAAATTTCAAGTCTCTATCTCGCTCAGGAACCGAAATATTCGAAGGTATTTATAGTCCAAATTTCAAAGCTCTATCTTGCTCAGGAACCGAGATATTCGATAAAACGTAAATGAACAGTCGTAGACTATATTCGGGGATACAGAAAGTTGAGGAATTTCGAGAAGGTATTTATAGTCCAAATTTCAAGGCTCTATCTCGCTCAGGAACCGAGATATTCGATAAAACGTAAATGAACAGTCGTAGACTATATTCGGGGATACAGAAAGTTGAGGAATTTCGAAAAGGTATTTATAGTCCAAATTTCAAGGCTCTATCTCGCTCAGGAACCGAGATATTCGATAAAACGTAAATGAACAGTCGTAGACTATATTCGGGGATACAGAAAGTTGAGGAATTTCGAAAAGGTATTTATAGTCCAAATTTCAAGGCTCTATCTCGCTCAGGAACCGAGATATTCGATAAAACGTAAATGAACAGTCGTAGACTATATTCGGGGATACAGAAAGGTATTTATAGTCCAAATTTCAAGGCTCTATCTCGCTCAGGAACCGAGATATTCGATAAAACGTAAATGAACAGTCGTAGACTATATTCGGGGATACAGAAAGTTGAGGAATTTCGAAAAGGTATTTATAGTCCAAATTTCAAGGCTCTATCTCGCTCAGGAACCGAGATATTCGATAAAACGTAAATGAACAGTCGTAGACTATATTCGGGGATACAGAAAGTTGAGGAATTTCGAGAAGGTATTTATAGTCCAAATTTCAAGGCTCTATCTCGCTCAGGAACCGAGATATTCGATAAAACGTAAATGAACAGTCGTAGACTATATTCGGGGATACAGAAAGGTATTTATAGTCCAAATTTCAAGGCTCTATCTCGCTCAGGAACCGAGATATTCGATACAACGTAAATGAACAGTCGTAGACTATATTCGGGGATACAGAAAGTTGAGGAATTTCGAAAAGGTATTTATAGTCCAAATTTCAAGGCTCTATCTCGCTCAGGAACCGAGATATTCGATAAAACGTAAATGAACAGTCGTAGACTATATTCGGGGATACAGAAAGGTATTTATAGTCCAAATTTCAAGTCTCTATCTCGCTCAGGAACCGAAATATTCGATAAAACGTAAATGAACAGTCGTAGACTATATTCGGGGATACAGAAAGGTATTTATAGTCCAAATTTCAAGGCTCTATCTCGCTCAGGAACCGAGATATTCGATAAAACGTAAATTTACACTTTTCTTTTTGATGTTGCAGCCGATCTAAAAGTCGTAGAATATTTTCGGGGATACAGAAAGTTGAGGAATTTTGAGAAGGTATTTATAGTCCAAATTTCAAGGCTCTATCTCGCTCAGGAACCGAGATATTCGATAAAACGTAAATTTACACTTTTCTTTTGATGTTGCAGCCGATCTAAAAGGTATTTATAGTCCAAATTTCAAGTCTCTATCTCGCTCAGGAACCGAGATATTCGATAAAACGTAAATGAACAGTCGTAGACTATATTCGGGGATACAGAAAGGTATTTATAGTCCAAATTTCAAGTCTCTATCTCGCTCAGGAACCGAAATATTCGATAAAACGTAAATGAACAGTCGTAGACTATATTCGGGGATACAGAAAGGTATTTATACAGAAAGTTGAGGAATTTCGAAAAGGTATTTATAGTCCAAATTTCAAGGCTCTATCTCGCTCAGGAACCGAGATATTCGATAAAACGTAAATGAACAGTCGTAGACTATATTCGGGGATACAGAAAGTTGAGGAATTTCGAAAAGGTATTTATAGTCCAAATTTCAAGGCTCTATCTCGCTCAGGAACCGAGATATTCGATAAAACGTAAATGAACAGTCGTAGACTATATTCGGGGATACAGAAAGTTGAGGAATTTCGAAAAGGTATTTATAGTCCAAATTTCAAGGCTCTATCTCGCTCAGGAACCGAGATATTCGATAAAACGTAAATGAACAGTCGTAGACTATATTCGGGGATACAGAAAGTTGAGGAATTTCGAAAAGGTATTTATAGTCCAAATTTCAAGGCTCTATCTCGCTCAGGAACCGAGATATTCGATAAAACGTAAATGAACAGTCGTAGACTATATTCGGGGATACAGAAAGGTATTTATAGTCCAAATTTCAAGGCTCTATCTCGCTCAGGAACCGAGATATTCGATAAAACGTAAATTTACACTTTTCTTTTTGATGTTGCAGCCGATCTAAAAGTCGTAGAATATTTTCGGGGATACAGAAAGTTGAGGAATTTCGAAAAGGTATTTATAGTCCAAATTTCAAGTCTCTATCTCGCTCAGGAACCGAGATATTCGATACAACGTAAATGAACAGTCGTAGACTATATTCGGGGATACAGAAAGTTGAGGAATTTCGAGAAGGTATTTATAGTCCAAATTCCAAAGCTCTATCTTGCTCAGGAACCGAGATATTCGATAAAACGTAAATGAACAGTCGTAGACTATATTCGGGGATACAGAAAGTTGAGGAATTTCGAGAAGGTATTTATAGTCCAAATTTCAAGGCTCTATCTCGCTCAGGAACCGAGATATTCGATAAAACGTAAATGAACAGTCGTAGACTATATTCGGGGATACAGAAAGGTATTTATAGTCCAAATTTCAAGGCTCTATCTCGCTCAGGAACCGAGATATTCGATAAAACGTAAATTTACACTTTTCTTTTGATGTTGCAGCCGATCTAAAAGGTATTTATAGTCCAAATTTCAAGTCTCTATCTCGCTCAGGAACCGAGATATTCGATAAAACGTAAATGAACAGTCGTAGACTATATGCGGGGATACAGAAAGTTGAGGAATTTCGAAAAGGTATTTATAGTCCAAATTTCAAGGCTCTATCTCGCTCAGGAACCGAGATATTCGATAAAACGTAAATGAACAGTCGTAGACTATATTCGGGGATACAGAAAGTTGAGGAATTTCGAGAAGGTATTTATAGTCCAAATTTCAAGGCTCTATCTCGCTCAGGAACCGAGATATTCGATAAAACGTAAATGAACAGTCGTAGACTATATTCGGGGATACAGAAAGGTATTTATAGTCCAAATTTCAAGGCTCTATCTCGCTCAGGAACCGAGATATTCGATACAACGTAAATGAACAGTCGTAGACTATATTCGGGGATACAGAAAGTTGAGGAATTTCGAAAAGGTATTTATAGTCCAAATTTCAAGGCTCTATCTCGCTCAGGAACCGAGATATTCGATAAAACGTAAATGAACAGTCGTAGACTATATTCGGGGATACAGAAAGGTATTTATAGTCCAAATTTCAAGTCTCTATCTCGCTCAGGAACCGAAATATTCAATAAAACGTAAATGAACAGTCGTAGACTATATTCGGGGATACAGAAAGGTATTTATAGTCCAAATTTCAAGGCTCTATCTCGCTCAGGAACCGAGATATTCGATAAAACGTAAATTTACACTTTTCTTTTTGATGTTGCAGCCGATCTAAAAGTCGTAGAATATTTTCGGGGATACAGAAAGTTGAGGAATTTTGAGAAGGTATTTATAGTCCAAATTTCAAGGCTCTATCTCGCTCAGGAACCGAGATATTCGATAAAACGTAAATTTACACTTTTCTTTTGATGTTGCAGCCGATCTAAAAGGTATTTATAGTCCAAATTTCAAGTCTCTATCTCGCTCAGGAACCGAGATATTCGATAAAACGTAAATGAACAGTCGTAGACTATATTCGGGGATACAGAAAGGTATTTATAGTCCAAATTTCAAGTCTCTATCTCGCTCAGGAACCGAAATATTCGATAAAACGTAAATGAACAGTCGTAGACTATATTCGGGGATACAGAAAGGTATTTATAGTCCAAATTTCAAGGCTCTATCTCGCTCAGGAACCGAGATATTCGATAAAACGTAAATTTACACTTTTCTTTTTGATGTTGCAGCCGATCTAAAAGTCGTAGAATATTTTCGGGGATACAGAAAGTTGAGGAATTTCGAGAAGGTATTTATAGTCAAATTTCAAAGCTCTATCTTGCTCAGGAACCGAGATATTCGATACAACGTAAATGAACAGTCGTAGACTATATTCGGGGATACAGAAAGTTGAGGAATTTCGAAAAGGTATTTATAGTCCAAATTTCAAGGCTCTATCTCGCTCAGGAACCGAGATATTCGATAAAACGTAAATGAACAGTCGTAGACTATATTCGGGGATACAGAAAGGTATTTATAGTCCAAATTTCAAGGCTCTATCTCGCTCAGGAACCGAGATATTCGATAAAACGTAAATGAACAGTCGTAGACTATATTCGGGGATACAGAAAGGTATTTATAGTCCAAATTTCAAGGCTCTATCTCGCTCAGGAACCGAGATATTCGATAAAACGTAAATGAACAGTCGTAGACTATATTCGGGGATACAGAAAGTTGAGGAATTTCGAAAAGGTATTTATAGTCCAAATTTCAAGGCTCTATCTCGCTCAGGAACCGAGATATTCGATAAAACGTAAATGAACAGTCGTAGACTATATTCGGGGATACAGAAAGTTGAGGAATTTCGAAAAGGTATTTATAGTCCAAATTTCAAGGCTCTATCTCGCTCAGGAACCGAGATATTCGATAAAACGTAAATGAACAGTCGTAGACTATATTCGGGGATACAGAAAGGTATTTATAGTCCAAATTTCAAGGCTCTATCTCGCTCAGGAACCGAGATATTCGATAAAACGTAAATTTACACTTTTCTTTTTGATGTTGCAGCCGATCTAAAAGTCGTAGAATATTTTCGGGGATACAGAAAGTTGAGGAATTTCGAGAAGGTATTTATAGTCCAAATTTCAAAGCTCTATCTTGCTCAGGAACCGAGATATTCGATAAAACGTAAATGAACAGTCGTAGACTATATTCGGGGATACAGAAAGTTGAGGAATTTCGAGAAGGTATTTATAGTCCAAATTTCAAAGCTCTATCTTGCTCAGGAACCGAGATATTCGATAAAACGTAAATGAACAGTCGTAGACTATATTCGGGGATACAGAAAGTTGAGGAATTTCGAGAAGGTATTTATAGTCCAAATTTCAAGGCTCTATCTCGCTCAGGAACCGAGATATTCGATAAAACGTAAATGAACAGTCGTAGACTATATTCGGGGATACAGAAAGTTGAGGAATTTCGAAAAGGTATTTATAGTCCAAATTTCAAGGCTCTATCTCGCTCAGGAACCGAGATATTCGATAAAACGTAAATGAACAGTCGTAGACTATATTCGGGGATACAGAAAGTTGAGGAATTTCGAAAAGGTATTTATAGTCCAAATTTCAAGGCTCTATCTCGCTCAGGAACCGAGATATTCGATAAAACGTAAATGAACAGTCGTAGACTATATTCGGGGATACAGAAAGGTATTTATAGTCCAAATTTCAAGGCTCTATCTCGCTCAGGAACCGAGATATTCGATAAAACGTAAATGAACAGTCGTAGACTATATTCGGGGATACAGAAAGGTATTTATAGTCCAAATTTCAAGGCTCTATCTCGCTCAGGAACCGAAATATTCGATAAAACGTAAATGAACAGTCGTAGACTATATTCGGGGATACAGAAAGGTATTTATAGTCCAAATTTCAAGGCTCTATCTCGCTCAGGAACCGAGATATTCGATAAAACGTAAATTTACACTTTTCTTTTTGATATTGCAGCCGATCTAAAAGTCGTAGAATATTTTCGGGGATACAGAAAGTTGAGGAATTTCGAGAAGGTATTTATAGTCAAATTTCAAGGCTCTATCTCGCTCAGGAACCGAGATATTCGATAAAACGTAAATTTACACTTTTCTTTTGATGTTGCAGCCGATCTAAAAGGTATTTATAGTCCAAATTTCAAGTCTCTATCTCGCTCAGGAACCGAGATATTCGATAAAACGTAAATGAACAGTCGTAGACTATATTCGGGGATACAGAAAGTTGAGGAATTTCGAGAAGGTATTTATAGTCCAAATTCCAAAGCTCTATCTTGCTCAGGAACCGAGATATTCGATAAAACGTAAATGAACAGTCGTAGACTATATTCGGGGATACAGAAAGTTGAGGAATTTCGAGAAGGTATTTATAGTCCAAATTTCAAGGCTCTATCTCGCTCAGGAACCGAGATATTCGATAAAACGTAAATGAACAGTCGTAGACTATATTCGGGGATACAGAAAGGTATTTATAGTCCAAATTTCAAGGCTCTATCTCGCTCAGGAACCGAGATATTCGATAAAACGTAAATTTACACTTTTCTTTTGATGTTGCAGCCGATCTAAAAGGTATTTATAGTCCAAATTTCAAGTCTCTATCTCGCTCAGGAACCGAGATATTCGATAAAACGTAAATGAACAGTCGTAGACTATATGCGGGGATACAGAAAGTTGAGGAATTTCGAAAAGGTATTTATAGTCCAAATTTCAAGGCTCTATCTCGCTCAGGAACCGAGATATTCGATAAAACGTAAATGAACAGTCGTAGACTATATTCGGGGATACAGAAAGTTGAGGAATTTCGAGAAGGTATTTATAGTCCAAATTTCAAGGCTCTATCTCGCTCAGGAACCGAGATATTCGATAAAACGTAAATGAACAGTCGTAGACTATATTCGGGGATACAGAAAGGTATTTATAGTCCAAATTTCAAGGCTCTATCTCGCTCAGGAACCGAGATATTCGATACAACGTAAATGAACAGTCGTAGACTATATTCGGGGATACAGAAAGTTGAGGAATTTCGAAAAGGTATTTATAGTCCAAATTTCAAGGCTCTATCTCGCTCAGGAACCGAGATATTCGATAAAACGTAAATGAACAGTCGTAGACTATATTCGGGGATACAGAAAGGTATTTATAGTCCAAATTTCAAGTCTCTATCTCGCTCAGGAACCGAAATATTCGATAAAACGTAAATGAACAGTCGTAGACTATATTCGGGGATACAGAAAGGTATTTATAGTCCAAATTTCAAGGCTCTATCTCGCTCAGGAACCGAGATATTCGATAAAACGTAAATTTACACTTTTCTTTTTGATGTTGCAGCCGATCTAAAAGTCGTAGAATATTTTCGGGGATACAGAAAGTTGAGGAATTTTGAGAAGGTATTTATAGTCCAAATTTCAAGGCTCTATCTCGCTCAGGAACCGAGATATTCGATAAAACGTAAATTTACACTTTTCTTTTGATGTTGCAGCCGATCTAAAAGGTATTTATAGTCCAAATTTCAAGTCTCTATCTCGCTCAGGAACCGAGATATTCGATAAAACGTAAATGAACAGTCGTAGACTATATTCGGGGATACAGAAAGGTATTTATAGTCCAAATTTCAAGTCTCTATCTCGCTCAGGAACCGAAATATTCGATAAAACGTAAATGAACAGTCGTAGACTATATTCGGGGATACAGAAAGGTATTTATAGTCCAAATTTCAAGGCTCTATCTCGCTTAGGAACCGAGATATTCGATAAAACGTAAATTTACACTTTTCTTTTTGATGTTGCAGCCGATCTAAAAGTCGTAGAATATTTTCGGGGATACAGAAAGTTGAGGAATTTCGAGAAGGTATTTATAGTCAAATTTCAAAGCTCTATCTTGCTCAGGAACCGAGATATTCGATACAACGTAAATGAACAGTCGTAGACTATATTCGGGGATACAGAAAGTTGAGGAATTTCGAAAAGGTATTTATAGTCCAAATTTCAAGGCTCTATCTCGCTCAGGAACCGAGATATTCGATAAAACGTAAATGAACAGTCGTAGACTATATTCGGGGATACAGAAAGGTATTTATAGTCCAAATTTCAAGGCTCTATCTCGCTCAGGAACCGAGATATTCGATAAAACGTAAATGAACAGTCGTAGACTATATTCGGGGATACAGAAAGGTATTTATAGTCCAAATTTCAAGGCTCTATCTCGCTCAGGAACCGAGATATTCGATAAAACGTAAATGAACAGTCGTAGACTATATTCGGGGATACAGAAAGTTGAGGAATTTCGAAAAGGTATTTATAGTCCAAATTTCAAGGCTCTATCTCGCTCAGGAACCGAGATATTCGATAAAACGTAAATGAACAGTCGTAGACTATATTCGGGGATACAGAAAGTTGAGGAATTTCGAAAAGGTATTTATAGTCCAAATTTCAAGGCTCTATCTCGCTCAGGAACCGAGATATTCGATAAAACGTAAATGAACAGTCGTAGACTATATTCGGGGATACAGAAAGGTATTTATAGTCCAAATTTCAAGGCTCTATCTCGCTCAGGAACCGAGATATTCGATAAAACGTAAATTTACACTTTTCTTTTTGATGTTGCAGCCGATCTAAAAGTCGTAGAATATTTTCGGGGATACAGAAAGTTGAGGAATTTCGAGAAGGTATTTATAGTCCAAATTTCAAAGCTCTATCTTGCTCAGGAACCGAGATATTCGATAAAACGTAAATGAACAGTCGTAGACTATATTCGGGGATACAGAAAGTTGAGGAATTTCGAGAAGGTATTTATAGTCCAAATTTCAAAGCTCTATCTTGCTCAGGAACCGAGATATTCGATAAAACGTAAATGAACAGTCGTAGACTATATTCGGGGATACAGAAAGTTGAGGAATTTCGAGAAGGTATTTATAGTCCAAATTTCAAGGCTCTATCTCGCTCAGGAACCGAGATATTCGATAAAACGTAAATGAACAGTCGTAGACTATATTCGGGGATACAGAAAGTTGAGGAATTTCGAAAAGGTATTTATAGTCCAAATTTCAAGGCTCTATCTCGCTCAGGAACCGAGATATTCGATAAAACGTAAATGAACAGTCGTAGACTATATTCGGGGATACAGAAAGGTATTTATAGTCCAAATTTCAAGGCTCTATCTCGCTCAGGAACCGAGATATTCGATAAAACGTAAATGAACAGTCGTAGACTATATTCGGGGATACAGAAAGGTATTTATAGTCCAAATTTCAAGGCTCTATCTCGCTCAGGAACCTAAATATTCGATAAAACGTAAATGAACAGTCGTAGACTATATTCGGGGATACAGAAAGGTATTTATAGTCCAAATTTCAAGGCTCTATCTCGCTCAGGAACCGAGATATTCGATAAAACGTAAATTTACACTTTTCTTTTTGATATTGCAGCCGATCTAAAAGTCGTAGAATATTTTCGGGGATACAGAAAGTTGAGGAATTTCGAGAAGGTATTTATAGTCAAATTTCAAGGCTCTATCTCGCTCAGGAACCGAGATATTCGATAAAACGTAAATTTACACTTTTCTTTTGATGTTGCAGCCGATCTAAAAGGTATTTATAGTCCAAATTTCAAGTCTCTATCTCGCTCAGGAACCGAGATATTCGATAAAACGTAAATGAACAGTCGTAGACTATATTCGGGGATACAGAAAGGTATTTATAGTCCAAATTTCAAGTCTCTATCTCGCTCAGGAACCGAAATATTCGATAAAACGTAAATGAACAGTCGTAGACTATATTCGGGGATACAGAAAGGTATTTATAGTCCAAATTTCAAGGCTCTATCTCGCTCAGGAACCGAGATATTCGATAAAACGTAAATTTACACTTTTCTTTTTGATGTTGCAGCCGATCTAAAAGTCGTAGAATATTTTCGGGGATACAGAAAGTTGAGGAATTTCGAGAAGGTATTTATAGTCAAATTTCAAAGCTCTATCTTGCTCAGGAACCGAGATATTCGATACAACGTAAATGAACAGTCGTAGACTATATTCGGGGATACAGAAAGTTGAGGAATTTCGAAAAGGTATTTATAGTCCAAATTTCAAGGCTCTATCTCGCTCAGGAACCGAGATATTCGATAAAACGTAAATGAACAGTCGTAGACTATATTCGGGGATACAGAAAGGTATTTATAGTCCAAATTTCAAGGCTCTATCTCGCTCAGGAACCGAGATATTCGATAAAACGTAAATGAACAGTCGTAGACTATATTCGGGGATACAGAAAGGTATTTATAGTCCAAATTTCAAGGCTCTATCTCGCTCAGGAACCGAGATATTCGATAAAACGTAAATGAACAGTCGTAGACTATATTCGGGGATACAGAAAGTTGAGGAATTTCGAAAAGGTATTTATAGTCCAAATTTCAAGGCTCTATCTCGCTCAGGAACCGAGATATTCGATAAAACGTAAATGAACAGTCGTAGACTATATTCGGGGATACAGAAAGTTGAGGAATTTCGAAAAGGTATTTATAGTCCAAATTTCAAGGCTCTATCTCGCTCAGGAACCGAGATATTCGATAAAACGTAAATGAACAGTCGTAGACTATATTCGGGGATACAGAAAGGTATTTATAGTCCAAATTTCAAGGCTCTATCTCGCTCAGGAACCGAGATATTCGATAAAACGTAAATTTACACTTTTCTTTTTGATGTTGCAGCCGATCTAAAAGTCGTAGAATATTTTCGGGGATACAGAAAGTTGAGGAATTTCGAGAAGGTATTTATAGTCCAAATTTCAAAGCTCTATCTTGCTCAGGAACCGAGATATTCGATAAAACGTAAATGAACAGTCGTAGACTATATTCGGGGATACAGAAAGTTGAGGAATTTCGAGAAGGTATTTATAGTCCAAATTTCAAAGCTCTATCTTGCTCAGGAACCGAGATATTCGATAAAACGTAAATGAACAGTCGTAGACTATATTCGGGGATACAGAAAGTTGAGGAATTTCGAGAAGTCCAAATTTCAAGGCTCTATCTCGCTCAGGAACCGAGATATTCGATAAAACGTAAATGAACAGTCGTAGACTATATTCGGGGATACAGAAAGTTGAGGAATTTCGAAAAGGTATTTATGGTCCAAATTTCAAGGCTCTATCTCGCTCAGGAACCGAGATATTCGATAAAACGTAAATGAACAGTCGTAGACTATATTCGGGGATACAGAAAGGTATTTATAGTCCAAATTTCAAGGCTCTATCTCGCTCAGGAACCGAGATATTCGATAAAACGTAAATGAACAGTCGTAGACTATATTCGGGGATACAGAAAGGCATTTATAGTCCAAATTTCAAGGCTCTATCTCGCTCAGGAACCGAGATATTCGATAAAACGTAAATTTACACTTTTCTTTTTGATGTTGCAGCCGATCTAAAAGTCGTAGAATATTTTCGGGGATACAGAAAGTTGAGGAATTTCGAGAAGGTATTTATAGTCCAAATTTCAAAGCTCTATCTTGCTCAGGAACCGAGATATTCGATAAAACGTAAATGAACAGTCGTAGACTATATTCGGGGATACAGAAAGGTATTTATAGTCCAAATTTCAAGGCTCTATCTCGCTCAGGAACCGAGATATTCGATAAAACGTAAATGAACAGTCGTAGACTATATTCGGGGATACAGAAAGTTGAGGAATTTCGAAAAGGTATTTATAGTCCAAATTTCAAGGCTCTATCTCGCTCAGGAACCGAGATATTCGATAAAACGTAAATGAACAGTCGTAGACTATATTCGGGGATACAGAAAGTTGAGGAATTTCGAAAAGGTATTTATAGTCCAAATTTCAAGGCTCTATCTCGCTCAGGAACCGAGATATTCGATAAAACGTAAATGAACAGTCGTAGACTATATTCGGGGATACAGAAAGTTGAGGAATTTCGAAAAGGTATTTATAGTCCAAATTTCAAGGCTCTATCTCGCTCAGGAACCGAGATATTCGATAAAACGTAAATGAACAGTCGTAGACTATATTCGGGGATACAGAAAGGTATTTATAGTCCAAATTTCAAGGCTCTATCTCGCTCAGGAACCGAGATATTCGATAAAACGTAAATTTACACTTTTCTTTTTGATGTTGCAGCCGATCTAAAAGTCGTAGAATATTTTCGGGGATACAGAAAGTTGAGGAATTTCGAAAAGGTATTTATAGTCCAAATTTCAAGTCTCTATCTCGCTCAGGAACCGAGATATTCGATAAAACGTAAATGAACAGTCGTAGACTATATTCGGGGATACAGAAAGTTGAGGAATTTCGAGAAGGTATTTATAGTCCAAATTTCAAAGCTCTATCTTGCTCAGGAACCGAGATATTCGATAAAACGTAAATGAACAGTCGTAGACTATATTCGGGGATACAGAAAGTTGAGGAATTTCGAGAAGGTATTTATAGTCCAAATTTCAAGGCTCTATCTCGCTCAGGAACCGAGATATTCGATAAAACGTAAATGAACAGTCGTAGACTATATTCGGGGATACAGAAAGGTATTTATAGTCCAAATTTCAAGGCTCTATCTCGCTCAGGAACCGAGATATTCGATAAAACGTAAATTTACACTTTTCTTTTGATGTTGCAGCCGATCTAAAAGGTATTTATAGTCCAAATTTCAAGTCTCTATCTCGCTCAGGAACCGAGATATTCGATAAAACGTAAATGAACAGTCGTAGACTATATGCGGGGATACAGAAAGTTGAGGAATTTCGAAAAGGTATTTATAGTCCAAATTTCAAGGCTCTATCTCGCTCAGGAACCGAGATATTCGATAAAACGTAAATGAACAGTCGTAGACTATATTCGGGGATACAGAAAGTTGAGGAATTTCGAGAAGGTATTTATAGTCCAAATTTCAAGGCTCTATCTCGCTCAGGAACCGAGATATTCGATAAAACGTAAATGAACAGTCGTAGACTATATTCGGGGATACAGAAAGGTATTTATAGTCCAAATTTCAAGGCTCTATCTCGCTCAGGAACCGAGATATTCGATACAACGTAAATGAACAGTCGTAGACTATATTCGGGGATACAGAAAGTTGAGGAATTTCGAAAAGGTATTTATAGTCCAAATTTCAAGGCTCTATCTCGCTCAGGAACCGAGATATTCGATAAAACGTAAATGAACAGTCGTAGACTATATTCGGGGATACAGAAAGGTATTTATAGTCCAAATTTCAAGTCTCTATCTCGCTCAGGAACCGAAATATTCGATAAAACGTAAATGAACAGTCGTAGACTATATTCGGGGATACAGAAAGGTATTTATAGTCCAAATTTCAAGGCTCTATCTCGCTCAGGAACCGAGATATTCGATAAAACGTAAATTTATACTTTTCTTTTTGATGTTGCAGCCGATCTAAAAGTCGTAGAATATTTTCGGGGATACAGAAAGTTGAGGAATTTTGAGAAGGTATTTATAGTCCAAATTTCAAGGCTCTATCTCGCTCAGGAACCGAGATATTCGATAAAACGTAAATGAACAGTCGTAGACTATATTCGGGGATACAGAAAGGTATTTATAGTCCAAATTTCAAGGCTCTATCTCGCTCAGGAACCGAGATATTCGATACAACGTAAATGAACAGTCGTAGACTATATTCGGGGATACAGAAAGTTGAGGAATTTCGAAAAGGTATTTATAGTCCAAATTTCAAGGCTCTATCTCGCTCAGGAACCGAGATATTCGATAAAACGTAAATGAACAGTCGTAGACTATATTCGGGGATACAGAAAGGTATTTATAGTCCAAATTTCAAGTCTCTATCTCGCTCAGGAACCGAAATATTCGATAAAACGTAAATGAACAGTCGTAGAATATATTCGGGGATACAGAAAGGTATTTATAGTCCAAATTTCAAGGCTCTATCTCGCTCAGGAACCGAGATATTCGATAAAACGTAAATTTACACTTTTCTTTTTGATGTTGCAGCCGATCTAAAAGTCGTAGAATATTTTCGGGGATACAGAAAGTTGAGGAATTTTGAGAAGGTATTTATAGTCCAAATTTCAAGGCTCTATCTCGCTCAGGAACCGAGATATTCGATAAAACGTAAATTTACACTTTTCTTTTGATGTTGCAGCCGATCTAAAAGTCGTAGAATATTTTCGGGGATACAGAAAGTTGAGGAATTTCGAGAAGGTATTTATAGTCCAAATTTCAAGGCTCTATCTCGCTCAGGAACCGAGATATTCGATAAAACGTAAATGAACAGTCGTAGACTATATTCGGGGAAACAGAAAGTTGAGGAATTTCGAGAAGGTATTTATAGTCCAAATTTCAAGGCTCTATCTCGCTCAGGAACCGAGATATTCGATAAAACGTAAATGAACAGTCGTAGACTATATTCGGGGATACAGAAAGTTGAGGAATTTCGAAAAGGTATTTATAGTCCAAATTTCAAGGCTCTATCTCGCTCAGGAACCGAGATATTCGATAAAACGTAAATGAACAGTCGTAGACTATATTCGGGGATACAGAAAGGTATTTATAGTCCAAATTTCAAGGCTCTATCTCGCTCAGGAACCGAGATATTCGATACAACGTAAATGAACAGTCGTAGACTATATTCGGGGATACAGAAAGTTGAGGAATTTCGAAAAGGTATTTATAGTCCAAATTTCAAGGCTCTATCTCGCTCAGGAACCGAGATATTCGATAAAACGTAAATGAACAGTCGTAGACTATATTCGGGGATACAGAAAGGTATTTATAGTCCAAATTTCAAGTCTCTATCTCGCTCAGGAACCGAAATATTCGATAAAACGTAAATGAACAGTCGTAGACTATATTCGGGGATACAGAAAGGTATTTATAGTCCAAATTTCAAGGCTCTATCTCGCTCAGGAACCGAGATATTCGATAAAACGTAAATTTACACTTTTCTTTTTGATGTTGCAGCCGATCTAAAAGTCGTAGAATATTTTCGGGGATACAGAAAGTTGAGGAATTTTGAGAAGGTATTTATAGTCCAAATTTCAAGGCTCTATCTCGCTCAGGAACCGAGATATTCGATAAAACGTAAATGAACAGTCGTAGACTATATTCGGGGATACAGAAAGGTATTTATAGTCCAAATTTCAAGGCTCTATCTCGCTCAGGAACCGAGATATTCGATACAACGTAAATGAACAGTCGTAGACTATATTCGGGGATACAGAAAGTTGAGGAATTTCGAAAAGGTATTTATAGTCCAAATTTCAAGGCTCTATCTCGCTCAGGAACCGAGATATTCGATAAAACGTAAATGAACAGTCGTAGACTATATTCGGGGATACAGAAAGGTATTTATAGTCCAAATTTCAAGTCTCTATCTCGCTCAGGAACCGAAATATTCGATAAAACGTAAATGAACAGTCGTAGAATATATTCGGGGATACAGAAAGGTATTTATAGTCCAAATTTCAAGGCTCTATCTCGCTCAGGAACCGAGATATTCGATAAAACGTAAATGAACAGTCGTAGACTATATTCGGGGATACAGAAAGGTATTTATAGTCCAAATTTCAAGGCTCTATCTCGCTCAGGAACCGAGATATTCGATACAACGTAAATGAACAGTCGTAGACTATATTCGGGGATACAGAAAGTTGAGGAATTTCGAAAAGGTATTTATAGTCCAAATTTCAAGGCTCTATCTCGCTCAGGAACCGAGATATTCGATAAAACGTAAATGAACAGTCGTAGACTATATTCGGGGATACAGAAAGGTATTTATAGTCCAAATTTCAAGTCTCTATCTCGCTCAGGAACCGAAATATTCGATAAAACGTAAATGAACAGTCGTAGAATATATTCGGGGATACAGAAAGGTATTTATAGTCCAAATTTCAAGGCTCTATCTCGCTCAGGAACCGAGATATTCGATAAAACGTAAATTTACACTTTTCTTTTTGATGTTGCAGCCGATCTAAAAGTCGTAGAATATTTTCGGGGATACAGAAAGTTGAGGAATTTTGAGAAGGTATTTATAGTCCAAATTTCAAGGCTCTATCTCGCTCAGGAACCGAGATATTCGATAAAACGTAAATTTACACTTTTCTTTTGATGTTGCAGCCGATCTAAAAGTCGTAGAATATTTTCGGGGATACAGAAAGTTGAGGAATTTCGAGAAGGTATTTATAGTCCAAATTTCAAGGCTCTATCTCGCTCAGGAACCGAGATATTCGATAAAACGTAAATGAACAGTCGTAGACTATATTCGGGGATACAGAAAGTTGAGGAATTTCGAGAAGGTATTTATAGTCCAAATTTCAAGGCTCTATCTCGCTCAGGAACCGAGATATTCGATAAAACGTAAATGAACAGTCGTAGACTATATTCGGGGATACAGAAAGTTGAGGAATTTCGAAAAGGTATTTATAGTCCAAATTTCAAGGCTCTATCTCGCTCAGGAACCGAGATATTCGATAAAACGTAAATGAACAGTCGTAGACTATATTCGGGGATACAGAAAGGTATTTATAGTCCAAATTTCAAGGCTCTATCTCGCTCAGGAACCGAGATATTCGATACAACGTAAATGAACAGTCGTAGACTATATTCGGGGATACAGAAAGTTGAGGAATTTCGAAAAGGTATTTATAGTCCAAATTTCAAGGCTCTATCTCGCTCAGGAACCGAGATATTCGATAAAACGTAAATGAACAGTCGTAGACTATATTCGGGGATACAGAAAGGTATTTATAGTCCAAATTTCAAGTCTCTATCTCGCTCAGGAACCGAAATATTCGATAAAACGTAAATGAACAGTCGTAGACTATATTCGGGGATACAGAAAGGTATTTATAGTCCAAATTTCAAGGCTCTATCTCGCTCAGGAACCGAGATATTCGATAAAACGTAAATTTACACTTTTCTTTTTGATGTTGCAGCCGATCTAAAAGTCGTAGAATATTTTCGGGGATACAGAAAGTTGAGGAATTTCGAGAAGGTATTTATAGTCCAAATTTCAAGGCTCTATCTCGCTCAGGAACCGAGATATTCGATAAAACGTAAATGAACAGTCGTAGACTATATTCGGGGATACAGAAAGTTGAGGAATTTCGAGAAGGTATTTATAGTCCAAATTTCAAGGCTCTATCTCGCTCAGGAACCGAGATATTCGATAAAACGTAAATGAACAGTCGTAGACTATATTCGGGGATACAGAAAGTTGAGGAATTTCGAAAAGGTATTTATAGTCCAAATTTCAAGGCTCTATCTCGCTCAGGAACCGAGATATTCGATAAAACGTAAATGAACAGTCGTAGACTATATTCGGGGATACAGAAAGGTATTTATAGTCCAAATTTCAAGGCTCTATCTCGCTCAGGAACCGAGATATTCGATACAACGTAAATGAACAGTCGTAGACTATATTCGGGGATACAGAAAGTTGAGGAATTTCGAAAAGGTATTTATAGTCCAAATTTCAAGGCTCTATCTCGCTCAGGAACCGAGATATTCGATAAAACGTAAATGAACAGTCGTAGACTATATTCGGGGATACAGAAAGGTATTTATAGTCCAAATTTCAAGTCTCTATCTCGCTCAGGAACCGAAATATTCGATAAAACGTAAATGAACAGTCGTAGACTATATTCGGGGATACAGAAAGGTATTTATAGTCCAAATTTCAAGGCTCTATCTCGCTCAGGAACCGAGATATTCGATAAAACGTAAATTTACACTTTTCTTTTTGATGTTGCAGCCGATCTAAAAGTCGTAGAATATTTTCGGGGATACAGAAAGTTGAGGAATTTTGAGAAGGTATTTATAGTCCAAATTTCAAGGCTCTATCTCGCTCAGGAACCGAGATATTCGATAAAACGTAAATGAACAGTCGTAGACTATATTCGGGGATACAGAAAGGTATTTATAGTCCAAATTTCAAGGCTCTATCTCGCTCAGGAACCGAGATATTCGATACAACGTAAATGAACAGTCGTAGACTATATTCGGGGATACAGAAAGTTGAGGAATTTCGAAAAGGTATTTATAGTCCAAATTTCAAGGCTCTATCTCGCTCAGGAACCGAGATATTCGATAAAACGTAAATGAACAGTCGTAGACTATATTCGGGGATACAGAAAGGTATTTATAGTCCAAATTTCAAGTCTCTATCTCGCTCAGGAACCGAAATATTCGATAAAACGTAAATGAACAGTCGTAGAATATATTCGGGGATACAGAAAGGTATTTATAGTCCAAATTTCAAGGCTCTATCTCGCTCAGGAACCGAGATATTCGATAAAACGTAAATGAACAGTCGTAGACTATATTCGGGGATACAGAAAGGTATTTATAGTCCAAATTTCAAGGCTCTATCTCGCTCAGGAACCGAGATATTCGATACAACGTAAATGAACAGTCGTAGACTATATTCGGGGATACAGAAAGTTGAGGAATTTCGAAAAGGTATTTATAGTCCAAATTTCAAGGCTCTATCTCGCTCAGGAACCGAGATATTCGATAAAACGTAAATGAACAGTCGTAGACTATATTCGGGGATACAGAAAGGTATTTATAGTCCAAATTTCAAGTCTCTATCTCGCTCAGGAACCGAAATATTCGATAAAACGTAAATGAACAGTCGTAGACTATATTCGGGGATACAGAAAGGTATTTATAGTCCAAATTTCAAGGCTCTATCTCGCTCAGGAACCGAGATATTCGATAAAACGTAAATTTATACTTTTCTTTTTGATGTTGCAGCCGATCTAAAAGTCGTAGAATATTTTCGGGGATACAGAAAGTTGAGGAATTTTGAGAAGGTATTTATAGTCCAAATTTCAAGGCTCTATCTCGCTCAGGAACCGAGATATTCGATAAAACGTAAATGAACAGTCGTAGACTATATTCGGGGATACAGAAAGGTATTTATAGTCCAAATTTCAAGGCTCTATCTCGCTCAGGAACCGAGATATTCGATACAACGTAAATGAACAGTCGTAGACTATATTCGGGGATACAGAAAGTTGAGGAATTTCGAAAAGGTATTTATAGTCCAAATTTCAAGGCTCTATCTCGCTCAGGAACCGAGATATTCGATAAAACGTAAATGAACAGTCGTAGACTATATTCGGGGATACAGAAAGGTATTTATAGTCCAAATTTCAAGTCTCTATCTCGCTCAGGAACCGAAATATTCGATAAAACGTAAATGAACAGTCGTAGAATATATTCGGGGATACAGAAAGGTATTTATAGTCCAAATTTCAAGGCTCTATCTCGCTCAGGAACCGAGATATTCGATAAAACGTAAATTTACACTTTTCTTTTTGATGTTGCAGCCGATCTAAAAGTCGTAGAATATTTTCGGGGATACAGAAAGTTGAGGAATTTTGAGAAGGTATTTATAGTCCAAATTTCAAGGCTCTATCTCGCTCAGGAACCGAGATATTCGATAAAACGTAAATTTACACTTTTCTTTTGATGTTGCAGCCGATCTAAAAGTCGTAGAATATTTTCGGGGATACAGAAAGTTGAGGAATTTCGAGAAGGTATTTATAGTCCAAATTTCAAGGCTCTATCTCGCTCAGGAACCGAGATATTCGATAAAACGTAAATGAACAGTCGTAGACTATATTCGGGGATACAGAAAGTTGAGGAATTTCGAGAAGGTATTTATAGTCCAAATTTCAAGGCTCTATCTCGCTCAGGAACCGAGATATTCGATAAAACGTAAATGAACAGTCGTAGACTATATTCGGGGATACAGAAAGTTGAGGAATTTCGAAAAGGTATTTATAGTCCAAATTTCAAGGCTCTATCTCGCTCAGGAACCGAGATATTCGATAAAACGTAAATGAACAGTCGTAGACTATATTCGGGGATACAGAAAGGTATTTATAGTCCAAATTTCAAGGCTCTATCTCGCTCAGGAACCGAGATATTCGATACAACGTAAATGAACAGTCGTAGACTATATTCGGGGATACAGAAAGTTGAGGAATTTCGAAAAGGTATTTATAGTCCAAATTTCAAGGCTCTATCTCGCTCAGGAACCGAGATATTCGATAAAACGTAAATGAACAGTCGTAGACTATATTCGGGGATACAGAAAGGTATTTATAGTCCAAATTTCAAGTCTCTATCTCGCTCAGGAACCGAAATATTCGATAAAACGTAAATGAACAGTCGTAGACTATATTCGGGGATACAGAAAGGTATTTATAGTCCAAATTTCAAGGCTCTATCTCGCTCAGGAACCGAGATATTCGATAAAACGTAAATTTACACTTTTCTTTTTGATGTTGCAGCCGATCTAAAAGTCGTAGAATATTTTCGGGGATACAGAAAGTTGAGGAATTTTGAGAAGGTATTTATAGTCCAAATTTCAAGGCTCTATCTCGCTCAGGAACCGAGATATTCGATAAAACGTAAATGAACAGTCGTAGACTATATTCGGGGATACAGAAAGGTATTTATAGTCCAAATTTCAAGGCTCTATCTCGCTCAGGAACCGAGATATTCGATACAACGTAAATGAACAGTCGTAGACTATATTCGGGGATACAGAAAGTTGAGGAATTTCGAAAAGGTATTTATAGTCCAAATTTCAAGGCTCTATCTCGCTCAGGAACCGAGATATTCGATAAAACGTAAATGAACAGTCGTAGACTATATTCGGGGATACAGAAAGGTATTTATAGTCCAAATTTCAAGTCTCTATCTCGCTCAGGAACCGAAATATTCGATAAAACGTAAATGAACAGTCGTAGAATATATTCGGGGATACAGAAAGGTATTTATAGTCCAAATTTCAAGGCTCTATCTCGCTCAGGAACCGAGATATTCGATAAAACGTAAATTTACACTTTTCTTTTTGATGTTGCAGCCGATCTAAAAGTCGTAGAATATTTTCGGGGATACAGAAAGTTGAGGAATTTCGAGAAGGTATTTATAGTCCAAATTTCAAGGCTCTATCTCGCTCAGGAACCGAGATATTCGATAAAACGTAAATGAACAGTCGTAGACTATATTCGGGGATACAGAAAGTTGAGGAATTTCGAGAAGGTATTTATAGTCCAAATTTCAAGGCTCTATCTCGCTCAGGAACCGAGATATTCGATAAAACGTAAATGAACAGTCGTAGACTATTTTCGGGGATACAGAAAGTTGAGGAATTTTGAGAAGGTATTTATAGTCCAAATTTCAAGGCTCTATCTCGCTCAGGAACCGAGATATTCGATAAAACGTAAATTTACACTTTTCTTTTGATGTTGCAGCCGATCTAAAAGTCGTAGAATATTTTCGGGGATACAGAAAGTTGAGGAATTTCGAGAAGGTATTTATAGTCCAAATTTCAAGGCTCTATCTCGCTCAGGAACCGAGATATTCGATAAAACGTAAATGAACAGTCGTAGACTATATTCGGGGATACAGAAAGTTGAGGAATTTCGAGAAGGTATTTATAGTCCAAATTTCAAGGCTCTATCTCGCTCAGGAACCGAGATATTCGATAAAACGTAAATGAACAGTCGTAGACTATATTCGGGGATACAGAAAGTTGAGGAATTTCGAAAAGGTATTTATAGTCCAAATTTCAAGGCTCTATCTCGCTCAGGAACCGAGATATCCGATAAAACGTAAATTAACACTTTTCTTTTTGATGTTGCAGCCGATCTAAAAGTCGTAGAATATTTTCGGGGATACAGAAAGTTGAGGAATTCCGAAAAGGTATTTATAGTCCAAATTTCAAGTCTCTATCTCGCTC